>LUCM01003490.1:226723-245215 GCA_008360955.1 Fasciolopsis buskii | reverse complement strand
TCAAGGAATTTGAAACGTGTTCCATACATTCTCGTCTGTTGGAGCTTAGGAGGCAAATGTGAAATTGTTTAATTTTCTGTTTAATCGTTACCGATCCGGTGTTTCGCTTGAAACTGGTCTGTCATTGACGTGCGTGATTTTCGGTGACTTGCCTGAATCGTTGGACTCCGGTCAACTCATGATAGTTGGTTTCCATTGAGCTTTGAATAATGACATTTTTATGTATATTAGGAGTACATTCTTATATACGTGTAGACTCCCAACTAGTAGAAATCGCAAGTAGATGAAAGTTAGGAGGCCTACCAAATATTTGACACTGACGGTGTCCAAGCGGATATCTTTGTGGCACTTGAACGTGAAGGTTGCTATTTCGAATCCATCCACTGCCGACCAGTTTGCCCACTTTGCAGTCCCCTGTTAGCCGCGGCCTGGAAAATGTATTGTTATTTCAATAACAAAGAAAGTAAAAGACAAAACAAGGGCAAAATTTCTTGTTGGAAATGCGGAATCTTCATTACCTCGGTTTCATGTGTTGTCGATATTGCAGATTTTCCTGCTCAAAGTTTTATCCGGTTCCTGGACCTCAATGAAGGAGAGAGCGTTGAAAAAATGCACGAAACTAACTGCCTTCCAACCGAACTGAAATAAACGGAAAGCATTGCGTAACAATAAGAACTATCCAAAAAACCTGACCGTAATTAGTCAAAAGTTTCGTTGATAATTTGAAAACGGTTAGAGTCTTCGACAAATAATATTGTACTGCATTTTTCCTAACAAACTAAATTGAATCATTCAGAGGTTTACTCAGAACGTGCGCATCAGATATGTGTTTGCGTTGCCATTAGAAAACGGATCGATCAAACGCGGTGTGACAGTGACCCCTGTGATGCTCCCACCTACTGAAAAGCTATGCGCGTCAAATTTAACCTAAATTGGATTCCGAAGTTCTAGCGAGATAGTGTGCAAATTTGTTCTTCATCCCAAATATGTCTCAGCGAAATGAAGCATAAAGCTGTTGATGAAATCAGAGGCGTTGAGTTCTGCGGAAAATTTCTGAAGAAAACATGGGTAGAATGTATAAAATATTTTTGGTGCGCAGGCATTTCGACCGCGATAAGGGGCAGAAACTACCTTGCTCGCAATGAAATATGTTCTGATTTCTCAGAATGTCACATGGCGTTGAACTTATTGACTATTTTTGTCTCATATTCAATGGTTTTTGGAAGTCTGGCCTGATTTCAACTGGTCATCTCCCCCAAACGTGACAGAATAGTTCATTTGTCTCGAATGCTACGCAAAAAATTGCATTGTGTTGTACTGTGTGGACTTTTGCATACTCGCAAGATTCAGTAATAGAGTTAGATGATGTCATTAATAAATGTTTACAAAATGTTAGTGAATATTGCTAACGATAATCATATCACTCACTTGCTGACTGACTGACCTGCTGGGGGGCACTGTTTTCGTCCGATTCAGTCATGCGTCTTATAAGCACTTCCTGTTGTTGGCATTTCGTTCTCGCGCAATTTAACCAAGTTTTTATAATGAATATCATCATGTTAGTAGATATTGCAAGTGGTCCATGCAGATTTCATTTGAGAAAGGTAGCCGAAATGGTGATCAGGTGCAACAACTGCCAAGGTAACATTCAACGCATACATTGTTCTGTAATGTTCGCTAGCTGGATTTTGGTTGATGCATAACCTTGGAGTTAAGAGTATCTTTCCAATGAACCCCGAGCATGCTTTCACAATAAGTACAAGTAAATTTGGAAGCTGAATAGGAGATGGGGTTTTAAGTGGCCCGTATGCACGTTCTCAGTCCTTTGTGATTGTTCCACAGGCAAAAGCTAAGTAGGTGCCCAGCATTTACAGTTCAATAGACAAGTTCCGAGGAAACTTTGGCAGACAATTTCAGTTTTCTGAACAAAAATACTTACAAAGTTCTCTTTGGAGAATTTTGGGTCGATAGTCTTCTTACAACTGCCACTTAAAGGTCCGAAGTAAAACTATTTTCATGCGAGTTATACATGCAAAATAACGCACATTTACTATAACCGACCGTCAAAGATAGTGTTTCCAGTTGCCAGATTTACATACGTTTTCTCTACTCCTCTGATGAGCTGAGTACAAATGGAAGACAAACTATCTGAGTCGGTAACTTCTATGACAGTTTACTCTCTGAGGTGTGTGTAGAACGAAACCTCCATAGGTGACACGCGTAAAAATCCGTTTCATTGCGGATACGGATACTATCCACAATGGATGAATCATAGCAACACTGGTATCAATAACAGCCCCATCGTGGACCATCTGGTCAGTAGTGGCCATGTTGTTAACTGGGGAAACGGAACCCCTTAACCTATCGAAACTAGTTGGACTCCAGGTCCTAGTTGGGCAGAATCCGCTTCCATTCGCCGACGGGGCCCGGAATGGCGTGCACAAAGGCTGACGTTTTAGGCAGCTTCCCTGGCAAATTGGTAGAAGCTGTACTCATGCCTATACCGGGAAAAGAGAAAAACTTTTCCAACCCCTTCCCTCATTTTGGGAAATGCACAAAAACGGCCCTCAATGCCGTAGCTGACCAGTCAGTTCTACTACGAGACTCGCCTACATGAATTCCAAGAGAACATGCAGAATTCATTGAAAATGTATGCGGTCCTAATGTGGTCATGGGATTACACGAACCATTCCAGGTGCACAGAAAAAATTGATTAGGCTAATGGGTGCAGACGTCTGTCCCAACTTCGCCGTATTCACGTCGCACGTAAAGGCGTTGCTTTTCAAACCACAAATTCAAGTGTTTGTAAAGATCTTTTCAGTTTCATCTAGAACTTCCCAACATGCTTGAGCGGAGATCTTTTAAGATTTCACTCCAAGCTTGGTCATTCCTTTAACTTTGACCTAGTCCATTTGACGACGCTATTCGTTCTGTTTGTTCTGTATTATTTTGGGCAACATTTTTATATTCACTCTTCCCACTTTCGCACAACCTAATGTGATGGCTGTTAGTTTAGTGTCTTCATGGATTTTCCAGGTGGCCGTTCCATTAATTTGCACTTTGTGTCGAAAGCCAGAGTGAAGGGAATAATTGTGCGTTCGTCGCGACCGTTGCCGATGCGCCCAAATTTCAGAAACTTTCTTGCTACCACTTTAGTGCATGTGTGCAATGCGTACAAACTATGGTATCGGGAAAGTGAACTAACTTGCGAGTCACTCTTACGTATTATGACATGCACAATTAATAGTCGATAGATGTGCTAACAGTCTAACAGTGGAATTTTACCCACCGTTTTCATCGGAACTGCATCGCTCTCATTCTTTTTCGTCAAATCACCCATTTTCACAGATTTTTGGTTGCACCTGACAGGCGATCTGTTTACGTATTGTTTACTAGTCGGAAGTTATAGAATAGATGGCAAGATGAAAAGATCACCTTTTACAAATAGTTCACTCACGACGTCATTTAAAGTCGTGTCTGTATGGCGAACGTATCAGTCAAAAACCACGTTGTACAAAATAAATATTCTTGCTCCGCGAAAATTATCGGCTCTCCCTCGTACTTCTAAATCGAATCCGCATTCACCGTTAGAAACGATCACCTGTTCCGGGATGGTCTTTTCTGTCCTAACAGAACGAGTGTACGTCTGGTAAAAAAATACGCCATTTGTCCCTCACATTTTTAGCCATGAGCATTTCATCGTTTCCTTTTAGGAAACAAATCAGGTCTTTAGTACACAGAACAATAATTCCAGGCCCAACTTTCCGGTTCCTAACTGTCCGATTCGCGCGTGAATGTCACGAACTAGTTTGTGGATGTTCACAATGGTTGCGACCGAGGCGAACTGTTTTTCGGCCACTGAGCCAATTAATCATTGCGGCAAGGTTAATGCGAGTTCCAAGTATCTGCCATTGACGAAGGAATGCTCTGACTTTCTGTTGGTAACCTGGAAAGGCAGCTTGGTTCTGGGAGATAGAAACAGAGTTCAATCTGATTTTTGTATCCTTTTAATGCAGTTTTCAGGTAGTTTATGAAAAACTATTGATAATTAGATAGAATATGACTGATAAAGACAACATTCAGGGAAGGATTGTGACTCTCAGTAAATCAAGACGGTATGGATAGTAGTTCAACCTTGGTCCAGCGTTGATAATGCGCCTGTGAGGAATTCAACCATAAATCGTACATCAGTATTTTCCGAGCGTAATTTTAAATAGAACATTGGCTCAAGAAGTAATTAGTCTTCTTGGCACCCATCCACCATTATATTTTCTTGTTAAAATTGGGCTTCCAAGTGAACAGAAATGCCACCGGTGTTACAGGTGTTAACGGTACAACTCGACCGGAGTAAAAGTCGCACTATGACCCATTAGTGAACTGGATAATCAAAGTATCATTTAGAGGTGAACGAATGAAACATTTAGTGGGAAAAATTCATTTTTAAATATCTTTTTGGGATACTAAGAAGTGAGATCAGATATTTTTAAATATTGTGAATCCAGTACAATCATCAGCACTGTGACACTGATGAAACGAAAGTGAAGTGAACCTTATTTGACGACTGTCTAGGTCATACCGCTTTTGCACAATGTCTTACACATATTTTGATTTCAACCTAGCTCCATTTGCTTTATTTCCTGCAGTTTTCAAGATTCGTTGTAACTCTTTTTCACACGGCCGAAATCGGTACATACACGGACGATGCTACTGTTCTCTAATGCTTATTCTCAGCTCTTGGTTCCTCAATCCTACCCCAAGTCACTGGTTTCGTTTTTAGGTTTGACTGCCCGACCAAGCCTCTCTGGTAGTTTTTATGTGAATTCAATTAATATCACTGAAATTCATGAACTACAGCTTACCAAAGTGACAAATGCGACAATTTGACGTACATTAAGTCAAACGGCACTGAAGTGAAGGATAATAAAGTGGGCATGGACTCTTTTGTGTTCCCCATGGAGTTCCCATTCATTTTACGCGTTGCAGCCTCCGAAAGTTGAACACGAGCTTACTTAAGACTTTCGGGTTGGCAGTGACAAGATTTATTCCGAATTCACAACTGCGCCCATGAGATCTTGGTTCTCTTGGTTGGTAATAGTTCGCGGTGATAATGTTTACTGCACGGTCAATGTATTTTCGTTCCCCAAAAACACTAGCACAAATGCAATTTTTTTTTACTAAACTGAATTTTAACAAAACAACGACTTCATCTATCATTTAAGCTTTTCAGTTTGTGAAGCATCACACATTCTAGGGTAAACAAGATACGGAAAATGCTGATGTGTGAAGAAGCATCGACCTTTACTGACGAACTTACGTAAATGCCTGCATTAAACCATATAATAAACAAAGCAAATAGCTGAGACAACTCATCCAGTGTGTGATGCAGATCGAATAGTTAAAACATGCCTTCCTGTCTAGCACAGTTTCTCTCAGCCTCTTGATAACGCATGTCTAATGATACATTGAACAGTATTATCGGAAACTTTGTTGCGATGATCTAAATGCTATTTCTATGCACTGTTTCCTTCTCGGATAGCATGCCGTCTTTCTACCTCTAATCATTGGATGGATAGTGCTTAAATTGAAATATTTGTATGCGTAAAGATTGGAATATTTCATCACGTACCCGTGGTCTGCAAGCTGGTCTAACCGTCCCACCGTCGACATGTTCTGCGGGGAACTAAAAACAATTTGGTATTTGTTGTGTAACATTAACTGTAAACTTTTTATTGTTTTCGAATGTAAAATTTCCTTGAAACTCTTGACTTATTAGGTTATTCCAAAGTTTATTCAACGTGTAACCTTTTAAAGATACTGAATGTCTCATCGTTCAACTCGATCCAACATGTGAACCGGTAGGTCACACTCGGGTAAGCTGTTGTTCATTATTCTGATCTAAACTAGCTTGCAAAATATGGCACGGCACACGTATTTGGTTGTCCCACTCGTGTAAGCTCACTTGGATTGCAAATAGACCCTTTTTTGTAAAATAGAAACAGACCTTGTGAATCAAGTAAGCAAATGAATTGTACAAGCCACTTGTAGAAATTCCCGAAAAGTAACATATGCTTACGAAAATATCCTTCAAAATATCCAAGTGTGCGCATTCCGTGCAATTTCTAAAGAAAAAAAGGTTAATAACACGAAAATATACATTATTCCCATCAAGCTTTTATTAAAGTTTTCTGGAAAATCTTAACGTTTTTTATATACTACTGCTCGAGTATCGACAGTATTTGTCATTTAGGGAAACGGATCCACCAGTCTAAGGTTGTTATTTGCGAACCAATCTCGTTTTCGCACATTACAATGAATTTGCCATGCAAATCCCCGGATTAGACTTAGTGAATCAAATTAGCTAACGATTGGATACCGCACTAGTTGCTGGGTTGATCAGCGAGCAGGCTAATTTTTTGTTTAGACACCATAAACACGTCGGACTGACTGTGCAACAATTTTGCCAGTCACAATCAACTGGATGTAATTTCATTTCTAGCTGTTCAGTCAGTGCGGACCAGATGCCAAATTTAGCAGATAACTGGCACTGGTGTTCTCATTTTAGTGCAAAACATAGAAATCACCTTCAGCACCAACAAAAATGAACGTGGAAATCAAAAACTAATTTCTGCTGGCATGATGAATTCTTTTCAACGATAAAACAGTCCCGCCTAAGCGAAATATGTATCACTGTGTCCTGGAGCAATATGATTGGTGGCAAAAAGGAAAAATGCCATAACTGATTATTAATTAGCATGCTACACTTATTGTCAAAAGTGTACAGAATTTGCAAAGATACCACAAGTGACATTTGTTATTGCTTTGTAGATTCATATCTGAGCATTCAAAGAACCGGGGTTTTCTTTTTCTCCATTGATCATTGTTCAAAAAAAAACACTCAGCTTAAACTGGTCAACTTTGACCAAACGGTTAATGTCATTTCGGAACCAAAACATGTCTCAAAAATCGGGAAAGAGCAGACAAAGAGCTCAATTAAATGAACCCTTTCCGTACGTGACAGTTGAAAAAGCTTCGTGAGGTTTCCGTCTTCTGTCGAGGAAAACTACCTCGAACCGTTCAGCATATGAAACATTTCTGTGGCAATGAAAATAGGCAAAAATAATAAACAAAGACAGTCATGTGATTTTTTCTTTGTTTCACTTAGGGAAAAATGATCCGTGCTCGTCAAGTGACTTTTGCCAGTTCATGGTGAAAGATCAATGTTTCAAAACTCTCCTTGTACGACGAGCCATGATTATTAAAGCTAGTTGGATGAAATTATAATTGGATAATCGATAACGCGCATTCTCCAGATTACAAAACCTAGGTCATAAACCACTTTTGTGGTCTAAAATGGAGCAAAATGGAATAGTAACTAGTGAACAAGGTTGTTTTAACGGATTTCTATTCATTTCAGTACGCCAGTGAACGGCAAAAGAGATAGCCATTAAAAATTCACACTTAAAGTGATGCAGATTAGCCCAGAGACCGGATGTGGATGGCATACCACGTGGCTAGCGGATCAGATAACTGTCTGGTTCGAGCTACTTAATTGGTGATAAAGTGTGACTGGGTAATCCTAAAGAGAAGAAGGAAATACAGACTTGAGGGCTTTTGGAAGCGAAAGACGATCTCCGCGGCTTTAATCATGATACGAATTTTCGCTGTTCTAGAATGTCGATCATGGGCCTCATACACATACTGCGAATTCGTATCGATATTTATCATGTTTTTTCTGTTAAATATGAAACAAATGCGCTAGTGATTGCCTTGTTTATCGCCGGTCATAACTACGTTGGATGGCGATCCACGATGATACTTGGAAAGCTTTTGATTGTGGCCGGCACACTGCTTTTCACACGGACAGACAAATATGAACAGAAGTAGAAGGTTGACGGTTAGGAACCCTGTCTTTTGGGCATAAACAAGCAGCTGGTCTGATTGCAAACGGTGACTAGCTGCTTCGCTGCTTAGTACATCCTATGGATTACTTTAGGCAATTGCCGCTTCAGTATTTGCGCTAGAGTAACACCGTTGAATATTTGACCAATATAAACTGGTTTTTCTTTGCTCCTGCTCATTCTGGGACCATCTGTGCCGTTTCGAATTACGCTTTTAATTAGAATTCCCCGATTTTGTAAAGCCTGGTAAAAGTATGCGTCCTTCTCTTAAGTTTGAGTGCCGCGGATAGTTCATGAATTAAAGTGTTCATATGGTTCTACAGGTGCTTATTTACAGTGTGTTTAGGTGATTGCCCTTGGCACTACAGCTTTGCAGCTCAGGCTTTAGGCCTTTCGGTCGACCATACACTCGAAACCGACAAACACATTAACCATGCAGTTATAATCAACTCGTCCTCCCGTTTCAAGACCGGGATTCAAATACTGAATACGAGGGAGTATGTGCACCAGTGATGACCTCAAAGGGAGGCAAAAGTGGAGTCTGCTGCTTTCCAATTATGAATTTGGTTGGGTAACCTTAGGTCTGGGATCCAAAGGTATAACCCGAAAGTCAACCAGTCGGACATAAAAATCAACTGTTTTTCATACTGTATTTAGTTTTGCACAGCCTAAACTGGTTCTAAGGATTCTTTATCCATCTTGGATGCGTTCGACATATCGAAGATATTTCTCTTCGGGAATCTCGTTTCGTTCAAATTTGACAGAACTCACTGCCACGAAATTGGGATGCGTGCGCGAAAAATCGTATTAAACATTAGTTCGCCAGATACGTGCTACTAACTAACAGGTCCAGTGTATACAAATAAATGGAGAGAAAAGTTTCAGAAGAACACGAGTGGAGTAAACAACTCTCTTTGTTTATTATTTTCCAGGAAATTAATGTGCCTTACTGTTTGGGTCTATAGAAAGCTGATTTTGATGTGGTGCTTCCAAAAATGGACTGCTGGCTTGTTGACTTCTGGTTAGGTTTTACCTAGCCTGACCACAGGGATTTCAAACAAGGGAAAGATTGCATTCTTTTTAGTTTTGCTTTGTATTTATGGGCAAAGGATCTTGAACTGAGATCTTTGCTGGAAGAATATACATGCCTAAATATCTCTAAATATGCGTATTCATATGCATATATATGTATATATTTATATGCCTGTGTGCATATGCATATATGTCCCACCAGAAGCTAAATCATTTCATCAGGAGTGGCCATTAACGGTCCTCATGGAGCAACCCATAAAAGAACAAAAACAACAGGGCATTCCGCTTTCATTCCCAAGATTGACGAAAGATTGTCAATAAATCACCTTCTTCTACGCATATATATCAGTGCTAGCCTGACTTCTAGCTTGGGACGGATTTTAAGTGAGTACTTTGGAGTGCATTTCATTCCAGCCCCAATCACGGTGAAGCTGGAGTTTATTCTGCACAAACTACAGTTCATCCTGTTGGATTCATGAAACCAAATGTTGTGACTTTCACTTTGAAGTTGATCGTGATTGTGTATTCCGACGTATTTTTATGCACGGTACTCAAACAGCAAATACATTGCACTGTTCAACAAAATGAAGCATTGAGAATCGTTGACCATGAGCTGATTTGAAATGAATCGTAAATGCTACAACCTTTTTTCGATGTGAAGCATGGGTCTATGCCAAAGAATAGTAAAATATTGTAAATCTTATTAATTTTGCTTGTATGACAAAATATGGTTAGTGTTTTTGCAAACCACTAACCGGTTTCCATTGATTAGTGAATATTTCAACCAACCGATTAAAGTGACTGGGGAAGTGTGTATCTGTCTTCTGCCACAGATCAGAGAAGACTTTGGCCCCGGCTGTATTCGCAAAATTCATGGACGTATGCCGTTTCTGTTCTCCCATCTGAGTTGTTTCACCAGGCTAATGAATTTTTGGATGTCTCACTTAATGATCATTGTTCATCTTCCCAAATTACTTTAAATATAGGGCATCTAATCCAGTGGAAGTTTTGAAATTTGACAATAGGTGAAAGAATTCCCTAATGAAGTGACAAGCGGTGCGTGCAAATCAACACACTATTTGGGTTTTATGTCGACAGAATACTCATCGGCTCACTTGAGGATGAAGGGCCAATTAATGACATGGAATTATGGGAGCATAAGATAACCATACCGTGTACCAGTTCTTTGGGGGAAAGCAATGCAAAACACTTGACGTAGTATTTGTGAGCATGCATTAATTTTCTATATACTGATTTCACCTTAACCATAGGGAATTGCCACTTCTAACGGCCATCATTCAGGCTATCGTTTACTTTCCACACTAGCAATTCAGCCAAGCTGAATGCCCGACAAAATGCACTGATTTCAGTCAACTTTAAAGGCATAAAATCAAACTGGTTTTACCAGCGCGTGCCCCGATGTCATAGCCGGATTATCTAAGATATATTTTAGAACATGTTTCTGCAATAAACCAAGTTAGATGATGATAAAATTGTAAAGCATCTTGGTGTTAGCATTAGCCAATGTTACTTGGTGTGCGCCTCAAAAATAAGGACTATCACTAAAATTAGCCTGTCCATCGCTGGGTTCTATTAGTTTGCGTTTCTTAGATATTCAATACACTAACTTGGGTCAATTCAGGCCACACTGATGTACAAATTACGCTACATAAGCCAATACACTGGCGGCTTTAGTGGAAACTAATTTCATTCGAGGGACTACAGAACTGCACAGTCCATTGATGCGACAGTAATATGTACCGGGTTTACAACGGCACCTTTGTTGATTATGGGCTGCACAGTTAGAAATTAGCCAGCAGTGATATAATTCAAACTCACATAACTCACGACCAAACGTCACGATCTAATCTGGTTGAGTAAACTTTCGAACAGCCAGCGAGTACCTCTATGCATCTACAGGCTCCTGCCTTATTTTTTAACAAAGCTGACGATATGATTGATGCAGTGGGGGCTGAGGATAAAGCGAAATATAATAATGCAGTGGAGTTAAACGCCAACCGTCATGTCACCGATCAACAGTAGGGGTCCGTGTTTCTTCATTGGGTTCTACACCTAATGGATATTCAGAGTGAAATGGTTGTCTTCGGTAGCCCGGTCCATCAGTTTGCCCACGGTCTTCAAGGTATCCGGGCATCAAAAGTGTGTTCGCAAACAGTTGAAAGACCGTGGCCAGTAATCCAGTTAATGGGTGTTTCATTAAATCAGCCCAGGAATCCAAACGTTCCTGTATTTCTGAAGAGCTACAGACTACAGATTTTGTTGCTTACGCTTTTGCTACAGTACTACGGCCGGAGAAGAGTTAAGGGGAAATGGTGGTATTTAATGGTGGACCGTAGTGGCCACGTCAACATGCGACCTACCGTCTGTTTTCTCATGTTTATTTGGACAGTGCTTGCCCATAGAAAAATACCGTCTGAATATTCTTATTCAAAGACATTCTTCTAGTAAGCGCATATCTCGAACGAGTAATGAAAACATCTGTATTCTAACAAGAAACATGAATAAACGAATTCGTTTATCTCAGCATTAACGTATCTGGAGTCATTAGATCAGAAGATTATACGGTTCGTTCTTGTGTATTCACCAAATTTATATAAAAAGTTTATTTTCAGACAATGGATTCATCCTCTCGGGCATGACAGTCTACGTCAGGAATAACATAATCCCCAAGCTGGGACAATTCGCTCGCAAGAATAAGTCGTTCGGTGTATAATTCCTTGGTCCTAGTAGCTAAATGGAAAGACGATGCACTATGCAAAGTCAACTCAGTTTCCTTCGATTCAGCAAATGGTTTGTGCTACTATGATTGCTTAGTTGCCTAATCTAATCACAGTTTTAACAAAAATTGTCAGTGAAAAGTTCAATTCCCTGCCCCCATTGCTCTCTGTTTTCGTTTGTTCCTCTGGCTTGGAGTTCGTTCCTTGCTAATAGGCTTCACACGATCTGTGTCGCTCACCCTCCGTGTGACTGGGTGTTAAAACCTACCGAGAAGTACCGCTATCAGGATCCTACTGAGCTACCAATCTGCATACTTAAACAATCTGAATCCCATTCGCCAGCTAACTTTTCTTTGTCATGTTTAGACCCGTGTCCTTCCTAGTTGGACACGTTACACGACAAAATCCACTGACTTTCGTCTATCGGGTCATGTGTGGATCGCTTTGCATTTATGCCACGGCCTTGCGGTTTTGACGATTTTCAGGTCATCTTTGTCGTTGCTTTAAACGATAATTCTGAACTGAGCTGAGATTCTGATGTGTCGCCCGGCTGAGTTAAAACAAAATGTTGAATTTCGTTCAGATTGGTGTAAAGGTCCTGACTAAATCATAAGTCATATCGAAAAAGATAAACCGGATTCGTGTAGTTCAATGAAATTTCGTTATGCCTGTCTCGACTACCGACGTGCTGCTGGCCAGTTCTGGTACTAATGAGATATTTTGATTTGAGAAATTTGTACTTATTGCTCTACAACATTGGGAAACTGCCTCAAAACGTGTTACTCGAAAGGGTTAGAATGTCAAATAGTCAATGTCTGTGAGCACAACTACTCATCGTTTACCAGATCCCTATCCAGTGTAACATAGAGCATAGAACATTAGTTTTTTTTAATTCAATGCAAAGTTCTTTAGAATAGCATTTTTCTCTGTTAACTGGAATTGTCTGTTGCTTACTTTTTAGTCGGTATTTTTTTTCAATTCCAAGTTGCTCCTTACGTTGACTCATAAGTTAGTGTTTATTCATTTATTAATGCTTACCGCATGTAATAAACTTAACGTCTGTTATCCGGTTGAGATGGATGATATTTCGTCAATTAATTAGAAAAATAAGGAAAATGAATGTCATCTAGTTGAAACTCAAATGTAAAGTTGGATCTCAAAATATGAAGCTGTTCGCTCTTTAAATTTTGAATGGTAAACTTGGAAAACTCGCCGTTCACTCTCATTTCATTTGCAATAGATAGTCGTCACTCATTATCTCCGTTATTTTCACCCATCAGAGATGACTAGATTCGATAGCCACTAATGATCTTGAGCTCGACATGCTACTGTTTCCATCGTACACGTTTCGGTGCAACAAGCATGGAACCAGTGCTTTAACGAAGTGAGTGTCAAATGTCCTAATATGGGATTTGTAAAAGTGAAACAAATCCTTGTTCACAAAGGCACAATAAATGCAATCAAAATCACGTGACGTCAAATTTTATCAAGCATCCTGTACAACTATACTTCGATATCAGATTGCAAATTACCAAACTACTCTAACTTCACATAAGCATGACAATTCCTCACAGTTTGCCCTGGAGACAGAAAATCCTGGCGACAAATAAAATTACACTTACCGGTCAGAGACAAGTTTTTCCCATAGCTTCCCAGTATTTATATCTGCAGGTCCAGTATTTCGCTGGTTAATTCATTTCGCAACCAATGCCCGATTTTCCTTTGCCCGGGTTGTTTCTTTCACTTCCCTGAACGCCGCGTCACTTCCTCCTTTGTTCCGGTTTGCAGAGTAGTCTTCTGTTTCCCGACATGATCACAAATATAATGGTCTGATGATTTGATCACCGTGAACTTTATGCAACTTTTTTAGCCAGTTGTCAGCCAAGCTAACGAAAGCCACAATAAGCATTTTGAAGCTGCATATATGCACTGTTTCTTTTTCGTCGGCAACCATTTAGTCACTGATGAATTGTGAATAATTGTTTCGATAAATTTAGTCTACCGCCTAAAATTGCTTCCAATGCCTGAATGAAGTCAGACTAAAATTTACCTGAACAGCAAGGCCAAATTGATCGGTAGTCGAAACCTTTTACACTTATATCATGACCAAATGTCTCATTGAATTCAGGCTATTTGACTGTCGGTTGGGTAACGCTCTAAAGGACAGATAAAAGGTACAATGTTAGCCCGGGGTGAAAGCATCTATTGAATAAATTTGAACAGATAACTATCCTTACTGGCGTTAGATCTGAATGATGAAAGGAACGAATCAAAGAAGCCGTGCGTTGCGTGATTCGTTACACAGAAATATATGCCTATCAAAACTGGCGTCATCGGATAGAAAGCTTAATTAAGAAAAGTAATCGGTAATGAATGAAACGCACCAGCGGACTTTGACGTCCAAGGACGACGTTGCACTGTCAGAAAATGCATATTTTTAAACAATCAGGACAATCGGTCCGTGGTGATTCCGAACAGTTTTTGAAATAGAGCTAGTCGATCAACCGCTGGAACACACTTAGTATTAGTATTTGAGTTTTTTTTGGTTTTTACCGATAAATTCAATCCTAAATATAGGCATGACAACCAATCTTTCAAGTGAATACTTCAGGCAGCAAAGCGGATATTGAATGTCGTCTACGAAGACGGCACATTGAAGTAAAAAGAATTACCTCGGTATGAGAACTTGAATAAATCAATAAACGACCTCTCTTCAATCCCTCCTGGGTATTTCTCATGAAATTCATTTTGTAATTTACATTGCAAGTGAATCCATGAATAAAAAACTTATCAAGTCTGATTTCTTAAATGCTTGACTGCTCCTTCCAGTTGAATGAACTCGATGCAGATTGTCCCTAGAAGCAGATCGCAATTGTAGACAGAAGTGTCCCAGATTCGTGAACCACTAGAATTGTTACAAGGATTAAACTCTGCTCAGCTTAAAAAACTCCATTAAATGAACGGAACACAGCAAAATACGGAACAGATAAACCAACTGAATGTTTTGAGTTTTTGTTACATTTCGAGAATAAATGAAATTGTTGGCAAAACGTCCGTAGAATTTCTAAGATTTTATTCGGAATGTTTCAAATGCACATCATTCAATACAAGCCTTCGCCATTCTTTGCGCAGTTTGTCAACCTAATTTGTCCTGTTTCTGTCTCAGTTGAAAGAAAGAGCGACTAATAGTGAAACAATTTGGCATCATAACGCTCGAATAAACTGAACAGCTTCCATTTAAAGATTTCGTTCCAATTCATTTTAGTCCCATTGACCGATACCCTTGGACTGATGCGCTCTCAATTAAATCGACACTTCACATAATTGATTGACAGTAGAAGAAAAAACTCCTAATGTCACAAAACAGAAAGATAGAAAAAAAGAAATGTTTCCCATGTGCAAGGGCTGCTGACTGCGGGGTTTCGCCACACCGTCTAACGTTTTCATCATTGTGTGAGAGAGTCAAGTCGACTTCAACTCGTCATCTGATTTGACTTTCTCGGCACAGTCTATTAGCTAAAGGTTTTACTACGTAATGTACTGGTCATTGTGACCCATATTTACACCATCACGTACCCCGAAGACTGGTACATATTCAGAGGATCGGTCTTCCGGCATGCGTAAAACGTATCCCAACCACTTTCATGTATTCCAGTTCAGTACTGGTTTGACTGACTGGTCGCTGCAACCCAACATTCTACGCCTCACCTCCTAGTTATACAAGATACCTAATCACCTTTGAGCGAGGTTGCGCAAACAATTGCGTTCAAGCACCGACATACTTCGCATATTTTTTCCACAGAACTCATACTTTGTAAGCGTAGAACATGATAAATTTCTCTGCTGTAATGTAAATTCCACCTTTTTGATGATCACTGTAGGAGCCGAGGCCGCAGATGTCTCATGAAACATGTGATCACTTATTCAGTGCCGATGAAATGTCGGTCTGATTAAGATTTACTTTTCATCTTCGAAGAAATGGCATGAGAAGCCGAATGTCATGCAGAACGGAAGATCCACTTCCATACCACTAATTCAGTGGTTGATGCGACGAGCCAGAATAGAACTGGGAACCTTCTTCTTACAGAGAAGACGTTTTAGGACTGGGTAACTTTCGAGCACGAAAACGTAAGCGGACATCCGAAGGTGCGAACCTGTATTCTAAATACTGATTACAACTTATTTTCAGTCACTGGATTAACCTTTGAAGCTTCTTTCCAGTAAAATTACACGGTTGATCTGGGCATGGTCCAGTAAAAGCGGTGACTGATGTTCATTTGACTAAATTTGACACACGGAGTCGGTTCGGCCCCGGGAGCATAGGGTCGACTTTTGTATGCATAATGCCTAAATGGGTTTCTTCACTTCCGAAGCACAATCACCTACTGCTTAGTGTTTCATTAGAACTTGGCTTCTGGAATGTGACAACTGCATGTAAATTTCACGGAAACGTGGCCCGGCTGTTCCCAAAATAATTCGGCATCATAGCACTGCAGAGCGGATTGGTTACGATTTTTCCATTAGCAGAATGCTATTGGCCCGGGTAATCTTTCCCTTCGTTTACACCTCAGCTAAAACAGTCCGTTTTTTGATAGCCAATTAATGTTCATACGCACCCATTTAACTAAACTCTGGACAGGTATACACACCTTCCCAATGGTTCTCGTGGTCGTAAATCGGCTATGGTCTACTGCAAGGATAATTCATTTGGCTAGTGTAAATCAAACATGCCTAATTACAATCAAAATCAAATTGAGACTGCATTTCCTCTCCTCAAGTGTTCGGTTCGGGTCCTGTTACCCCGAATTCTGAAATCAAATCACATGAACGACAAAGGGATTTAAACAGTCAACCAACAGCAAACCCAAGCTCGTGGCAATGGAGAGAGTCCAGGTTGTATCAGCGATAAAACAAAAAACGCGATGTGTCCCGGAGAAGGCAGTTACGGAGGAAGGGAAATGCCAATGACTGTTTCGAATTTTTATTGGGATCTGCTTACAAATCTTTGATTCTTTCGTACAATTTTTGGAATCCCAGAGTGTTTTTCTTCTCCACACCTTTGGGAGAATCGCCGTTTTTAAAGATACCTCAAATGTTGCCGTTGAATATTCTGTCGCTGTCTCGTGGCTGATTGTCTGATTAGACTCTGTTTATGTTCTCGTCGTCAGATTTGTAAACTTTAACAATGACAATGGCCCGATCGCAACAATCCCGGAGTTCGGAACTCGATTTCACCCTGAAATTCATTGAGCATGTTTGTTATTTTGGTTGCTAACAGGGGAAATTTGGAAGCCCCAAAAAACCAGCGACCGGACATTCAAGAAGATAGTTTGTCTACGTTTTTCCCAATGATGTTTGTTACTCCCTGTGTAGAATTTCACAAAGCATTCTCCTCTGTAAGACATTATTATCTACGTTACTTCGGGGTAACAATTAGCGAGTGATAAATTGTGAAGCAAAGGAAAGTACATTATTGGCATGTCAGTGCAAGGCATGTAAAAGTGTATTTTGGAATTCGGTTTGAATTGAAGAACACAAGTGGATATTTGCGTTTCGTGCACTCAACAGCCACTAAAGCAATCAAACAAATGCAACCACCCATAATAAGTATACTAATCATCTTAGAGCACGATGATTGATTCCACATAGAACCATTTTTGTGAACAGGTAGCGACCAGGACACACAAATAGAGTGAATGTTGCTCAATGGCATTTGGCATTCTAGGGGATGCAAATTGTATCGAATTTGGCTTTTAGCGTTCAGGTAACCACGTTTAGATTGCGTTTTCAGTTTCAACCTTCAAACAGCTCGAAAAAATGTTACCGACAAAAGAGAGGAAAAATCAGTTATTGGACGTTAATTTACCTCTTGTGGTTTCACTTAGGTACCAGATCTCCTAAGAATTAGAGACCTCGCGAAAGTCAATTTCGGCTTTCCGAAAAACATCAAAACTAAGGATGTGCAAAGTAAAACATTCCTCATGCGTAAGAGCACAAACGCTTATAACAGACACATACACACATTGCTAGGTAACAAATTGTGGTTGCGAACCCTATACAGTTGAAGATGCTCTGCTAAACGGGATTGGAGATAGCCGTCGCGGTTGCAGATATTAATGTCAAACGCGCATATGAGGCGTCATTATCGCTGCGCATGCCGAACTCGGTTTGGCACGATGTAGTTAGGTTGATTGCTGCTGTGTTATAAATTCGCATACTGTGGTTGAAGACGACCGTTTCGTGCAAAATCAGTCTCTCTTGCGTATATAGTAAGCATTAAATAGAAGTCAAAAGCGATCATTTGGTTTGCATGATAGGTAATCAACTGCAAAATCCCGCAGCAGATTACGACGCCAAAGTATTTTATGTGGATGCAAAATAAATCAGCTCAGATCACCTAGTCTAAGTGTGTGTGTGTGTGTCATGTATGGCTAATGTGTTTGTCCCGTATTCACGTCTCAATTCGGACTCTTCTTTGCTAGCGACAGATAGGAATTCGACCAGGAATGCTAGGCAATGCTAGCAAACCTTTTGTTTTCTAGTCGACCTAGATTCGGATGTTGCGAGGTGGATCAAGTCAGAATTATTCCCCATCTCCAACCGACTAAACATATCTATTTCAAAAGAACAATGACCTTGAGGGCGAACGCAATCCCGTGATTCTTACCATCGATTGTGAGCATGAAATTGGAACTTTGAGTGACAGATTCTCATGCGTGGTTACTAATTCGTATGATATTGTTCAACATCTAATGGTCGAGAAACTGTTCTCCTGGCTTGGCTTCCAGTGCACTTGCTTTTAGATATAGTGTTAGAATTTTGAC
>LUCM01003490.1:202972-225725 GCA_008360955.1 Fasciolopsis buskii | reverse complement strand
GACAGGTTCTGAATCCAAGTTGGAGTACTTCAGTGTTTTCATAATCTACGTTTCGTCCCTCTGCTATGGCATGCAGAGTGAGGGCTTAATCGCGCTCAAGATTTTATAGAGCTGCTTTTTTGCGAAGGTCTGCACTTTTCTTCTCTTGTGATTTGCAATCCCTGTCTTGAGATTTCTGTTGGCTTGTCCAATGTATTTTGCTAAGTATTCTCTGCAAGTGAGTTTTGTAGATGAAGTTGATTTAGTCCTGCACATCGACTTGATATTTAGCCTTTGATAGGTGGCGTTTTAACGTATAATCAGTCTGGAAGAAGGTGTACATGTTAAAGTCACTGAGCACTATACTTATTCGTCCCGAAGAGTCTTAAATATATGGAACAGAGGGCGCACAGTTTGATTGGCTGCGCCAAAATTCCTTGTCATCATAGTTTCGTTGTTTTCTTGTCGCATATTTGGTTCGATTACGGTCTCCGTTGGCCAATACAATGGGTGGGCATTACTGTTGTTACTCAACATGCACTGCGATCATGCATTGCTGCACCTCAAAGATCCTATCCATTTAAAAGAAGCACTCGCGCTGTCTGGCAGGCAGCACTTAAATGCACTCTATCCGGCCAGGATTTCTAGTCCGACATTGTTGACTACCAACATTCGCTCTCCGTTTACGAAAATGTCGGACCTGTCTCTCACACCTCAATCACCGGATCCATGTTCACACGTAAGTCCTCTGCATACAAGAATCGTGAATGAACTCGGATACAGCTGAGTCCCTCGTGTCGATAGACAACTTCGGTCACCATCGGTAGGACAGAGTTTCAAACAAGAAGACTGGAGGCGGTGTGGCAACATACATAAACTCCTGGTCAGGCAAGTCCAAATTGTCTACACGTACTCGTCTGACGGAAATGACTGTCTCCTAACGCAATGTCATCCTAGGTTCTCTCGCCATACCCGCACTATCGTAGCGAACTTAAACATCTCCCCCTTTTATGTCGCAACGCAATGTTGCATCTTTTTCAATTCTTTTCTAGTGCTTATTGTTCCACTTCTTGAAGATAATCTGCATATTAGTGTAGGCGATTTTAATCATGCATCTACCTTACAACTGACTGTGTTTAATTTGACTGACCTTTGCGTTTCTCTTACCACAGGCGACTTCATTTCAGACAGAGTTATTACCAACCACCCCGATTTATTTTCTCTAGAACTGCGTGCTCGAATTTCAAGTAGTGATCATTGCTTACTTCTGTTGAGGCCCAATATATGCTCTCGGTCAGCTTCCCATTCCTCCAGGCAAACAAATCAAATCTGAGTTTGCCTCTGCTACTTTTCACACAACAGCCTTTTTCTTCCTCAGAAACCCCTTTCACTCACATCTGTCTGTATCCGTTTTAAATATTGGCCCAATGACAGAGACGGCCAATGCACTCTTTGATATCTGCTGTCCGTCAGAAACACTATTCGTCTCAAATGGTCGTATCTCGACCCACAAACCAAAGTCTCTAAAAAGGCGCAAGGAGCACTTCTATAAATCTCGTAATAACTCAAGCGTGGTGGGTATTTCCAACCTAATAAAAGTTGAAATCAAATGCATGGACACGACATTCGCCAGCCAACGTCTGAGTGGTACCAACAATCGATTCCTATGGCAAAGCATTCCAGTGTTGTTTGGGAAGAGAAACAAATATGCAAAGCTTTAAGCTGATGTCGACAGCACCAATCATGCTTTCATCCATTATTCCAGTTATACCCTATTCATATTTGGACAGGATGATGATGTGACAGTCGCACAATTTTAAGGGGAAGAGATGCTCGACCTTCTCCGCATCACCAAAATTGCCACAGGGGTTGATCCTGTTAGTTTGTTCTCAGCCCTTTTAAGGTATGGTGCCGTGGCTCTGCCGGATGCTTTTACTTCTCTAATTAACTCATCATTAAACTCATCTTCTGGCCCTGATTATTGGAAACTCGCCACTACCATTCCCGTCAAAAAAATATACCAGTTCCACTGCTTTGGCAAAACGCTTTCGCCCCATCGCTTCAATATCTTCTGGTCTCAAACTGACGGAACGTGCTTTACTTGAGCGCCTGTGTACTGCTATGTATCCTCCCGACTAACCATTTCAGTTTGCCTATAAATCTAACAGATCCACTTCGGACGCCGTCGCCTGCCTCATTCACCACATTTGTGAGTTCATAAACGCATCGATGAAATCTGCGTGTTGCGCCTTCCTGGACTATTCGTCGGCATTTGACTCAGTCCCACGGTCACTTCTACTTCACAAACTGGAAGAATGTTGGTTATCCAAGGCTTTTTTAGCAAGGCTGTCTGATGACTTTATTAACCGAACCCAGCGCATGTGAATGGACGGTAAAACTTCAAAACCGTTGAATAACAACTCAGGTTTACTTCAGGGTGCTCTTCTTTCACTATACTACTTCGCTGCTTACATCAGCGACTTATCAGCTAGCTCCCCGTGGCGTCTGTTTAACTATGCTGATGATGTAGCCTTCTCTCAAGCCGTTTCGACCAAAGATGATTTTCAAAGTTTTTCCAACAACCTGTCTTCTGTCCACGATTTTTCTGCACGAGCTGGTTTAAATTTCAATACATCTAAGCATTTCGAATGTCTGTTCTCTCTCTCGCTCTCGCTCAGCCTATCCATCCGAAACATCTTTCGTCAACTTGAACGCGCCTACCAAGGTTGGTTCCCTGAGATATCTGAGTAATTAATAATGAAAATCTGAAGTGGAATACTCACCTTTCTACCTGTGTAAAGGATCTCCGACGGTTGCCACTTCAATCCAGGGAGTTTCGACGCTGCAAGGTGAAACAAAGCATCTCCCGATTTATATACCAATATGTTTTTCCAATCCTTCTTTACGGTTCTTTTGTTACTTTTTCACTTTTACTTAAAAATGACTTTGAAATTTTTGTCCGGGATTATCATCTACTGGCCTTGTGTCTTCCATACCACTAATTGAATTGTCTCTAAATCTGTGTGATCAGCACTTAACTGCATGTGAGAAAATTGCTGACAAAAATTCTGCCAGATCCCACGCATCCTCTATACAAAGATATTTCAAAGTGCCACTCTCATATTTCAACTCGATCCGTATTTCGTTCTATACCCTTCAGGATCATTATCTATAGGAAATCCACTGTCCCATATTCAGCACACATTTTGACAAACCGTGGCCGTGTTTTAGCCGCTTTCCCGAGCAGCCTTTCATAATGTGTTTTGATTTTTCCTTGATGAGTTTTTCACGTTTCACAAGGTGATGAGTGCAAAAATTTTTCTTATTTTTATTTTTACCTTCACGTGTCTGATATTAACGATCAATGTAAACAAATCAGACTGTCTTTATTGAGTACACCAGTGTACAAAGAGGCCACCTGAAAATTCACAAGAACTTCATCATTTTCTAATTCAGAGTCTTTCAGTATTCGAGAGAATTTCAATGCGTCATTGATATGACTCGATTGTAACTTCTGATAGAATTTTAATAATCCGTGAAATATTTTACCAGTTTGTAAAATTATATGATTCATCATAAAAGCCAATACATGGCACATCGATTTTTCGGTGCTCTCCTCAAGTGATTCGGTCCTGATATTTATAGTACCACGAATTTGTTGTCTACGCTCAATGCACCAAATTTATTCACAGGATGTCTTCAGTATTTAAATATGTGGTAGGTTAAGATATCAGCGGTAACACTAGAACGAAATAACCCGAAGTCCGTCAACACAGGTGACCACTGCATTCCCTTAGTCACTCCGTGTAAGTCATTGTTCTACAGTCCACTCGACTGTCGCTCGATCTCCAAGTAGTGGACCTTCGACTTACCAAAGATCGCTATTGACACCCGTTTAATGGAGAATCTCAAATTCATTTTCCACGCCCAATTTTAGGCAAGCAAACGCGATGATTCTTTCCGCTGCTCCATCTCCACGTTCAGTCAAGGATGCGGGGATAGCAGTTCATCATTTATAATTTTCAACTTATCCCGTTTCTCAAGAGAGATATTTTGAACCTGGATCTCATCCAATTGACACCGCGGTCCGATGACGGAAATTAGCCTCACCAATCCTTTCCCATGAACGACGTATATGTAATGCCAACGTGTTTGCTAATATGTTTCTAACGAACCGTGTATGGTTGTTCAAAACGGTGACATACAGAACAAACCCACTACATCTGAACCGCAAAGAAAAACGGTTCTTATTGGAAATTAAGCAATCTACCAACATTAAAGTGACAATGGACGAAGCCAAATTGAGCTTGCATTCGAATACCAGAATTCAACTTTTAAATGCTCTTACGTGAGAATAAAACATAGTATCCTGAAGTTTATGCTTTAACTAAAACCTTAATGGAATGGTGAAAATATGGTTGTAATAGTGTCCATTACTTTAATCACCTACTGTTTATCCTGCGAATTACATTTTATTATTCAGACATTTATTCACACGTCTGTTGGTGGATTTCACAATCAGAGTTTGGTTGCCCAGTTGATTGATAATTTCCCAAATTGGGCTTTTGCATGGCGGTATATTCTTTTTAATTATCCTATTGAAACGAAATGTGATTTTTCGTGGCGTGTATAAGCCATTCAAAGCAGAAATCTATGCTAACGAAAAAAATTGTTTGTTCTTTGAAATAACTCATACAAGAATAAAAGTGATATTTTCAGCCTCCATTAAACAGTGGGCATACAAAAGCAAATTACACGACTCCAAACGGGGTGAGCTTGCTGCACAAGAAATGATGTTTTACCAAACTGAATGATCATCTTGGTCCAGAAAGCCGGCGTTTACTGCTCTCTCCAGATGTTGTGTTGGTTTCATCTATTTTACAAGACATGCCGGGAAAATAAGCCCAACGACAATGAAAATGATGGAAGTTCTTCACAGCCAAAGAATCTGTCTTGTGGGGAATCAGGAATCATGGTCACTTGATCTGAAACTTGTAAACGTTTTACTGTTACTATTCAAATACTGACGGTAATGGAAGGAAAGACTAAGACCGTGTTGTCACATGTATGTAATTTCGGATTGTGTCTGTCCCGTACTCAAACATACACACACGCTGAAACTCGCTTGAGCTTGCTTGTCGTGAGTAAGTCACGCGATTTGGTCGGTGATGCCGCGACAAAGCAATTAGCTACAAAATCGTAGTGCCCAAATGGATGGCTAAATTCAACGCGTAGAAATTGATGCACATTTAACGGGACCCTACTTCAGTGGGGTGGAATGTGGTCTGAACACACTCGAGAGTTTATCCAAGTTGAAGTTGAACGGCTCACTGAACGACGTGTTATACAAAATATCGTTCATCCGTGATTCGCTGTTTTATTGTCAGGATTTGCTACCACAAACCGTAATTTGGCTTGATACACAAGCAGTCTACGATTGACACCTAATTTTGTTTCATTTTCACTGGTATGTACAGATTTGTATGGGCCAGCGACTGTTTTAATGCAGGAAGGTTGGATAATCTTGAAACTCGCTTTCTTTTCCTAATATGGAATGGTTTTACATTTATTTATTATCGAGAAGACATTTCAAACTTAATGAGAAACATAAGACTGATTATTATCGTGCATTGCTTACAGAAGAAACCTTTAGAAGGAAGTAGAATACCGAGTGTTGTTCTAAGTAAAAGTTTACAACAGTTTCTGTTTTGTGCTTTTAAGTACCCCGGAAACAAGACCGCTTTTTCAGTCAGAGCAACATTCACAGTTGTTAATGTTGGTCGTTGCTGCATATGACAAGACATCATATCGATCCTCTCATTTTGTACTCACTCTCAATAACCATTAACTATTTTTGTCAGTTTTCGTTATATTCCGAAAATCCAGTTATCTATGACGCAATTGTGGTTCAAATACGGTCAAAACTAGTTCGAAAATATACTTAGATCAGACAAAACCCATCAAAGTCTAAATTTCTTGCCATCCTGAAGATTAATGCAAACATATGTCCTTAAATACGATGATCTGACATTCACAATCTGCGCAGTGTTGAAATTGTTTTTCCCGTTTTGACAGTGTTGCATTATCCGATGGAATAAGCAAAAGAAATAATGTGATTCTTAACTTGTTCACTTTCCAATGTTTCGCTCTGTTTGTCTACTATAAAAATTGCGAAACTGGATACGAGAAACAAGTTTCCGTGCGTACAACATGCATTCGCTTGTCTTCTCTTTCTTGGGATATAGTGGGGCATGTATATCGTGTCAGGCCGGGAATTGTTTTCTATTAACCATAACAATACCCGTCTCGCCACGTACGGTAAAACCGGCATAAAACCTACCCTTATCCTAGTTATTCAGTGTGCTGTGTGATGTATGGGACGGACGTTGTGATGCACATCTTGAAGTTTGCAAAATAAGGTGCGACTTGCATCCGCTAGAGGGAAATTAACGTTTAACTTAAATTAGATCTAAAGAAGCTCACGACTAGAAGACGTTCGTCATTTATATGGGCATTTCAACATATTCAACAAAGTATTTAACAAAGTGGTTATTCCGCATCCAAACAACCACGCAATTTTGCAGAGAGAGATAGTATCCAGAGAGCTCCGCTAGGCAAGTTCAACGGGACTAAGCTTCAATGAGATCAAATACTAATTTACATTACTAGCATGCAAAACAGCACAAAAGTTAAAGGAAAATGCATTTTCAACACAAACGTTATCCAACTATTAAAATCATGCATATTGGGGACGTAATGTACAGAAGCTATTTGAGTACATGCACTGGTGTTCTATCCAACGAAAAAGGCTTATCAAAATCGACATAAGCTGGACATTGTAGGAACCTTCACAGTTTCGTACTCGTGACAAAATAGATGACAAATAGTAGTAGCCGTTGCGAAGACGAAAACTGTGCTAAGCAGACTGTCATTCAAACGAGAGCTCGGGGAAAAGAATTGCTGAAATGCATTCTCTTCAGGTGAAGCCACATTCGAAATAGCCAGATTTTGATATTTGCCCTCTCTTCCATCCCTAAAATGTCCGGACAAGGATGAGTTACCATTGTTAACCTCAGTAATGATGACTTGTAAGACTGAGTCCATTTCCATAATACTTACGTAGGTCATGCGGTGAGACAATTTATTAGATACAAAATAGATGCAAACTGAGCTGGCTCTGACGCTTGTATTAATGACTGGTGCATCTCACCCGATTGAAAGCGAAGTAAACATTGCAGATAGCTCAGCATTGACTAGTACATTTCGTGTTCTTGTATGCAAACCCACAGCAGCCGGATTAAAGAGCCTGGCAATCGCAACTGACAATTTTTCAAAGCCAAATTCACTTGCCCGTTTTGGCGAGGCTTTCATGAGACTACGTTTGATACATGAGCTAACAACCGATTGTGTAATGTAAGCAATAATCTTATAAAATCAGAAACTAATCACCAATCACCAATTTGTCTGGACCCAAAGATTCCTCTAAAATAAATGTTATCCTGTTCAAAAAAGGATCACTCCGCACTTTGCCACAAATATATGGACTCATGCAAGCTAAAGGACGATTTTAGTGATGACATATAATGGCTTAAAGGCTGCGTTCTGATTCAAAAAATGGACGTTTTTTATTATCATCCCACTACAGAAAGTATAAGTAAATTGAATTACATGATCGCAAAGTGGATGGGTAAGTTTCCGCTACTAACACACAGGATACGTTTGTGGCAAACGCTGGGTTACTCCTACACAACGAACAATGCTGGCTACGTCTACAGAACAGCACAGACTGTGGAAAGGCGTTGCCATGGCAATTAATCACGAATCTATAAAGTAATTGGGGAAAGATAAAAACAAGTATCAAGAATTGTGATTTAGGTGAATCCACTGCTCATCAATGTTTCTATGGCTCACGCAAGTGGGTATTAAACCGACCACCTTATGAAGCCTATAATTTGGCAAATCCTGCTCAGCCCAATGATCCAGAGTTTCAGAGAATGTTTAGCACGTCCCATGGTTCGCAATAGCTTTCGTTCCCAAAAGTTCATCTAGCGCCAAATCTACTGAGTTTAATTCGGATTGGATTTCCAGAAGTCCACAAGCAGAAGCAATCTCTGGTCTTACTTGGTCTTTGCATTTTACAACCCAGCTTTGTAATCTATTAAATCACATGTAAACTATCTCTCAGAGGTAGTATATATTTTAGCGAAGTTAATATTTGGCGTTTCAGCCTAGTCAGCCAGAGATTATGAAACACGGACAAATAAAACAGCTGCATAACGGTTCCGCCGTTTTATTCATAGTCAGAATGTTCACTGGTGATTGCCACGTGGGTCAAACAACTGTCACCCGGACAAAAACATCAAAGATTCAAATCCCAGATCCGCCGGTCGCTTTCGTGGTGGATGGCAATATGCTTGCCCGTCTCGTTATCCCACCTGACTCATTGGTTCTATGCCACTCCAAATTCCGGGATCATGGTTATCGGTTTCCCTATCCGAGTAAGGGGGTCTTAGTGGCCCTGGGACATACCCTTTTCAACACAACCTTCTGTCAAGCATGTCATACAAGGATGGCACTTAACTAAGCATCTCAATGACTAATAATGTATATCAAAGTTCACAGCCAGATCAGTCGGGTTGTCCCGTCACGTTATTGGCCTGTTAACAATTACGGTGTACGGTCATGGTGTACTGGCTCCACCACAGTAAGCATCACGGAATGAACAATTGGTTTTAATCGAAACAGATTGCTGTCCAATGTCTGCGAAGTAACAGTGTAATTGATGTTTTCTGTCCACTTTTGAAATGCGTTGGACAAGAACGACCGAATTGATTGGTCTCCCGGACGAATCGTCATTAGGTTTGCCGAAACAAACCACTGTTGCCAACTGGACGCCATTTCGTGCTAATTGTCGTCTGATTCATCTTCGGCTGTTGGATGGACGGTGTTCCATGTTAGCCAATGGCAACTAGAATTATTTTGCGCATAAAAGGGACATGATGAAGACGAATAGGGATAGACATTGCTCCGTTCACTATAATCCTCTTGGACATTCCAGATCTCCGACCCGGAACATCCCTTTGATTTCAGGATTAGCGGTGAACATTGGGGCCGTAAACTTGATGCAAGAATTCTATGTGCCCCGTAGAATTTTTCGACTTAACAACTTAGGTGATTAAAATCACGAAGACGTAATCTGTCACATCTATTGTAGTTGGCTAACCATTAGAAATTGACCTTATGCTTGTAATCAGTCAAGTGTGAAAAAGCGTTAATTCCCTTATAAAAAAGGTTTTAGCGAGCAAGAACTTTTTTGTCGATCAGATAAACTGATGGGATAATTCAAATTATTAATGACGGCATCAACAAATTTTTCATCATCAGAAGATAATTTCACGCTGAGTTAAACAGAATCATAGGACTAATCAGCACTATTCCTCATTATTAACTTACTTTGGTCCATAAATTCGGGCATTCAGTTATGGGCAAATTTGGCCTTGTCCATTTTTCTCTCAACGCAGACAGGTTGATTGAATTCCAGTGAGAAGAGCCAATTCCTGGTAACTCAGAAGAGGAACTGCTTTATGCTCCAAGTTTGTCCTATATCCCATCTGTTTAAACAACCATACAATATTGAAAACAATTCCAGTGTGTATTAGATGAATCTTTACAAATATGGAGACAGTTCTCCTCCCATGACTGTGTTTTCGGTTTGACAAGATCCAGATTCAAAATTCTTCCCTTGAGAAGGGTCACAATTTTGAAGACCCTGGGTGATTAATTGTTGTCCCTGCATCCTCATTTTGAGCTCAGCGGTCAAGCAGTAACACTAGTGAAACCGATTTTCAAGGAATTAGTCAACACGTTTGTTCGTAACGAATGAAGTTGGAAAATAAATTTGAGTTTTTTTATTTGATCTTTTGGCTCCCCAATGTATGCAGTTGAAGCATTTGTGAAACGTGATTGCCCTAGTGCCAATATCCGTGAGGAAGACGGCGTAGTTTGAAAGAGTACTTATATGTTAGTTCTACTTTCACCTCATATTTACGTAAATATCAGTTCTTGTTCCACCTGTAAACACCGTGGATTCCAGTGCACCAAGATATCCTTGCCCCAGACTGCGAAATTGCTGAAAGATAATTCATTGTTTGGAAGGTTTCTCAGGGGATTACATTCGAACATTTTACACCTAACGCAAGAGCTTGCGACGTATACTTGCACTGAGGCGACAAAGGCCATCCAACAATTGGTTGTTATCAACTTCTAGCATGGTAAAGGACTTTGAGTTATTTCATGTGATGTTTTCCAAGTTCCCAGTGACCGTTGGTTTTTTTGAGCATATAGCTGAAAATGTTCCTGTGGTCACACATAATTTTGTCGCTTTTGGGAATTTTCTTAGAGAAATGTTTACCGACACGAATTTATAACATTGATGAACGAGAACTTGCTGACCATTTCGCTGATATCTTTCGCATGTCTGCTCTGAGAAACAAATGGTTTCTATGGTTTGATACTGTTTCCATGCGGAAATCTGAACAGTTCCTGAATGCCAGGCCCAACAATAGAAATATCACGATTATTCCTTTGCATCAGGTCATTTTATGCACCGCACACAAGCATTTACACAGCAAAAATATTGACGTTGAGATGGAACTTCAAATATTTATTTCAAATGCATTGGTGCAATTTTACCAAACAACAAACCGCTTCACGAACGGCAGGTCCAGACGGAAATTAGCACGTTGTTACCGTATCCATTTGCTGCTATTTGTTGAACTTTTTTCGAAAGCAAAGTCAGTTGCAAATTCCAAAGGTTTTTCCAGGTAAACGAACATAGGAAGTATTACCATTTCGTTTGTTGAAATAATGCCAAACAAGTTCGAACGTACGGGGAAATTGCACTTGGTTTTTACGGTAAACAAAATTTTGTGCAAAGAAGAAATGGATGTTTTCATACCCACCTATTTGGTGCACTGTAGCTTAACAACCCTTGTCGAAATGGGTCAGTAGCGCGGCTCCCCTACCCTGGAATGCAGTCTCTGCAAACGGTCAGTCGCGTATCAAGGGGAACCCAAGTTAGGCTTACGGAAATGTTGTGCAGCGTGCCACCAATGCGTTACCAAGAATTCAATTCAGAATGATTGTTCTAATTCGCAATCAAAATAACGAAGCAACTGTCATTTTAGGCCCAAAGTTGGGGATTTCCTTAGACGCAAAATGTTATGCAAAATCGTTGATTTCGTTATAATACAGGATAGTAAATTTTCGTTTCATACGAACAATCCCAAATAAGTTTTTAAACACCGAACTTTCTTATGGAGTTAGAAAATCGAAAATGTCTCACTACTTTGTTAATTGTTTAGAAAACGTTTGCTTTTAAACTAACGTTATCCTGTAGTTATTCACCTGACTAAACGGAGTTGTAACAAATAGTATTATTCGTTAATACTTAAACTATTCTATATTACACACTATTTTATCTTCTGCTAGCCGACGACTTTTTTCTCTGGTTTATGATGTATTTGTAAATTAAACTATGTCAAATGGAAAATAAAAGTCTTTCTTACTCATATTTTCCCGCGAATATCACTAAGTGACATTTCGGCAGTTGTTGACCGATTGGTCAAATGACAGTTTAGAACATAAGAACTTGGGGGCACATTTTATCGGAAAGAATAAATCTAAATGAGGGTGAAATCGGCAGTTGCAAGCGAAATAACGACAAATCGTACCATAGTAGTTATTAAGTTTCCGTGAGGTGTTCGGTGGGCTGGTTAGAGCTTCTGTTAGAACAAAAAGGAAGTTACGTAGAGTGTCCTTATTGCGTCGTAGCATATGGGGGATTTGCTACAATGGACCACAAGACACAATTTGCATGCTTTGAGACTAAAAATTAACACATCTGATTTGAATACATATTTGTCTTCTGGACAAGGAAATGGTCAATAGAATTCTTCGTTGTCTTTTTCAGAGTACAGAAAACTCTGTATATGCATACACGTATTATAGCATGGAATTACTTTATCTTTTTTATAGCATGCATGATGCTTGAATGCCATGAAAGGGGCATATCCTTTAATCACTAAAGCTAACTACGTACGACGACCATGATCAAGGGAACTAGAAGTAAAGTAGAACCATGTGAGGTCTCAATAGGTCAGATGTGTCAAGAAGTCGGGGGATAGCGAGTAGCTATCAACCACAAAAAGATCAACAAACATTTTTCTACGGGCGAGTGGGGCTTAATCCGCTTGGTTATTGACAGTCAGATGCTAGTGATCTAACGTTGGAAACGAAGTCAAAATTATTCAATCAAACATCGAGATAACAAAATTATGACGTTAATTTGTTGCAGCAGGAGATTTAGGCGAATTTTCAGACGATCCTAACATCCAAGGCCAAGGCTTTTGAGTCACAATCGTTCGTCTCCGGGTTTGCGCCCCATTTCCATCACAATGGGTATGCGTTGTTATTAATTTCTAACAGTGACGAGGCAACTAACTGTACAGCCATCCCTTGATTCCATCTTTTATCTTCCACTTCCTTTATTAATGAATTAGCGTTGTACATTATTTCCCAGGAAGAGGGCAGCGACCAGCAGAAAGTTGTTGAGTGGAGAAGTTAACTAGCCTTGAGAGGATTCAAAACCGCAGATTTCAAGCCCAAATGCCACTACCGCATGAAGAATAAGTTGGAAACTGTGGCATGTATTAATGAAGGCCATCCAGAGGCGGTCAAGTGGACTAGGCGTCTGTCACCAGGGGGTCAGCGATTCGGATCCCAGATCTAGTAGTCGCTTCGGCGGTAAACGGAGGATTGCTACTGTCTGGCTTATCAACACACCTGGTCTTGCGTGACCTTGTTTTGGTTGTTTGCCCCTGTAAGTTCCAGGGACAATGTTGCCGGTCCCCCAGATCCGTTTGGTGGCCCTTAGTGGCTGTGGAGCATGTCCTTTCTACCGCAGTCATGCTTGAAACATTTTGTAGGAAACATTACCTGGGAAAAACGTTTTACATTTTCCGAGGCGAAGTAATATCCGGCTGATTCGGAATGATCCGGTCATCGCGATATTAGCAAACTTTTCTCAAAGTAGATGCTCATTAAGCAGCTGGTTCCCCTGTTGTCAACTGAAGCGGTAAAACTCTCTCCAGAGAATTTTCGGACATCTACGAATGGTTTTGATAATTTTTTTCTCACTTGTCACATTGCGTCTTCTTGAACAGACCGTTTCTTTCACATTATGGGTAAGAACCCTAGGATACTACAACTCTGGACAATGCAGGAGTAAAACAAGTGTTATCAAGTAGAATAGGAATCAGCACTCAAAGGTTTAAACGGGATATAACTTCCAGAATTGTTTCATGCTTTCTCTGAACCAAGGACAACAGAAATGACATGATTATTGTTATATTTTAATTTTCAGAGAACAAATGTTACTGACTATGAATAGCAACTAGCTGCCTGGTTAGCTGTTAGCCGAAATTAACCGAAGCTTACGAGGATGAGCTTGATTTATTCTGAATAATTTCGGTAGCAGAAATATTCCCTTAGGTCAACAGCGCTTTGTGCGTAGCATGTGACCTCCGCTATTTTTCAACTGAGCTGAATTAGTTCAGACCGAAGTTCATACTTCGCTATATTCTCGACTAATTCATAATCATTCACTTGTGAACCTGTTCTTCCCGTGTTGATGGAAGGTCCAACAATAGGATAGCTGTGCTGATAGCACTGCAGTAATTAACAAACTAGTTTCACAGACTCTTCATGTTTGCATAGAAATTAGCTGCCCGAAGTTAGAAAGCATGGAAAATCATGCTTTCGGATTCGTGTTATTCGTCACTAGAAATTCACATTCATGTGTTTCACTTGAGCTGTTGGATTTGTGATCGAGTCAACACGATTGAACATTTCAGTCCGATAGCTCACATGATATTATAATTAAGCTAACAATATTGTTATGTGAAATCTGGGACATATGCAACACTCACGTGATCTAGTGTGTGATTTGTATGACTCAGGAAAGGAATCTACAAATAAAACCATTGTACGCACATTTATTGTCACTCGGTTTCGTTCCCCAGTACCCACGGGAATAGCATGCACACGGGACTTCCGGCGAATCGACAAGCTGGTCTTATCTGACTTTTCAAGCAGTTTGAACAATCGCAAGTTTCCTCACATGTCCAAGTTAGCAGATTGTCGGAACAATAAGAAAATTCACGTGTGACCGAAAATGGAAAGGGAACAACCAGAGCGTGAACGCAATTTATTACTTTATTATATATTCTGCGAACTGTTTTATCTTCTGCCAAAAATATTCAATATCTGCGACGAGCAACCTCTTCCTTCTGATTAGGACGTCGAGCTCAAAATAGACAGAAGAATGAGGACTGGCCGTTAGGAAGAAATAGCATGGTTACTGATGGAAACCGGTAATAGGTCAGAAGAATTTACCCCATGCTAACGCAGACGAAACGCTGATTCACGTTCCAGTTCGGATCTGATCAATAGAGACGGCTGATTGTCTCAGCAAAGAAGAAACTGTTGTACAATGTTTGAACCCTGAGATGAGCACAGTTGTTTCGCTTGATTACCATAACCAATTACGTGCCACCGTAACCAAATCAGACCAGAGGGAACATTCAGGAGACAGCAAAATAGCGAACACTTGGTGGTACCGTAAATAAAATGAGTTCACTTTGAGGGGCAAAACAGTTCAGCCAAAAGGTGGTAGTTGGTTTGTTTTCTGATCTTCATATTGAGTTGAAGCATTCCTCTTCAAGCCTTCAACGCTTAAATGTAACCGTCTTTTTTGATAATAAGCAACGCTGGATTTTACTGACCTTACTAGCTCATTACTGATAGAAATGGAAACGAATGTTGATGTATAAAAATGAAATTCTAGTGAGCACACTGATACACCAAGTTGTTTCTTCTTTAGTATTTCCCAGAAAAGAGCATAATGATATTTACATGCTGGTATGGCCAATGATTGCTGTACCTGCTGTAGCCTTTTCAGTCAACGCAAAAAGGCAATCTGTTGATGCTAGCCCTATTTCGTCCCACGCATATTGCTTAAAAATATAAAAACGAATACGAAATTCATTCCGAAAGTAAATTTCCTGATCCAAGTAAATAGTTTCCTAATCGGAAAATATATCGCAGTAACTAGATGCTTCTTCACAAAACGGTAATTTTTTCATCAGCTGGAAGAATATTCTATCTGGTCGACAATCCCAGGCGGAATTCACATATACGTTGTCCTTTCAACTCAGAAAGGCGAAGCAACTTGTCAAGATCGATTATTTCCAAATTTGTTTAAATGCAGAACATTTGCACCGACTTCTGTCATTCTTTGCGAGCATTATTACATCTCCTTTGTTCATCCTATGTTTTGCCAACTGGTGGATGGACAAAATTTACTTGGAAGTTTTGCGATTATTTGTACACACCACTTTTTTGTCGACAAAACCACATTAGCTGACCTGGTAACTTTTTTCTAAATGCAAGCCATGCCTAAACCATAAAGAATGAAGGTGTGAGTCTTATATAGAAATTCAGATGAGATTCCAGTGCCAATTGTCATATCTCACTGCAACGCATATGCGCCCCCAGAATTCGCAGTGTTTTCAGTTTGGATATGGGCTCTGTTTGATTCCAGGAAATTTGTTTTCAAGTCCAATTGAGGACGAGTTAAAATTTTCAGAGACGGTTGTAAAGTAACTACCGATGCAGCACTATGGACTTATTTGCTCCAGGTGAACGTAGCATCCGCATGTTAATGCAATCCTCGACAATCTCCAAGAGGTTCTTCCAACAAGACTGCGATTCTCATTCGACATGCTGTAGGATCGATTAATTTCCAAGATTCTTATCAGCATTTTTTCACGTGAACAAATTAATACAATTATTACAATTAATTAATAAATACAATTAATACAATTATATACAAAACGTGTTGATCCCCAGTTTATTATCCACTATTTTACGTTTGCACGTTGTGGGACATCGCATTATGATGGCAACTTATAAAATACACTAGTTTGCTTATTCAATTTCCAAAGCTGCCTGATATCGTTTCCAAAATGTCAAGTGTACGTTGGGAGATTGTTCGCCAACTGTAAGTTTACTGCTGTCGAAGAAACGATTTGGTCAGGTGACGAGGTGCTTCTTATCTTTGTCAGTAATAGACAATTGCTGAGGCTAGTTTTCACGGGACAAGAAATTTTGTTGCTTTAAATTAATTACAACTGGATGACGTTAAACATTGTTCTAGCCGAGGTTCATACAGACGAAGTTGACGTGAATTCTCCCGTTAACCTCGGTCTTCTTGAACTGAATTCGCCAAATGCTAGTCTACTGTTGAAAAGTCCGGAATAATTATAGTCATGGCTGATGTACATATTTTTTTTCCAGTTTATTTTCCTGAACACTTTTTCAACATCTGACCTTCGCAGCTGGACATGATGTAGATTACAGTTTATCTCCTATGGGACCCCGTTTGACCTTCTGTCGGTACTTGACCAATAAAGTCATTTAATTTTTCATCTGCTTCTTGTTCAAAAGGACGTCGTTTCTCAGTCCGTGTGACGATTTTGCGACGGAATGTTTCCTTTCGATCGTTTATAAAGCCTTGTAATTAGGATTTAGTCTACGTTGCAAACAATTTCCAAGGGAAATCCATACACCAGGTAGGCGAGTTGATCTCCGCGAGTATCTCGAGTTAACTAGGCTCCCTCGATTTTTGTGTTCATCTTTTCAGCCGAATCCTAATTTCATCCGAGAGATCCCTAAAGTGAACGTCATCCGAATAAGTTGCAAGTCGGTGCGCTAATTTTGTCGCTTGTGAACTGATTATTCCCTAATTGAACTGGATCAGTTGTCAGGCGCAGCGTCTACTGCTTACTGACCCCTAGCTACTTTGGCACCGTACTAAAGACGGTATGAAGCAAACGAAATAATGTGAAAATGTTCTTTAATTTGGACGCATTCTAACTGGTCGTGATACTGTCATAATTCGATGAACGATGACAGCCCACATGTGAAAGAATTTAGGGATTAAAAATTTGTGTTCGCAGTTGGCTAGAAGCCCCAACAACAAAGTCGAACGAAATGACCATAATCGTCCCTTTAAATGATCAACCAAATTTTTTATCTGAGGTTTCTGACTACTTTGTTGAACCCGTAGTTGAAAAAAATGAGACAAAAGATTGAGTTGCTTAGGCAACAAAATCGAATAGTCCCGGTATTCTGCGAAATCGGTGTTATCCGTTTTATCCTCGACAACGTTTATTTCGATGAAATCGTGCCAAAACCAATGAATACAATTACTGTGATTTGTAAACGCAATTATTTATCCAGCAATCCGAACAGTATGATTAATATGGCTAAGTTAACTGATGGGCTTGTTCTAAAAGTCTGTGGAGGCAAATCCGTCCATATCATGGATTTTTTCGTTCATTTGTTGAAGATGCAGAAAACAGATGACAAATCAGAATGCAGACTATGAAACTACGTTCATCGTGCATTTGCCAGTTCGTGAAAATCAGTAAATCAACGTCATATTTGGTTTTCCCGATACCTACTGGCAATCGGCTTTCTCACTCAAAAACGAGTTAGTTTTGCCTCATAAAACACCCCCAAGCGTCATACTGTGTGTATCAAATCCGAATTACCGTCTCCAATCTTCAACTCATTTTGGTTAGCCATATTCTTCCACACTCTGCAGTTTTTGTTTGTCCATAAAAACTGAATACTATCTTGGGAGAACTATGATTAGATGCGATAATCGTGCACCAAAACGGGATTGTGCCAATTTTGTGGCTTTTTTCACGCGCAGCTGTTGTTCCGTGCTAGCAACAAAACAGGAAGATAGCAAACACCGAACGGAGACAGCATCTGTCTGTTGAACGTAATACTGGTCAATGCAAATGAGACGGGGATGCGTATGAACTGATCCAATGGAACTGAGTTTGTCATTTCGACGACGGAGAAGGGGAAGGGATTGGGAAAGAAAGATTTAAGTCTAGCAAGTCTTCAGTTGACATTTTACATACTTGCACTAGAAGGCTTATTGTGTGCACATCCAATCCGGATCACGGAATACAAGCATAATGAAAGACAATAACGACATCCGAGAATAGTGCAAATACTGCATAAAACCGGCCTATTTACATGACAATATAATGTATCACTTTTTGTAGTCGGCCATTACATACGTCCGTTTGCTTGTTCTCATCGCTTTCTTCGCACTAGGATGCTAACGGATAGATAGCACCGCCTGTGACAACGTGTGTTTCTAAGGAATAACGTCTGCTTTGACCAACTTTCTAAAGACCATTAAATTCCTCGGGTATGGAAATGCTACGAAGGATCCAATCAAGAGCTGGTCTCGACTGCTCTCTACCTTCTAGTCGTATAGCCTGTTTAAAATAAGTCACTAATTAGTAAATCATCCAAAGCGCTTCTTCATAATTCACAGTAAAGGGATGCATAAAAATATATGCATATATTCATATGTACGCAAATAGGTGCTGTGAGAAGTCAACTGTTGAATGCACTCATTTTGATAAACACAAGTGAAATCTATGCGAAATATATGGCCAACAAATCCATCTGATAGTGCCGATGTGTACACAGGTCCACTGTACTTTTCCCCGACATAAATGACAAGTGCTGAACAACCGTCGGTGATCATGAATCATTGCACTGATAAGGTTAAATCAAACTGTTTCACATCGAGAATCCAGAAAGCGGAATACTTTAAGTTTTCGGCAATCTCCACGGTAAACCAGTACGACTTATGATTTCCAACCGGCCACATGATTCCAGTATTTCACACTACCGGCTCCGCCTGTAAGCACCGACTGTCCAGTAATTAGTAAAGTTTTCAAGCTTTTTGTGAAATTAATGTTTCGGATCAGAGTTATACGCCTGTTACAACTGGATCCTTCCGCATGCTTGATAATCGATGGGTAAGAAGCGAAGTCAGGACGGTATTAGAATGCACGTATTGTGCAAAGTAGATATGAATGTATCCAACAGATCTACTTCTATGCCCTGAGTCGGTAGCATATCAACTTTTACGGTCTACTAAACCAGGTGTACAGATAACATTCAACTTAACCCGTTTGTTGGGTTATAACTGTATTTGTACATGAAAACATACAAGATCGTTTCTTTTACGCTCATGCGGAAGAATAGACAAAGATTCCCAAAATAACCTGGCTAATCACATAGTGAATGCCGTTCACTGGAAATGTTACTAAGATTCTGGTTTCAGCTGATATACGATTTGCCCATTTCTGAGTTGGATTTGATATCGTTTAATATATCACCTTTGAATTGTCAAAATATCAAGGGAATCAATGCTTACATATGTACATCTTTTCACAGATGAAGATTTTATAAAATGATCGTGGATGAACCAGGTAAGGACACAAAGACCGTTTTTCATTTATCCTTATTCAGGCCAATAATGGCGTTTGGAATAAAATACATGAGCGCGAACTGACGGGTTAAAGGGGCTATAGTCTTAAGATCCTGTGAACTGTGCACGTGTTTAAAGTCTGACCCGGTTTTGGGGCTTTGCAAGTTGGATGACAACGTTTTGTATGCATTAGTCCGAATTTTGAGGAATCGAGAGTAGATGAAATTAGTTTATTCTGGTAATGACTTCTTCGAAAATTTGAGCTTGAAGTTTTGAAGTTTGTTTTGTTAGTAGGGTCAGGTATGGCAAAATAAAATATGCTTCGAGCCAAATGTCGTCTGGATTGCACAATTCCTCAGTATGAAAAACAAATTCGAATTCTCCTATTTATTCTGATTTCTCTTTCTCCAACCGCTGAGTCATTCAGCGGCTTCATTTCGGAAGTTTCTTTGACGCTAAATCTCCTATTCTAATTAATAGAGAAGCCAGTTTATGTTGAGCATGCAAATGTTTAACGATAACGTTGCCATGGTTAATAGTCACACCCTTGAAAAATCAAAGAGGTTGTTTACTCGGTAAATTGCTAGAAAAAATTATTAATTTCTATGCTTTGTATTTATAATAACTGTGGCAAAAGTTGCCCCAAGGGTGGAACATTTTCAAGGAGACGACGATTGTTTAGTAATTTTGTCCAACTATTCAAAATCCCTGTCACACTGCATGGAACGATTAGTTTTGGATTGTGACCAAGATGACTGAGTTTACTCGCAAACCAATCAAGCGTGCACGTATGTTTGTTACCACAGGTTTTTATGAGGCCCGCAAGCACTGTGTTACCAAAGTCTTTTGGGACTTCTCAGGAATGGCTTAGAAATGAAATAAAGATCTTCCTTGGAATCCTTTCCAAGGGACACTGGGGTAAAATGCAGATTTCGTTTCGTTGATGCTTTGTCAGATTTGGTCTCACGGTCCATGAAACATTTTGGTACGATTATTGCATCAAAATTTCGACACTCCGAATTTATCATTTGAAATTTTCGATCACTCAGCACGTTGCTGGGAAACGTCAAAGTTTCATTGTTGTCCAGTATACAGTGGTTGAAGACGAAATGGGGTAAGCAATAGTGTTTGTTCACTTCTTGTTGGGTCAAACAACTTTGGTGAGCGTGACAAAGGAGTTCCGATCGATCGATAAAGTTTCCATTAAGCACTCACGGTTGCCTGAGTGTCCGGTCCATCCATTGGCAGAAACCGTGTGCCCCCAGAAACAGTTCACCGAAGCTCTTAAGCTCCTAGGGATAAATCTCCGCCTGTCCAAAGGAGAAAAAGCATACTGATGACGCCAATTTTTTTAGTATACATTTAGATCTGGGTCAACTGTGTACACCTTTCACTTTTCGTACTCTAGACTCGTACATTTCATTCAGACACCTTGTTTCTTTATCCCATTTAATACTAACCACATTTAATGTGACAAAACAATGTGCTTATGAGTTACTGTAGACGAGCTTGTGCTCCACGCGGTGTGTTTCTCAGTTTCCTGCAGTCTAGCTCGCATGAAATTCTAAGAGTAACAGGAAATTGTTTTCTCTTAGGGATGATACTGTCACCAATGTTACTTCGTATTTGATTATTCACGAAGTATTTGCTGATAGCAATTATGCTATTTATTTTTGCCTGCATTACCCGGGCCGACTGTAAACTAGAAGAACCAATTACGTAAACAGACAATTTGATTCAAAAAGTTTCTTCCCCTTTTGGAAAATCTGAGGGTTAAAAAAAGCTGAAAAAAACACACTTCTTGCGATAAAAGCTTGCTTTCTATTTGTTTTTGACAAGACTTGAGGTAATAAACATGAATGTGTTAATTATCTCTGGCCACACTGGATAGAACAAAGCTGAGCAAGAACAACAGTTTATACCCAAGAGGCAGCAATTCAACACACACCAGAGCACCTAGTGTTACCATCACTGTAACATAATGAAATAAATTAGCAATAGCGCTGTGAAATAAGCTGTGTTAAAATGGTTGCGCTGTTTTTGTCATATACCTCCGGCATATAGTCAGTCAAAAAGAGACACGGATAAAATTCCTAGCATGCATAAAGCTGGAATGTGAATAGAGCACAAGAAAAGGTCACTTCAAGTCCACATATAGCAACGAGAGCGGTCATGGCAATTTCGCGTCAAACCGCAATGCTCGACACGCTCACCTAAACCACAGTCGACTTGTCTCACGTTCTCATCGAATCAGTGATCAGTGTATTCAACCTATGCTCTGCATTCATTTGTTGATGCGGCCTGTTCAGCACAACTGCTTCTTTTCGTTTAACTTCAATCAACTGTAGAAATAAGTAATATAGTCATACATTCCATCGACTATAATACTGAAAAAAGGAATCTTAGATTTCAAGGGATAGTGGGTAATACGTGTGATGTTTCGTTACTTTTCAGGGTAGGGCTGGCACTGTTCTCTGTGTTCAAGTCAGAAGACATCTCATCAGCGGTAATGAGGATGATAATAATGATAGCAGTATTATTATTATCATAAACGGAGATAGCATTAAGATGCACTTTTAAATCGTGCACTCGGCAGTATATTTCAAAGTAAAACCAGATTTGTATGGTGGACTGCGAAGTACACTATCAACCTCGACCACATCAGTATCGGGCAGTCCGTCCAGTTAACTATTTTCTCCGTCTGGCCGGGGACCAAGTGCAGAAAAGTTCTCACTTTTGTGTCACGAGTCTAACGTTGCTTAAAGCAGCGACACCTCGGTAGGGATCCTATGAAGCGGAGTTTTCCAACAAATTATTGTCATTTAACCAAAGAAGCAGATTCCAAATATTCTGCATGCTCGTACTGTGATTTGCGTGTATCGAGAAGTGGCTGCTAGCCGACCAAAGTGAAAGCCAAAGTAGGAAGCAGTCTTAAAAATCAAACAAATAAATGCTGAACAAGTTGCTACGTATACATATATATATATATATATATACATATTCTGAGACATCATCACTTAACATTCAATATCTTCCGAAGTAATTTACATGTCCCCATAACGTCGTCGTAGGTTAACAGAACAACACTATTCTTGATTAGGCGAAAGAAGTTTGGAATTTTCGATAGCCTTGTAGGCTTCTGAGTACGATGGAGTCTAGAAATTATTTGTTTTGTGAAGTGAATCCATGTGACGAACGGCACATTTACCGCAATCAGTCTGGTAAGACAAGCTATAAACTGCCGGATGCTTTTACTTCTCTAATTAACTCATCATTAAACTCATCTTCTGGCCCTGATTATTGGAAACTCGCCACTACAATTCCCGTCAAAAAATATACCAGTTC
>LUCM01003490.1:88163-202578 GCA_008360955.1 Fasciolopsis buskii | reverse complement strand
ACTTCGCTGCTTACATCAGCGACTTATCAGCTAGCTCCCCGTGGCGTCTGTTTAACTATGCTGATGATGTAGCCTTCTCTCAAGCCGTTTCGACCAAAGATGATTTTCAAATTTTTCCAACAACTTATCTTTTGTTCGCGATTTCTCTGTACGTGGTAGTTTTAATCTTAACGCATCTCTCCGTCGGTCGGTCTACCCATCCGAAACGTTTTTCATCTAACGGGAAATGATTGCCTGGGTTGATTCTGTGAAATATCTTTGGGTAATTAATAATGAAAATCTGAAGTGGAATACTCACATTTCTACCTGTGTAAAGAATCTTCGACGATTGTCATTTAAAATCATGAAGGTTCAACAGTACAGGTTGACACAAAGCACTATCTCTCGATTTGTATACCAATGCATTTTTCTAATCCTTCTTTACATTTCTGTTACTTTTTCCAGGTTTTCTTAAGAAAGACATTAGAATCAATCGTCGGGAGCTATCAATTATCAACCGTGTGTCCATCATCCCACTGAGTGAGTTATCTCTAAATCTGTGATCGGCACTTATTTGAATGTGAGAAAATTGCTGACAAAAATTCTGCCAGATCCCTCGCATCCTCTGCACAGGGATGTTTCAAAGTGCCACTCTCATATTTCAACTCGATGCGCATTTCGTTCCATATCCTTCAGAATCAGTGTCTACGTAATCGCCACTATCCCCTACTTAGCACGCATTTTGACAAGCCGTGACCGTGTTTTATTCCACTTCCTGAGCAACCTATCATAACGCGCTCTGATTATTCCTCGATGAGCTTTTGCACGTTCCACAAGGTGATGAGTGTAAAAGTTTTTTTTATTTTAATTTTTCATCTTCAAGTTTTTGACTGAAATGCAACGTTATTTTTGTACACGAAATTCTACACCATACAGCGCAATACAAGACATTTCAATCAGAGTCAGGTAACTCTCGGACGTGAATGACTATCCGCGATAAAGGAATTCGACTTGCCGAAATGTCTCAAAGCTCCTACATTCATGCCACATGTTCATTTAGCGTTTGGGTGAGATCCAGATAGTATTCTATCCTCTTACAAGATCCATTTCTGTGAAAAATCTCGCCTCACTGTGTTCTTGGACGTTTTTGGCAAACATCGATAATTCCCGCCAAATCTTCCGCTGCGGAAAATAAATAAGACGGAAACAAAATGTTTCTTTTTGAAACTGAGCAATACTGGAATTCGGTCAGTTGATTTCACTGCGAACCACTTATTGTTCGCCAGAACTCAAATGTGTTGTGAGGCACAATGAAAAAATCCAATGCATTCGGTACATGATTAATCTGTGCGCCGCTGCAACTAATTTGGTGGAATGTTTTGTTGATGAAAAATCAAATTTTGCTGAATTATGACAGGGATGAATCAACCCAAAAAACTTGTAGTCCATATGACATCGAAACTAGACTAGCTTGGAGTTTTCAGAATTGTCAAAATCATTTGCTCTTTTTTGGGGAATCAAGCTTCTGTGACGCAGTCGAAATGGAACCCCACTGATATGCGCTTTGAAATTGATCCATGTACATCCTTTCTTCATTTTGTTACAAACAAGAAACTCATATGCAAAATGTTATTAGTAATATTATCTCGTCCTCTTCGTCAGCCATGTACTGTAGGTGATCACTAGGCCAACAACATCAATCCGGCCTAAACAAAGCAGCCTATATTTTCCGTCACATTTATTGATGAAATTAGTTTTCGGTTGACATATGACAAGGCTGTGTTCAGCGTGACCTTGAAAGTAGCACACAGGCAGCCTTGAAATTTGGTAGAGATGGAAATAAACTCTCAAAACAATTCGCCATGCAATGTCATCGCTCAACTGCTCATTAAGAAACCATGGAAGCACTGCACAGCTTTTTCATCCTTGTTAGGAATTATCAACAGTGCATATCCACCGCGCAGGAAACGGGACGCGAACCCGGGAAGAACGATTCTGAGTTGAACGCCTTAGCCATTACGCTACCGGACAGGCTTTGAACGGGTCGTTGAACTTCGGCACATGATGATGTTGCACCTACCCGCCACTGATTTGCACGGCCACGGGCCGCTAGCACATAACAGTCGACCCCTATTGATAGATGACTTCTCTCCTTTGTCGATTGTTTCGCTCTTAATACTGCGTCATTTCATCGTACTTGAATTCAACTATTAATATAATCCAATTCTACCCACCAAAGCGGACCATTCAGGCACTCGTTAATAGGCTTAACGGGCAGGATGGCACCTACCTTCCAACTTCACAATGCAAAGTATCCGTTTGAAATCATACGATTTGACCAACCAGTCTTTACAAAATCTTCAGCACCATCGATAACAGCAAATCAATTTGACTGCAGTGGTCATTGTTTGGAAGAAATCAAAACCAATCTCTGTGTAATGTTATATGCTCAAATTAAAAATGTTAGAAAAGAACCGAAGTACACCTAAGATCAACAATGTCTTTGAAAAGTGTTCTTGTACATCGGTAGGCAGACACCCGACAAGACGCTTGTACCTCGTCCAATAACCGATTAGTAAACCGTACTGAATCAGTTGACAAATGAGACTTAGAAAAGAGAACCTTGGCGAAACGACCTTGAGTTCCAAAACTTTCTCCTCTCCCTGACACATTTGTATGTACGTGTTACAAATCATTGGTAGATGAGCAAAATTAAACACTTCCGGTTTCTGGTGGAATCAAATGGAGGGAAGAATAGGACAAATGTTGCAGAAGAAAAGATAACTGCTGTACTGCATAGAGTTAGAGATCAGGATTTTACTTGCCGCTAAAAACATTTGCTCTGATAACAGGGTTCTGAATTGCAACAAAATTGGCTACTCAAAAAGGCTGCCCATGGAGATTCATTCATAGGCGGAAGTCAACAGTTCTCCAGTATCGACCGGTAAGCGTATTGATGCATACATGCGATTACCTAATAAGGAAGATTATAAAGGCTAATGACTTACACGAAGACACGGAAATATTACTTATCGAACATATCCTGCCGTTAGATTATCCGCTGCGTTAGCTGCCTGATCTCTCTTCGCCATGAAAGTGAAAGATGAAATGCTTGTCTCTACCTCCTTTATGATCATTTATTCCCTCGTTTTTGTGTTCGGCAATCCGTATATATATATATATATATATATATATATATATATATATATATATATATATACAGAACCAAGGAACCAAAGAACACAAACCGCCTTGTCTAAATACGTGACAGGACGGAAAATCTCCACTGCTGTTTTCGCAGATACAGGTGGCAAGGCTGTCGGAGTGATCTACAATGCACCATCCAAACCATCAAAAGCTGTTCGCTTACAGCATTTAGCGATATCAGAAACCGTTATCATAAGAATGCACAACCCCGTCCATTATGCCCATAAACGATCTGTCAGGTCTGTCCTCCTACCATGACCTCGAGTTGACATTATTTCACAAACAAAGCCCGACCACATCTCATGATCCTCTGACCCGAAACCGGAAGTTTCTAATCCTGCTCATCTACCAGAGATTCGTAATTTTTTTCTCCTTCCACGTTCACTTTCAAAACCACATTTTGTCTTTTTTTCTCCTTTTCAAACATTTCAGCTATGTGCCGCTGAACCAATCTGATTGTCCGCATATTTTGACACTGTGCATTTCTGGATACTCTATACATGCAGATTCCATGGGCAGAGAAGGAAGTAATTTTTTACTCGCCTCGTAGATCAAAAATAATATGTTACTATAGTGCTTGATCCATTTTTATCTCATTTTTGATTTATTAATTTTGCAGACTGGAAGTCATCTTTAGGTTCCTTTTTCATATCTCCGAGTCGAAATCTGAATAGATTTGGGTTCTTTTTAAACCAAGATTTGATGGAAATAATCAGTTCTATGTGTACAGATGATTAGTTTCGTGACGGATAATCCGATTGTGCAAACATGACGCCGACCATCAACCACCTGATGTTGCAGGACACACGAAGCTTTTTGCCGGTTTATCACATTCACGGAACTCTTTTTGCATTCCTGGACATCTCTTGAGTGACGTCACACCGAAATAAATAGACCAGCCTTGCACCGTCATAGAGTGGGACTTGTTATATATGTATATATATATGTATATATATGTATATGTTAGAAAATCTAGTCCAAATCCTGACCTCAGGAGCACGGATTGTCTACTCATGAAACTAAAAATGTATTACTCAACTATAGTTAGCTTCTTTAGTAGGACGGATATTCTGATCACTTCATAAGTAAAAGTATAAAAGATCGGCCAATTCTTCAACTCAGCTAAAACGTTCTCAAAATGATGTTCACTGGCTAGTCGTTCAAAGATCCAGTCTATAAAAGTCCAAGACATGTTGTGTGTAAAAATTCAACTCATTCGGTGAGTCCTGTATATCTTCGAGATATCTGATCAGACCTATTTATGACACAGTTTGGTTATAAAATCTCAGCTCTAGAATTCTTGGACACCTGATATATATATATATATATTACCAGCCACAGAAGCAATTGGTTTTTCATTATGTAAACCTGCAATTCTCATAGAGAGAAAGCTTTTCGGGCCTCGCATTTGCCGCGATCACAAGGAAATATATATTACTGTTACCAATCAATCTCCAAACCTGTGACTGACACGACTTACTTGTGCCTATCCAAGGACAACCATATATTACAAATATCCATGCAATCCACACGACCCCTAACCAAACTTTTTACACGGACTTTCGATATGATAGTCAAGAATTATAGGAAGGAGCATCCAACAATTCCTTGATCTGAACGTGACCTTAGCATTATCCGAGCCCATTTTACGCAATGCGTCTCCATGCAGTACAGCCACACCAATCAAACCGGAAAGGGGATGGTTCACACGGTAAAATGGTTTCATCTAAATCGTAGGAAAAAGTGGCTGATAAAGCTTATCAAAGTATCTTCATTTTCGATCGGTGCAAGTACTTGCTAACAACCAGAAAACAAATAAGACTGTGTTCCATTTATTTCACATGCCGGTTTAGTTGCACGTGTTTTATACGTGATGTCGATCGTTACAGAGGAGGTTTTTTCCATCAATTATTTGATAACAGCGTTCAATGAAACAAATGGATATCACATTTGAAACAATAAAAACGAGGATAAAGAGCATTGTTATGATTGAGTTTGACGGAAAAGTAAAATATTTTCATTACTAGATGTCAATGAATCCATTCTGACATCTGGATTTTTAGCCACTGTTCTATGCCCATTAGCTTGTCGCTAAAAGTGTAATTTTGTTCCTCACAGAAGACTGTCTGAATTCTCGACCATTAGACTGTGAGCTAATTTAGAGCTTGTTGAATAATGTACTTCAGTTTGAAAGATGTTTTTGAACATTACGTGACGATTTGCAGGACAAAAGCGTGAAGTCTCATACTTTGTGAAAAACAAACTTGGATCCTGAAATGTGCCGACCGTTAGTTGACAATTCACAAACAGTCGGTAGTTCACAGTGATCTATTTCGTAGCCGTTAGAATGTACTTCGGCGATAAGTGCACCGAAGTGAATATTGTGATTTGCACAAATAGTTGTAAGAGATTGCTGGATTCGAGTTTATGCCAGTAGATCTAGACAAACACAAAATTAACCAGTGTCATTAGGATTTTAGTGGCGATAGTAAGACTTGGACGATGCACGCATCCTGATTGAAGTCAGATGAAAAAGGAGGATAGCAAACGTCTATATTTTCACATTTTGTAAGCTAATTCTACATCTTATTGACCACTGTTCACATGGCCTCCAGGACGAAGCTTTTCGTGGTCCCTGCACCATCATGTCTTATCAAAAGTGCCCAACTCTTCTTCGTGTTGTGAAACAGTTGTTCCGTCCTTCAGCCAATATAGGTTGTGCTAAATTTACCCTTGAAGAAATAAATCATAACTAAGTTGATTGACTTCGGAAACGTGTTTTTTAACTGTTGGACCATGTGGAATTACGAAAGAATGCAGGATACGTCAACCAGGTTCAGTATATGAACCACTTTATTTATTACACATTTCTTTATTAATTATTTTAGGGCTTACTTCTTGAATTGCACATGAAAAATTAACCTCTTGGAGATGTAATTTAGGTCTTTCTTAAGTTTTTCTCCGCGAAAAATTCTTGGCTTCGTCCTATTCTGGGAGCGATTCCAAACCCGTTTACCTTTTCCCCAGCAGTCGCATCTGAATGTATTTTTCTCCCATCTAAATTAACACAACGGACTAAATTGGATTTTAAATATAAGAAACAAAAATGTTTACCTTTCTTTATCTTTTTTTAAATATTAACCTTTGGGAGCAAGAGCATGCTTCCTGGCCTCCATATTTACACGTTCGCTGTATTGGCAACCAGATAACGTTGCGCTCTTAATTGAGCGTTTGTGGCACCACTTCTCCGACGGCATTTTTATGACATAATTCGGACAGAAACGCAATAGAAAAGACTTATCTCATAGCCATTAGGGCTCATTACACAGGAGCCGGAGGGGACTGGGACCGACAACTTCAACCTAGAAATTTGGAGTCGCACAGAACCAAGTATGGTCCCAATAGTTCAGGCGTGTTAAGGAGCCGGGTGACGGCGAGTTGCCATCTATCATCAAAATGACCCAGAGATCCGCGACCTTTTTGGCGGCAGGCGCTTAGTCCACCTGGCCACCTTCGGTCATAATCCAGGATGCTTCATGGCATAGAGCCAATATGAAGTCTGGCAACTGATCTCCGTATGTTGTTTAGTACTAATGAGCTCTGCTACAAATATGTAAATCCCACTGCCCCGTTATGGCAAGTATAGCTGGCTGCAGAACTTCAGATCTTGATCGCTAAACCCGGCATCTAGTTCGCGAACAGTCTCAGCGTCGATGTCATAGGGATGAAATGTTTGCCAACAAAACATCAAACACTGCAGCCAAGAAGATCTGCAAACATTAAGCCGAGGCTAAAATTAGCACATTCTAGACGTTTATTGTAAATTGTTTCTAAGGTCAGTTATTTTAGAAATTTACACTGATTTACATAACACGGCTTTGAACATCACTCCCCTGCGTACAGCATTAAACATGTTGCATCACCAGCCATTCAGTGTGTCCAAGCTTTTGTTTGTGTAAGTCAAAATGGTATATCAACCACAATTTCTTCATTTACCGACTTAAAATAAATCATCTCTTTCTAACCCTTCAGTTTAGAATTTCTACTGTTCGTCAGCTTCAGTGTTTTAGTTTGCGTAGACGCAAGCCCGAGCCAGACGTGATTGGAAATATTCATGAACACGTCTATACCTGATTCCTGCTTCGTAGCTGACTGCGAAAGAATATTATGCAATCATTTTCACAACGTTTTCTGAAATTCGATCTCATTTTGATCTCCATTCTTAGCCTGCTGCTTTCTGAACTAATTCTGTTTAAAAATCAACTGATTTTTATCTTCGTTTGGACCTAAGTATTCTCATTTCATCCAGAAAATTCGCGCGTGCTGAGTGGCAAGAAACCAAGTAAATCATGTCTGATGCGGTATTTTTCAGTGCTAACATGCGTTCACGGTCCACGTAGATGTTGGACCTATCTTTTGCAAGCTACCTCAAAGCCATATTCATACTAGTTTGATGGTTAACTGAGTCGACCACTGACTTCACATTTTGCTGACAGAATTGCGGAGACCTGGAAAGGTTTGTCCGGGACCATCGACTGTTCGTCTTCGGACGACTATGACGTGTTGTTCGGTGTAACTCACTGTTTACTGAACCGGAGACGGACAGAAAAATAAGAAAACGACGTAAGACCAAGCGTGTCATCACAACTTATCGATCATCATCAATGTCATATAGGCAACTCCAATAGGGCCGTGTACAACCTGCTCCCTAAAGCACGGTCTCTGTACGGAATTGACTCACTGATTAGTTTCTTACCGTCCAAAGGTTTTCGCTGTGGAGGCACAATTTTAAGGAATCTGCAAAAAGCTGTTTTTGTTTAGGGTATAGTGTTCTACCCTTTTATGAATCAGGTCTAATGCCTTTTGGCCCCATTGTTGAAGAATCGCCGAGTGATTCTAATCATGCTTCGATCATGGAATTTTCTGCGTTGGGCCTAAGTAATTTACAGGCCCACTCGACCAAAAGAGACTATTGAATCCAGACGGCTATCTTCGACATAAAACAGTGACTTACAAGTGAGTTACCCTTATCAGTTGGTAAATTACCCACTGATGTGGTTCTCTAACGATCCCTACTTGGGACCAAGTATTTCTCCAACTTTCTGAGTACATTGTCCCACGTTCACTCTCCGACCATTCAGTGCACATATTCTGAATGTTTAATCCCTTTATCCGCTCAACAAGCTTGGCATGTAGTCTGTGTACTGCCAAAGGTTTTGGTGTGCTCATTTTTGATTGTACCCCTATTGAATTTCGGCACTTATTGGTTGGACTTCTATTCGCTAATAAAGTGAGGGCAGGAGTGGTCCTATGATGGTGCTACGCAAGATGAAAGAATATTGCCTGGGAGAATCAGACGGAACGTCCAAATCCGTTCAGTACTCCAATGAACAATGTGAGAACGAAACCGAAAATGATAACGAACTGAAGGACAATGGAACAGACGAAAATACAACTCCAGATTCCCAAAAGGAAACGTTGGTTCAAAATTCATTTCCCATGAATGGGAAAATACCGATCGGTGTATCACCCGATCCTACACGCCGAGCTTTTCAACTACTCTGATTTCAAGATTAATTGTCGGTAAGTTATGTAAATTTCATTAGGCTAGATATACGGAACGTGGAGACGGCTATCTGAGGCCCAGAGAGTACCGTATCAGCCATGCGCTTTTCTTGACAAAAAGCAGAAAAGCCAGAAAACAAATTTGGAACTCAGGAATATTACGGGGGGAAACAGACCAAGAGAAAAATATTAGAAAAATGTCCCAAAGAAAAAAACGGTAAGGACTTTCTGTGTGACAAGCAGCCCCAACAGACCGCAAGAAAAATGATGTACGTTTTTGCTTCAATAATAAAGGAAGCAAAAGATAAAAGAACGAAAAAAGACCACCCGTAACCAAAAAGGAAAGACCTCAGGGGAAGCTGTATGAGCCCACCAAAAGTACATTCTGCTTTGCTTCGATGCATTCAGTCACACAATATTGAACCAAGATTATACTCAGAAGAAGAAGACTGACCATAAAATTTGTTTGACGTCAACTGAACAACACAAGAGATCTGAATCAGATCGATTACAAGCCTAATACAATCCGAGTCAGCTAGTTACCCCAGCCCGTGGTTTGGTTGAAGGTGGTCTGATTTAGTGACACACTCAGTGGGGAGCTGCGCGACATTCGACATGAAGACCATGATGTAGACAATGAGCTCTTTAAATGGCAGGCAATTGGCTGAAGTAAACTATATAACTGAGGTCTTGTATAAACCAGGTGAATATGAGGCGTGAAAGAAATTGCCGTCCTGAGTGACCAGAGCCCATTTGATCCTTCGCGCTAACAAGAGTTAACAATCAATTCATTAAAATTCTTCCAACGAACCTGTGGGGTTCATTGAAACACGTGTAACACGGCCTGGAAATAGCAAGCAATCGCAAACCTCACCAAGTTACTAAACGAAATCCATTGTTGATCGTTAGTTGAATGACAGTCAATCAAATTTATTCCACTTCAGAAAAGGTGACAAGTTAAAAGGATAATAAACTACGCACGAATCGACTGATAGAATTACGGCTAGTCGTAACTCAAGACAAATATCTAATGTATCGTTTGGTTGACTGTAAAGGGCCGTGCAAAACGGAAATGGAAGGAAACAAAATTGGGAGTCGGGAAGAGAGGATTAGGTTAGTCTTGCACTAGAATGCAGAGTTCAATGACTCCGTCGTACGTATCTTAAATGTTTTTGACGGGTTCTGCTATTTCTTTTTTTTAGCAACGCTCGCCGTTGGCCATTGATGATCGATCCAACAAGCCAGGCAAATAAATGGGTGAAAAATATGGAGAAGAAAAACAATTTGCAAGTAATCAAATTGACCAATACAGATTTCGTGCGTACCCTGAAAAATTGTATTCAGTTTGGAACTCCCGTACTACTGGAAGGGATTGGTGAAGAACTGGATCCAATGCTCGAGCCTTTGTTACTGAAACAGACGTTCAAACAAGGTGGAGCTTTGTGCATTAAACTGGGAGAATCTGTTGTGGAATATTCGTCGGAATTCCGATTCTATATGACCACAAAAGTAGGTGTTCAAATGTGACTAGTTCTGTTTTTCCTTCTATGAGGCTACTCTATTCTCATGATTTTACCCAAAAAGGAATCAGCATCGTACTTTGGACCATAGAGTCAACACCTGTCACAAAAAACCGGAAGTTGTCATGTTTCCCGTTCAACAATGTTCCTCATGATAACACCAAACTCCACAGATCCCACGAAGACTTGACGATAGGACTTCTGACGAGTATACCTTAACTTCTCTAACCGAAATGCCTCTTTCTCCTGGCGGTCCCAATCTGGAAACGAAGTATCGAAATTAGCTTTTTTATGCCCTTATGGCCGGTCGTAGCCCAAAGATTAAATTGCTTTTTCCAACTGTACTTAGCTTGTTTAAAACAACCACGAAAATTGTAATCCATGGTCAGGTGTACACAGAAAGAGACAATAACCGAATGAAGTGTATAATTATCCCCTCAGTGGGAGGTAAGCCCTAATGAGGTATTCAGAACAATCGACTTCTTCTAGCTGATCATCGCAACAGATGAATGAGGGAATAGGCTCCTGTTAGTCTTCGAGAAAGGATCTGCCAACTCAAAAGCGCAAATGTCCAGGTTGTCTGCATGGATAACTCGAATCACGCAAACAACCTCCATAACGCTGGTGCAACATCTGCGTATTGTCACTGAACAGGATGATATCACTGACATACTGCGAATCAAAAACGCTATCACCCGAGAGCAGTTCGATTCCACTGTTGTTAGACGAAAATGGCGTTCTGTCGAAGATTCTTAGCGGCGAAATCGAAAAATAGGTTGCAACACATCCGTGTGGTGCTCCACCGGAGACAGCGAAAGGTGGTGAAAGTTGGTTATAAGCCCTGATCCTATCTGAGATATGAGGGTACGATTCTTTGGGATGAACAGGTACTTCCACATATATGCAGGCTAATGATCAACGGAGCCTAAGGCCACAAGCTTGTTCTAGGAACATAGTAGTCATTAGTTTTTCAAAGACAACGGTATCTTAATGAGTTTTCCATGTATCCATGACTGGGAAAGAACTGAGTCTGCCCTTTGCGAGTTTGCTTCTCAGACGTGTTGTATAAACCATAATGAATAACGAGCGCTAGTTTTCTTGATGGAATTAGAATTTGACTTGTAGTCCTATGGTGGACAGTTACTAAGAGACTGCTTTTTAAAAATAGGGGCAACGATCTCTTGGGTTGCGCTAAACCACGCCAAGGACTCGATTAGGTTTTTGTTTGTACCACCAGATCGATCGACCGGCCTGTAGGAAAAGACTCAGCCATTTTGGGTATGTTTTCAACAGTGAGAGGAACTAGAATCAGTTGAGTAAATAAAAAACTTAATTTGCATGATTCATCATACAGTACATAAATTTAGCACATTCCTGAAAACCTCGGAAGCACTATACAGTTTATTTGTGCTCGTCAGGAATCATGACCAATGCGTACTCGTGGCACACGATTATACGTCGAACGCGTTGATGATTAGGTTCACCATGGAGATTTTCATCGGCCTAGTCAACGTCGGCGCTGCATAATAGCGCCCACCTCATCACTAATCTGGTTTTGGCGAGATCCGGGCAACCTTCCCTAGGTGGATCGACTCACACGAGGATGAGTTCTGTACAGGGGCGTTCGACTAACCATCGTTCGTCCCCAGTTCACGTTGCAGTTCGTGCGTGTTGGACATGTATTGTTGATAATTACTGACAAGCATGAAATGACTTCCTTGTTTTTCAAATGATGATTGGAAATGGGACAGTGGTGGCGGCCTTCGTTAGTGTCACTCTTTACCTAAACCCGTGTGCGTTCAAACTACAATCGATCCATGGGCACACTGAGCCCACCTGCCGCAAAATACGCTCGAGAACGGCTAAATGAGCGTCTTCGTAGATCAACGCGTCTCAGCATCGGATCGCGTTTCTGTTGATAATGGTAGCGAGAAGCATTTTCCGAGTAATACGTTCTTCTTATACGCGTCTGCGAGTTCAGCTTCGAGGAATAGTCTGTCTGTGCATATTTTGTTGTTCTGACTATGAGACATCTAATTAGGCTCTTCTTCACATTAAGAGGTACAAGCTGTGAAAGTTGATGTGTTGCCCACTCCACTTGGCTTTCCTGTGTACAGATCGCCGAATGAGCCTTCTTCTGACGATCGTATATGTACACTAGCTAATGCGTATTATCAGTTGCTCAACTCCATCTCTGTTGTGAATTTCACATTTTGCCTGACTCGAGTTGAACTTATTCAACAGTTGGTTAGTTGGTCGTTGTTTGTTTTGTTTGTTTCCGGTCAAGGGGTTTGAGTACAGCGGTGGTCATTCCAACATAACGCTTGTATAAGTAGACCGAGCGTATTGACGATTCGAGTGGCCCACGTTCCAGCTTTGCCATGAAAATGTAGCCCGGTAGCAGAACGAGTGGGGATGCCATCGCTACGGCCGTCCCTTTGGACGGTAACATTTGATTACTGATTAAGATGGACGTCGTAGGTACAGAATGAGCATAGTACTGTTTCAAGTCTGCTATAGGAAGACTTGTCGCTAAGCCTTGTTTCTCGTGTAGTCACACGAGGTATTCGATTTGTCTTCCGTGATCGAACGTTGGTAAAATAGGGCGGGTGACGTCGTAAAGAAAGCATCCTTCGTGCTTCATGGTTTAGTTTCTTCGACGGAATGATAAGCCTCAATGTTGTCTTCGAGACTGGTTTTGCTACCTTCTGTCTAAACTAGGGTTCCAGTACCTAGCTAAGCCATCTTTACCACGCGCATTGGTGCATTTGTGAGACTGACTTGCAACATGTCGAGAATCTAGGTCCTCAGATGGTACTCTGCCATTAATGTAATATGGGTCAAGCGTCAATCTCGGAATAAGTAGTTCCGTAGGCGAATTTGTCGAATGTCGGTCGAATCTATGATATCCTTTGTCTTAGTCGTCTCAAGGTACTAGACAACGATTTTTCTATCCGATGTCGTTTATCATTGCTCTTCGCCACTTTTGCAATTTTGATTTGTCATTCAGATGGCTTCGCACTTTCGTTACTAAGTCAGACCTGTTCAGAACGACTATCCTGCCCTTTCTGGTCTTGATAACATGATGTCTGGCATTTTTCTGCAGTTCTCTCAACCGCTCTTATGTCTGGTTTTAATGAAGCCCTCGTTGTCTGTCTAGCGCTATGAATTTGATAGCTAAGTGTTCATCGACAGAGTTGAATTTAATGCTGCATTTCCATTTGTGATGACGGGGATGAAAGCACGAAAATTAAGAGAAATGACTCTCGAATCCAACTCCTAAGTCCGTTTGTGCACTCTGGCTGTTTGGGCAGACAAAATTTGGGCCCCCAGGGATAAAACTTTCTAAACAACTGTCCTTTTTAATTGGAAGTTTTGAACAACATTCGATGAAACAAATCGATCAGGGTCCTTGGAACTCACTCGATAACCTTCCCAATCGTTTGCATCAAGCTACTTGGCGCTTCTGGTTCCCCCCACCTGGGATACTGTTTATGTACTGGGATTGAACGTATTCCTCGAAAGATTGTTTTTCTTCTTCACTCGATTGGTCGAGCATATAAGTTGATGTCACAAATGATCGTTCTAATTCCACGGTGTGATTGCACATGGCATCACATTCATTAAGAGCTTGTCTTTGAAGTGAAGTTTTAGTAATGTATATCTGGTTTCTTCTTAACAGAGTTTGATATTGCCCTGGAAAATTAGCTTCAATTACACAGTCATCCAAGAACTGAATATGAGCTCTAGCCGGCGCCAGTTTCGCACCGAACTTAATGTACTTATTGAGCTCGTCTGAATTTTTTCAAATATAAAGTGATGCAATTACATGAGTAGGAATCGCTGAAAACGAGCTTAGTTGCCAACTTGTGTTTACTTAATCTGTATTTGCTTCCGGTACTTGTGCTAGGTGTGGCTTTACGCAGAATCCCCCGCCTTCGAAATCTTCACCAAAAAGTGGCCACGGAGTAAGTTAATTGGGAGATGTGTTTTTTGTGGTTTGGAGCTTTGAAACCTGTTTTTGGTTTACTGAAATGGCCTGCCGCGCATTGAATGTTGAATAAAATTTAGGTGCCGTTATTTTAATTAGACGGAGGCTGGGATTCCTTAATGAATTCTGATTTGGCCTGCCCTTTTTGTTGATGGATGTTGATTTCGCTGTGTAGGTGTTAATGCTAGATGATACACTTACTGGGTTTCGGTTCATCGTGGAATCTTCGCTTTCTGTCACTTGTAGGTCAGTCAGGCAACCCTTTCGGAGGTCGCTGCCCCAGTACGTGTTGCACATTCACTTTTGAGCTTGCAATTATCTATTCGGAAGGACTCCATAAGGTTCTCAGGAATAACTAGACAGAAACGTCAACGTCCCCTTGTTGGCAGCTCTTTGTTAGCTGGAGCCTCCTAAATGGAGATAATGTATATTGTGATTTCATTAAAAAATTAAAAAAAAATAAAAAATAATTACGTAAATAAAGTTACAGTGGTCTATGTGCCCACGGGTGGTCAGCGGTAATTCAGTGTTTAACAGATGACGATATTACTTATTGTCTCACGGTAAGCTTTCTTGATCTGTTTTGCCCTTCCACTGTCATTTTTGCTAGGTTCATTGAAAAATGATTTCAGAATCCCTTCTATTGTTCGTGATGTCTTTCTGATAGCATTGAGCGATCTCCATGTGTGTACACGTGTCTGTGACTAGACGGCGCAAAGGACTCTTTTGAACTCCATTCATTCGCTACATATTGAGAACAACAAAGTGCTACTCTCACGTCTCCACACTGTCCAACCACTGCATCGTACACGTTTCTCTGATAACTGCCGGTGAAAACTCGTCTGACACATACGTAACACAAAATGCGACCTATAGAAATCCAAGTCTAGCTGATATTGGGACAATAATTTCAAACTTGTCGCATTATTTTCAGTTTATTTTTTTCTTTTTGACAGACCAGTAAACGCTAATATTTATTCGCAAAAGTTAAATAATTGCAAAATTTCAGAGAACACGATTTTTGCCCCACAGTGACTGCATCCTAAACATATTATTGCCGGCTACAGTTGTGCACATGTATAATGGCATTTGGATTATCTCACGGAATCACCGTGTTTCATATACTCGTAGTTCGTTCCCGTTGACATATTTTGATGCTGATGGAAAGAATATGGTACGGTCCCGGAATTTCAAAAATCTTCACTTGTCTGATGGTCAAAGATTTAAAATGAAAATCTTACAAAGATAAAATGAGTTATTCATCACCATTTCTTTCAGTTCAAATAAAACCTCGATGGTGTTATTACGTAAGGAAATGAGTGATGCTCAGAATCTGCTGGCTTATTGCTTTCACAAAAGTTATATGAATTAACCATTATATGCATTGGCATCGCGAATTTATGGGTGTGAATAGATGACTACAGATGCATGTTCCCGAAGTAATTTCCGAAGCCGACTTGCACGGCTGGCCAGTAGATAGATACATTGATTGGTTGGTTGGTTGACGATTGATGCATTAACTGAATGATTGACTAATTGGTTGATTGATCGATAAATGGATGGAAATAAAGATAGAGTTCACCTACTTTGATGTCCAGATATATTAGTGGATTTGTGGTCATTTTACGTACAAGCGGCCTGATGCACTCTGGTAGTTTCACGCTGACCTGCGTTGGCAAGCAACCAGTGAGACCGTGACTATAAGCGGTCATGAAGCCCATACATTCTCTGAAGACGATTGGACTGGATGGATTCCACCTGTCGTTATATCTGCAGAGTTATATATAAACCAATGAACTAGTAGTACAACTCGAACCTGTTTCCATCCTGTTTCGCCCTTCTTGTTGACTTCAATCGCATAGATTCTGTCGAAGCCAAGTCCGTACTTATTATTATAAAATCATTTCTGCTAACAACCGCAACTGACCGAATTTCATCTACTAGTTGCGAGTCCAAATACTACAGTTGGCGTCGCGCAATGCAGCTGCCTGGTATTGAGCATTTGGATATGCATGCTGGTTCCGTGGAAGTAGAAAACAGATTCGGATATTTCGAATTGTGATCCAGCATTTGCCGAAGCTCTGTCGATTTGTGAACAATCCCACCTTGTGTCCGACGCCACAGCCGAATATTATGTCGTTAATTTTCAAAGGGTCCAGTCCTGTCCGACCGATACTTAGAAAAAGCAGAACGAGAGACCAAGCCAGTGAATCGCTGCTTCTCCTGCCGTGAATTCTACTTGCGTTTCTTATGCTGATTTCGTACTACTATATGCCATTCGTTCAGGAAGACTGGACACATTCAGAAGGTATACTGTAGCAAGTGGTGCAACTTGGCTAACGAATAGTTTATGAATAGTCTTTCTGCCGCTGAATCAGGACATCTTCTTTGCGAAGACACGCAGTTTATCGACCATACTGTTGCATTTGATTACGACGTATATCACACGTTTATATTTGACACAGAGTTTACGGAGTCAATCACGCTGACACAAGTTCTAGAAATGCTTTTTGTTGACGTTTGTTTAAAACAGGTGGTAACTATGACACGAGTAAATGGTCATTAGCTTAGTTTGGTGGCTGAATATGAGTTCAGTAGATTGACGGGAAAATTGCAGAAACCAACTTTCAACTTTCTGGTTAGGGTCTATCCGCATGTGAAAAATTTGCTCATAAAATACTTTCAGGTTCCACACATTCTGCAAATAAAGATCTTTCAAAGTGCTGCTCTCCTGTTTCAACATGATCTGTTTCTGTCCCATGCACTCTACAATCATTTCACTGTTGCATATTTAGGACACATGTTGACAAACCGTAACTTTGTTTCAACCGGCTTCCTGAACAACCTATCTTGATTTTCTCGTATCACTCCTAGATGAGTATACTTTTTCTTCCTTTCTGCTAGTGCTCTTGCAAACAGAAATCGAAACGTATTCAGTCGTTCTCTATGGAAAAGAAATTCCTTCACGTTCAGTCCTTTTTTCAGCAAATGGGAACATTTCAGGATCTGAAGCATTGCGAACAGCCAGCAACGTTGGGATCACAATAGATATTTGAGGTATGCCGTTTGCTGAAGCAAATGAATCTATGATTTTCATCTATAATTGCATACACAAAACCCAGTATCCGTGACTCTACTGTAAATCGTTCCCCAGATGGTATTTTATATCGAACATGTCTTTTGTTAGACGATATGCACAGATTCAGGTGGATTAGGTGAAATCCCATGAAGACAAACGTCATCCGATTAATGCAGGACTGTGTGTAGCCAGTTTGTTTCAGAGCACCTGAAAAACCGAGAAGAGTTCCCGAACGGTCCCCAGGTAGACGTGCGAGCCCCAAGATTTTCAGAATATCCAGAGATGAATGCAGGACAGCTCCTATATTTATTTCTTGGTAAACTGCAGTTGAAAGCTTTGCTCTTCGGACTTGAGTTTTGTCTGTAACAACCAAATTATCATAAAATAGAAATTGAAACCTTATCCGGCAACCTAATAGGTAAGTATCACCATTTAGCAAATGGATCGTCTTCACCAAAAGAAAATGTGAATGCCTCATTTTTCTACGCAAGTCAACACTCTCATTCTACGAAACCTAAACAAAAGGGCATCTTAGTCAAAAGACATAAAGAAGACGCCGGGAAACTGTTCTACTGGCACAATTTGTTAATTAGAAATCAAGAACGGTTTAAATGCTGCCCAACCGATATTGTTTGGACAATGAAAGGATGGCTATATTGGCGAACAGCTCGAAGTTAACATATAAACCAGGGGAAACTTTAAATAAGAATGGACACGAAGTCAGCCAGAAATTTTGAAAAAGCTAAACTCGGAAAACTGCATCGCGAAATCTATTTACAAAAAGTTCATGCTACGTGCGGCTCAGCTCCCAACCATCAAGACTAAAAATGCACAGGGTTAATGTATCTCTTAGACCGGTGCTTGATATAATCGTTTCTGTGTGTTACATAATAACGCAGTAGATTAGCGAAATCCTCGACCTATTGTATAGCGTTTTTTGCGTCACCGTGCAGGTCATTTTTGCTTATTCAAAAGAACACAACATCAGGACTTGACGGATGAGATCATGCTGTCCCCGGGCGTGCAATTTTTATCCTCAAACTTTCGGTTGATTGAGCAGTTCACTGCATTAGCCCAAAGAGAATGACACCAATTTTTGTATCTCTGTGACTAATCCGATGAAGATATTTCACAGACGCATTCGGTATATTTGGTTCTTGCATGACGGGAGATGATCCAAACTGAAGAATGGAGTATCCATGTCATCACCACCTAGTCCAGTTCTTCCAGACTCTGTTGATCTGGCCAGAGCTTGAAGCACTGTGGAACGCGATCCCTAGGGTAAAATGTGATGAAGCGTCTATGATTCGCAATTCACAGAGAACCATGCAAAGTATTACGTGTGTTCAGCACTACATATCCGACTATCCAATTCACGATCGGGGTTGACAATAATATTTTTTTCTGGTTCCTGGATGCAAGCCAGTGCCAAGCAGGGAACAGCTGGATGGAGACAGCTCCGTTTCGTAAGTGTATCAGGATAGGGTAATACACGCATTTCCCGAGTCCCATCCCTTTCACTTGCAAGGAGAATTTAATAAACTGATTGACCTGCAAAGTGAGGAGCATTTCCAGTCTCCAGTTATTCGACAAGTAGCTGAAGCGCACATGGGACGTTTTGAAAATTGATGGTTTAGTTTCATGAACTGCTGCCTTCGCAAAATGTGGTCACCCAGACAGCCGAAAAATCCCATTTGCCAATTACTCTGTTTGATTCTTGTCTGAATTGGGATAACATTAATTATCAGTTAACTTAAGAAAACCCTGTTATTAAGAAACATGATAGCTTTAATATATTGTGAGCAGTCCAGTGACCCATGCATAAAACTCTGCACTTCCTCCGTATGCTTTGATTCAGACATTCCTGAAGGTAATCAACTAATCTCAAGTCCGGCTCCATGGGAACCACCGAATCAGTTTTCTCGCTGACATTGGTTTAACCTATCCAAAGAAAGGGTGGTTTCGGTATGGAAGTAGAAAAGTGCCCATGTAACTGCAGTCACTCGGTTTTTTTATCAACGTCCGTTAGTATTCGTTGGTGATATCTGCTTGCAAGCTAACCTTCATCGTCGACCTTCACGGCTTCACTCTATTAGTTGTGCGGTCGACCGCATGCGCTTCATGACGGAATCTACTGCTTTCATGTCCTATATCTTTGTTATCCCTTCAAGTCGTTTTAAGATAAACTGTCGCTCATCACTTTATATATACCATTTCCGTCGTAATGATCGATTAAATCAAACGAGGGCATCCAGCCCTAGCCTGGTAGCCTTGTGGAACCTAACAATAGATTCCGACGTTGAACTTAGTGATTCAACCTGAGTCGATCAAAAGGCTAAAGTGAAGGTCCATGAAGATTCGTATTCTGAAGTCAGATGTTGTTCCGATGCTTTAGGCAGCGGCAAATAATCAAGACAGACTAAAATGCAGTTAAACTGCCAAGGTCAGGGTTACAAGTTCTACAAAGCCAAATCTTTTCCGAAAAGAAACAGCCTCGGCCTTACATGTCAAAATGAACGTAGACTCATTCAAACAGATGTGCTTAAGCTTTTATTTGAGAGTCTCTTCGCAACAGTGGATGATAGAGATTGGTTTCCTCACTCAATCGTAGTTAGTCAGTGTACAGCCTGCTCTCCTGATCCAAGTGCGAGCACGTTTGTCCTACTGCCGCATATACTAAGTGACAAAATGCACACTTTCACTGGGTCCCAAGTAAGCACGTGGGGAGCGAAAATTTTATTCCAACCCAGTGCAGTGGGGAAGGCAAAGCGAATTAAGAATTAATCTGTGATTCCACACAGAAAACGAGAAAAAATCTTTAAAAATAGAACTGGGCAACTTAGTCTGCGATAATTATCTTGGTTCCTTATGCTTAGTCTTCAACAGTGCCTTTCGGATTTTGGCGGGCGTTCAAACTATTTTTTTCACAAATCATGCAGCACATTGAAGAACATGGAATACTCTATCCTTGCAAGACACGGATTCAATAAATCCCTTGAGCTTTTTTATTGAATGTACTAACGAACTGCTGGATTTAAAGTCATTTGCACGGAGTCACAAAACGGAGGATGGGATAGAAGGATATCTGCAGGTGATTAGCATGGAGCACTATCAAGCACATTTTTTATTAGTTCCGATGAATAGGTTTATATGGCTCTTAAGGCTAAGTGTATTATCAGATTCTCAGGCTATATGCTTTCCCCCATTCTGTCAGTGACGAATTCTTCATATTAAGCTGTCGGCGGATAGTTGGCAGAACATTTAGAGCCCCAACGTAGGCGGATTTGCGCAGTGTCAAACAGACATTCCACCGTGTAGAAACCGCAAGAAATATGTTGTTCTCAATGAAATTAACATCACTCTTCATAAGCACACCCTGTATCGACACTACACAGTTTGTGATCTGATCTATAATCGACAATGCAGTCAATGTAGGGACGCCGGCCGACTCTAAGCAGAATCCTTTTGAGACGTAAATTCATAGTGAATTTCTTGTTCAATGGAATTATCAGTCAACAGAGAATTCTTGCAGTTATGGAGTCTCCTTTGGATCTTGTCCTAGCTGATTTCCTCATGGCAATGAATGAAACAAATCTGCTGAAAGAAATCAAGGGATATTCACGGCCGAAAGGGAAGGGTTATTTATTAGCCTCCCTTTCAAAGATGATTGTCTGTCAGAAATTCTTACCATATGTCTCATCACAACAATTAGATTCAACTTAAAGGCGGCGCAGTCGCGTTGTTCATTCAAGGGTTCACCCTTGAAAAGCAAAGGGAATGACAAGAAATCCCATATGCTGACCGTTTCCATGGTAGTTTATTCATTCAGGTGCGTCTGTGGTGCTTTCTATGTCGGTCGAACCGCTCGGCAATGGTCGATTTCCATGACGAACACCACCTACCGTGACTTGATCAGGGTGGATCAGGGACGATATCTAGTGCCGTCTTAGCACAACTCATAGGAACTGAATGCGTAGACACCAACCAAACGCTCAGGGTCATCTAGCAAGTGCCGCCTAATCGATTCAAACACATCCGACTTAGACCATTCGAGATTGCTGACGCTTTAGGGACCAATCCTTTGACTCCCAACCTCTGCGCACAAAAGCGTCTGGTCTACGGCCCACACCTATCTTGGTCTACCTCAGCCAACACACTCGCGCTCGTGTTGCCACACAACACAGTGACATCGATTGTCGTGACTCGGACTGGATGACTGTCGTGACCTAATCACCCATTCCATTCACCGGTGATATGGTATCATGCCCATCTCCACTTCACAGCACACGTCTACATATAACCATACACACAATCAGCAATGAAATTGCTGTAATTATTCTCTGTATCCCCTGGGTTCATGCTTTATAAATTGCACTGGAAATTTTAGAAATTTCGAAAACACCTGTTTGCCTGATTTGTTTTTGATATGACAATAGATATATTTCACACTCATTCATGTAACCCTGTGAGATGAACCGCTTGGAGCACCGTTTTACGAATTCCTCTGCAATCTGATCAGGATCAGCCGGAAGTGGTCGAAACATGTAGAATTAGTGGTGACTCGTGGTGTACACGTTTATTATCATCCACATTACTGGTAACCAAAAGTAACAGAAATGCCTATTGTTATCGGAGTAAAAATACGATTATATGGTTGGATATCTCCCATTATTCTGAGCGAAGACGAGCAATTTTGAGTTTACGCTAATGTCACTAAGACCACGATCATTTTGAGTCAACAATGGGAGCAGCTCACTTTTAGTCGCAGCCATCGAATCAACCAATCACCCAATCACTCCTACATTCGCCTACTCAGTAACCCATACACTCATTTCCAGAATCAAACTGAACGGCTACATATATAGATACGTGATACTGTGTCAAGTAAGCTGTCCCTTCATTTCCCACTGGCAACCTCTTCTCTACCTGTGGTGATATTACCGATTTCTTGAGTCAGAAGTTCATGCCTGCGTCACATTGGGCAAATGTCTGCATGCGGCACTTAAGTGAACCCGTTGACCGACTGACAGTGACCCTGTTAGCGCCAGTTTATGTATTTAGATATTTGACGTCTTTTCACCTGATGTGTATGAATGGTATTTCACCAGTTGAATGCAATTTGAAAAAACACTCTTTGGTTCAATCAGTAGGCATATAAAACTCAGATATACAAAACGTATAAAAATAGTCAACTGTACATATTGCCATATCAAAACGGATATTACATAACGTCATCACACGGAAATGTGGATGATCTTCTCATTCCGCTTATCATTGTTTTTCGTGAATATGTTGGAGGCTTGTATCAGGGTTAAATCTGTAACCGGTACAATATAGGCATTGCACTCGTCAGTGAATATGCAAGGCTGCACGCTGGTCACCGGTGACTGAGATTGTGCATATCGAGGACGATCTGAGCAACATCGCTGTATATTACCCACACAATCGGATCCCTGCAGCTTCTCGTTGATTGATTGGGAATTCGAGTGCTGGTTCAGATTACTCTGTTCAGTCAACTGATGCTTCTTCGACCAGCCTCCCAAGTCCGTAAAGCTGCGATCTGACACATGTACGTCAATTATCGGGTGTTTACTCATTACATGTTGTGGAATCAGATGCTTGGGCATTGTCCCGATGCCCATTTGGGAATGTGGTTTACTAGAATGCAGATGGTCAGGTGTAAATTCCACGCGTTTTGCTTTCGATCGTTCGGCATTTTCGCTGTCGTGGGTCTTGGAAGGCGTGGCTTGATTTTCCTTTGAATATACTCTTTCCGAATTCATCGTGCAGAGACGACAATTGCTGCACCCCGTGCAATACCATTGGGAAAAATCACGACGTTGGGATCTAGTGTGTACGGAAAGCGTACCCGACCCATTCGATCGCGAATACCACTTCTTCCCCAGTATGCAAACTGCAGCTTGAAATCCAATCATAATAAGAAAACCGAGAATTCCGGGAATAAAAAGGAATCGATATCGAATCCAGACAGATTTTTCAGAGTCATGTTTTGTTGACTGAAACGATGAATCTGGTTGCTCGTCATCAGATTGAGAATGAGGCATTTTGAAAATTGATGATTTGGAACCTGTGAGAAATCGAACAGAATAAGAATAGGCAATTGGTAATTCACTTGTTTTCAAGTGTGTGGGCAATTCGCTTACATTTAGAGAATGGTATGCTTGGTTTCGCTGTCATTTATACTGTGAACTAATTCATTTGATGTGGAGCGACCACCTGGACCGTAGGACTAGGCGCCTCTTGCAGTATGTCGGTAGGCTCCACCCAAGGTAATGAAAGGCAAAAAAGTAGAGTCAACCAGAGCGGTATTGTTACTTCCAGCCCGGAACAACCATCGAAAGTTTGAATGAAACAGTTTACACATACCTCGTTTTTATTGTCTGGGTGCTTGTTGGGCAACTTTGAATCCAAACGGTGACTTGCCGACAGTACATCTGGGAATTATTCACCTGCACACGAATCCCAAATTAGCAGAACCAGAATCGGTGTGTGCGCAAGCAAAAGCTTTCTTTTTTAAGTCGAAATTCTAGATCAGTTGGGTGACTAGGCACTGATCTTCGGAAGGTTTTCCTCGCATCCGGTCTCCATATGTTCGTTCGCATTCCCTGTTAACTATGCCTTTTTCATTTCCAACTTGAACTGAGAAATGGTACTGAGTAGATTCTGATTCTTTCTAGCGAAACGTAGTTACCGAGGATGCTGTTGAGTTCGCTGAGCTTCTCCACACTTATTGCAGGCACACAACGGATAAACTTCGTCGACGTGAGTGTGGTTTTATCGGGAAAATGTTTGAATTTGTGACGCAGTCCACTTCCTCAGGCTAAGCCTTTGAAATGGTTTTATAAACACGCACTGAGCATCTGCTAAATTTTTACATTTCCCGGAGAACACATGATCACTAATTGTTGTGCACCGATTCGCAGGGCTAAAAACTGCTGAATCCATGCTTACAATTTTCTCTGAAGGTATTCAATAACGTGAAGATGTGGTCACGAAATTAGGATTACACTCTAATTGCCTAACAGCAAACACCTCAAATTTCAGACTTGTAAATGCCTTAGAAGGAATGACTAGACCTACGGTGGTTACAAACACTAGGACGAAAGAGTAACACAATCAAGTTTTCCCGAAAAAAACATTTTATTCGTCGAATTTTCAATGTACCAGATGCCTTATGTTAATTTCTCAAGTCCATCGCTGACTGTCCATTCAACGAAAGTTTCCCATTGACGCAGTTTACGGGGAATCGTTACATGAATTATGGTTTTCACCGACTGGAAGTGCGGTAAGTCAAATCTCCCGTTGCCCACTCTGGTCGAGCCCACTTCGCAATTGTTCCAGTCAATGGTGGAATCCGATTTCGCGTGTGTGGAATGGAATTTTTGAATCGAAGCTAAATGTAATTTTTTAGACAGAGTGGTCTGCTACATGAAACGTGTTTGCCGGGTAAACATCAGTTTTATTACCATATTTCTTACAGTGATCATTACTAAGATGCATCCGTGTTACGAAACATGCTAACCAAACATGAACTGGAAGAATGTTAAAGTTGACGACGAGTAACAAACCTACCAGGCAAGGAACTTGTTTCCGGTTTTGCATGACTGCATTTTGCATTTCGTAGGTGAATTCCCATTCTAACAAATTGATTTGCACATGTAGCGCAAGGCAACTTGAAATCGCCTTGTTGTGGGTTCACAGGGGAAGATGTAAAAACGGTCACACATCGCCTTATACTTTTTAATCATCTTATTCAGATCGCGCTTCAAGATCACTGGATTAGAAATTACGTGCTGATGAGAAGCAATTTAGGCTCCGATCAGGACTTGTGGTGCCCTCCTGAGGAAGCTTGAACCAAGGGAACATATCTAAGTAAAACCCAGTGGCACGACTTTTGCAATAGTTCAAACCGAAGGAATGGTAAGCAGTTTGATAACTCATTGTTTGTATGTAGTTGCGTCATGGCCGCGCTTCTGTTCTCTGACGATGACCCACAACTGCGATAGGATGCATCCCTGTGGGAATGGATCGTGATGAAAAAGTAGTTGCAAACCTGAATAGTCCATGCCAGCCTTGCAGTGGTCTTATATTCTCTCTAAATTACTCTTGAGTAGGACAAAACGCCTGGTCGGTGTTTCCATGTGTGTCTGCGATGCGCAAAGCACGAATACGGTGCCTGGGATTTTGTTACACAAACCAGTTTTAGGTCGCTATCACTGGGTTGCCTGCATTCAAAAGCGATTCTATAAGCTGATTTCCACTTCTAACCGATATTTTCTCCAATTTTTTAATTAACCTAAACCCACCGGGCACCGCCAGTGGATAGCAATACGTCTAACTAAACTAAACATCTGAGCATCATCTAAGCATGTTACCTTTTTATGTGTGAATAGGTTCATCAAAAGGATAATGAACATCAAATCGATTTCAGTCTGAATTTCGATAGAGATAAAGCCTTTGGGGAAAATGTTTGGCTTGGTCGAAATGGAGAAAACAACCAGTGGACCTCGAGGTATATCATACATAAAGCACATTGGTCCGTTACGTCACATATCGAACAATTGTTGCTATTTTATACCTGACGACTCATCAGCACACAGTGATCAGTTTAAATCATTAAAGGGAAACAGATGATTAACTGCTTTGTTGGGACTGTTGCCGAAGCATTTGCGTGATTTTATGTGGTCGGTTTAGAGATTGGTTTTTGGAATATTCCTTTAATTATCACCTCATGTTAATAAATCACATGGCTTTCGACCGAACATACTATCACGATGTCTGCACTACCTGGTTACGCAATGGGTGAATCTAATTTGGCCCTAGACAATGATCCTTAGTGTTTTATTCCGCGGTCACAGGACCTAATAATTTGGGACTATTTTCACCTTTTCATGATTGACCCTATCCCATGTAAAATTAACAATTCTAATAGTTCTGATATCCTTATTGAGACCTCTCCAGTTCACAGTGCATTTCGTCTCAGGTCATGACTTACCGGCCCCTGGTGTACCAACTTCTGAATTGTATCGATGAATTGCCAGTTTCAGCTTGTAGCGCAGACAATACTCCGGTTGACCTGAAAGTGATTACAAAAGAACGACAACGTTTGCATCATCATCGAAGTCACACGGATTTCGGACGACTTTTACCGTTCCTGTTCATTATTAGGAATTTATAATGAACTTTATTCAACATAGAATAACTTCCATTGAGAAAGCATAGTTATAAGTGGCCAACAATTTAGTGGCCGTTGAACATATTGCCCTACTAATTGAAAAACTCGCACAATCGCTTCTCATCCATGAGCTTCAGTTCAGGAAGTTTTCCTCACTGTGTAAATTTTTAAGTCTCCTTCCGAGAAACACTAAATTTTTGTATTGCAAGAAATGGAATGGAACACGAATGTAATTGTCCATGCCCACATTTTTATCTGCATACTGGATCGATCCGGATAGTAGAGGTTACATTTAATGAACAACTCTTGACTCAGTCAGTAAATAGACTCAACGGAGAAATAAGCCAAATAATTGGTAATAATCCCTTGGTACAGCTAACATATAGTGAACGATTTCAGATGTATGTGTACACATATTTAGGCATAACTGGAACACTAGCCTGGACAGTTGTTTCGAAAACGCTTATCATAAGAATATGACTTAGTTAGCTTCCGAAACTACATGCCGAAATTAGGTGACACCGCGAAATCGATGATGCGTCAGATGGTCTTATCGTTACAAATCTAACATTTTTCGGAATTCCGGCTGGATAAATTCTCGAAATTCTGCCACCTACTTGTTAGGTTTGTCACCAAGGACTGGTCAAGATTTGTCGCTCATTCACCGGAATAGTGAATTCGCTTTTGCTAAACTACGCCCAGTTTGCATGAGAGCACAAGTTCGGAACTTTAGCTGTCCACAGAGTTCGTTGTGATCTAAACTTCACATTTAATACAACGTTTTGATAACCAGCGAGAAGAGATTATTTCACTTATTTTCTTTAGTTGGGGCATTTATAGCTCACTTTTAAGGCCGATTGCATTTTACGATCGTTATGCTTGTCGTTCAGATTTCAGTCGTTTGATACTCAACCTAGGCGGCGTCAACAGTTAGTAGGCCTACGAACCGACGCTTCCACGTTGGCTGGTCATGAAATGTTTGCTATCTAGGCACGAAGCTCTGTGATCATAGAACTTTGTGAAAGGATCAACTCGTTTAGGGGAGGCCAGTGACGAAGCACCATTAATGTTCAAATATCACGGATAAAAGCCCTTTGACATGCATAGACAGTTGAAGTTGGAATTGCTTCAGACCATGAACTTATGACTTCCTAAGATTGGATCTCGACCACTTGGAGATAATTGTTGGTAGTCATTAAAACTGGATTGTTGTGGGCAACTGATTTACAGTCAGTTGAAGATTTTCGTGCAAGCAGTGAAGAGGGATAACTACTTAATTCGGAAACCAGACGGTATTCACTACAAAAGTTGGACCCGTGAACACTACGTTACTAGTAAATATACTAGCAGGAGGTCCTGGCAAAAAATTAAAGCGGCTTTCAACTTGGCAACAGACCTTCCAAATGAAATGCAATTTGCGGGCTGTACTTTTGCTTTAATCTGCTTGGCCCTTCGGTTATTGAGGCGGTCCTTGGTATCCAAAGTATCTAAGATTTACACCAAAGTCAGCTTGTTTGAAACGATTTGACAAGTGAGAAAAACGGTCAAATATATTGCAGTCGGAGACCATCTGGTTGGAACTGTGAAGGAATTTGCTTGAAATAGACCCACGGTTTGGACTTTCAATAAAATGATGGATTGTCATTTCGGTTGTGAACTAATGAGCGTGAAGTAGGAAATAATACGATACATTTCTTTGTACAATAACAATAACTTGTCAATTTTGGGAATGGTTGTGAGAGAATAAAAACTTTTCTTCTGACTGTCACAATTTTTGGACTGTTTAAAGTGTGGTTGGTAACAGTTCATTGGCATACCTGACCATAATCGTGAAGCAACAAGTAAAACAATGATGCATAAACTGCTTTTTGACCGATTCTTCTTGTCATTTAGCATTCCGTGAGCCTCGACTGAACACGTGGTCCTTTTCTGACTAAATCATTGAACGAAAACAGTGCATATGTCTGTGTCCTTCGCTATTGCTAGTTCGATAGGTCTCAATTAGATTGCAGCTAAATAGTTTAAATTTGCTCGTTATTTACTGTTGAACCCAATACAAAATATCGTCCAAACCCGTCTGCTAGACTGATGACGGGCTTCTAATAGTAATCTAGAAATAAACGAAAAAAAACTTTTGTTTCCTTGTGGATTGGTTTTTTTCCTGCACGATATTTTATTTCTCGAAGTCTTTTTGGTAAACCTTTAGTAAATAGTGGTTGCGTTCGCCCGGAATCATCACGCACAATCTACAGAAAAAGAATCAAAGTTTGCGAGTTATCATAATGTGACCCGTGCAATACGATGGGTTCCTAGAAAAGTCGACATTTGGGAGCTTTTTCGTGCACAGTAAAGTGATCAGGCGAGTAAGGTTACGGTGTCTGAACATGAAATACGCGAGTTCGAATCCTCCCACCGCTGATCAACTTCCCTACTTGGCACTCCTGTCTAATGGCCACTGTCCCATTCCTGAAAATTATGCTTACCGCTATTTCATTAGTGACGACAGTAAAATAAAAAAGATGAAACAGCTAGTTTGGTGTATCACATCCACATGACGAAGACCGCAATGTTCACAATATGGCCCGAGATTTTCACTTCAAATGATTCACTTTTCAATGGAAAAAGGCAAAATTCAGTCATGCAGAGCATTGCCTCCAAGCAAACCATTTTTCAAATAAAAGTAAACTTCGTCCAGGTGTGAAGGGTTTTGTGAACAAAATATGACTCGCGGTACTGTGTCAAACGGAGTCCACTGGCCTAATCAGCACACGTTTTACGAACGGATTGGACCGGTCTAGAAACTGTCACTCAGCAATTTTTCCCAAATGCGTACTAGGCCGCGGAAGCACGGGCAATGTTTGCCGAGATCAAGTGTTTAGATAAACGTCAGGATTAACTGTTTCATCCACTTTTCGGCGAAAGTGACAGATTTCTAATTTTTCGTTTCTTCCAGATAACTGCTTTCTGGGCTTGTTTATGCCACTGTAACGTCTGATTCGGGCCGGCGGAGTGTCAGTTTCTTTCCCTGATTTCCCGTTCATAAAAAGTTGCACAGGTAATGAGGTACCGTAACAGACTGTGAAGACATTTCGGTGAAAAATTTTGGACATACGTGAAAGGACATTTATTCTTCTTTATTAGGGATGTGCTAAATACAAGTGCACTAAACATATGGTGGGCGCCTCGGCTTATGACAAAAGATGGATATAAATGAATTGTAACACTTAATCAATTTGCAGGCATTGCAACAGACTATGCAGATATGGAACGTGTGGAGCAGACCACACGGGAAAGCAAACTGTTAAGCGCATTTCGGAGCAAAAAAGGATCAAGTACCAGAAAAAAAGAAACAAAATGGTAGGCCAAGTTTTAGACAGTATTATAGAACAGGAAACTTACATTTCTGCTAGTCGAATCATCACACGCTGAAAGGCAGTTTTATCAAATTGGAAAGAACCTAGTGCCTTTCGTGACTGATTTCGTCCCAGTAACATCGAAGCTTCCGGCAGTTTTTATTTTGCAAACATGACAAATTGCTTCGTTTCCGCCTAAATTTATCATTCTGTAAACAACTCATACGACAGAACGCAAGACCCAGAAAGGATCATGCAAACCAATGGGTAGACGTTCCCGTCGAATCTATTCACTTGCCCTTATCGTGAACGTATAAGATGGACAACTGTATTTTCTCATGATGGAGACAGTTGGCGAAATTCGGTTGTTCAGGTTATTACCATTTCTCCGGTGGATGGAATTGCACATTATTCAAACGAACTGAAAAGCTGGGTTTGTCATTGACGGTGGACCCTCTTTTTCCCTAGCGTATGAGTAAATTAGATTTCACTGCTCAACTCAGTTCGGTTTGAAAAACAAACAACGAAAAACCGTTGAGACAGTTTTTCACCAAACTAACGGTAGTGGAACCTCAGACGCCATCGTCTGATGTGTTTAGTGTAATGAAACTGTAATATTTTGTGCAAGATTAAAGCGAAGCAAAAATTAAATGGATAAATTCAAAACAAACAAGACCCCGCTTTCCATATTTTATTCATGTGCAACCAGACTCCGCTCCGACAGATATCCGACTGAGGGTAACATTCTCTGTTTAGCCAAAGTAACGTGACAAATCGACCACGAGACTGAACCGATCAACCACTTGCCAAATTAGACTGGAAAATGCAGTTCATAAGTGACTATCGAGAGTGGAAAACTGCTGTGATTGACTGAAGCTACGGTAGATCGTCTCAACAAACCGGACTTTTGTACGAATTCCAATTCATTAAACCTAAATCGAATGTAGTTCTGAGTGCATCGCTTGATTAAAAAGCTGCCTTGGGGCCAGAATTCGAGGGTATCCGAATTGTCAGTCAACAGTCTCTTCTAGTGACAAAACCGACTTATTGGCTTGCACACAGTCAAACATATAATGGTTCGCCATGCAGTGAACAATGCCAAATAACGGATGAAAGTGCTTGGAAAACGTTAGGGCGGAATCAACCCTTTTTGAATTATTCAGTATTATATCATGAATGACTAGTTTATGAGCCCTACTAAGCCAAAGAGCGCTAATCAAACACCATAGAATTCTTTGGTCGATGTTTCCTGTTAAGTGAGCTCAAGTGATGCACTGTTTTACTCTACAGCCCATAGGGATTGAATACCTGGCGACCTTAAGCGTAGGACTTTGAGAGACGCTCTAAATAATCTGCAATCTACTACAATCGACTCCCAATCCTTCACTCCGTTCTCGCATTACTAGTGGAATGAACAAGATGCAGATTATTACCGACAAGAACGATTATGATCTGAACATAACTCCTGCACTATTACCCCTCGATCAAATGACTCGCGAAAAGCTACTTTCTAAAGGTCATGTTGGATAACTCATATTCGAGGAGTAGCCGCGCCCATCACCACTGTGGTTTTGATCAGCAAATTTGTGATCACCTTCCTATTACCGCACAATCCGTGTGGATTTTACCGCTGAACAGTCACATTGATTACCTTCACACATTTTAGGTTACGCTCCCGGTGTTTGTAAGATGGCTAAGAAAAACTACCCTCGGGGGTCAAGAAAGCCGATACTCACTTGATCAAAGTGGCACTGAATCTCCGAAGGTGAGCTTGCAAGTTAGGACGAGTGTGGAGTGAGTGAACAACTTCCGTAAAGCTGATTGGTTGAATATCCTCGAGTTTATTGCATGCAAGCTAATAGAACATTCGAAAGCATTTATACAAGCGATCAGTATGTTTGGAACGAATAACATATTCGATGTGATTTTATTGTTACCTTATTTGCAAACACATACTTTGACGCGCCACGCGATGCCATTTGCGATTCAGTGGAACACATCATGGATTAAACATCGACTAGATCATAAGTGACCAAGGTGATAACAATTCAGAGTGAATGGCGACAAAGTTCGTTAAAATTGAGATTGTTTGTCCAACCGGTAAGAGAGAAATAAGGGAATGAACGGATGACTCGATAACAAAAATGAATTTGCTGCTGTAGTTTTGTTTCTTTTTCGTCGGAATGTATCTGAGTATTTTATTTCCCAAAACTGTGGAAGGTGGACGAAAAATGTCGGGAAAAACCAACGAAAGCGTGCGTTTAACGTGTCTGGGCGTTAAAGGGACAACTATGTTTTTCAAACGTTCACCGGGAAACGAAACGCCAGACGCAGACTGAACGTCACTTTGGCCTCTGACAAAAGGTCATCCGACTCGTGCACATCAAACCGTGACAAGACATAAATCTACTAGTTGACGTGTTATGCCCTTTTGCTAATTCCACCTCACGCCGCCAGAAATAATGAACCGGTACCCCAGAACATCATAATGTTGGTCTGTAAATTACTTTTCATGCAAATATGCATCATTTTGTTTGGTTGTATTAATTATTCTAAGACTTGCGTCAGATTTCCTACCATCTTGATTTTGTTTTTCAGCTCGTGACAGCCGAACAGTTCCTCTTAATCTAAGGCATTCAGTTAAATTTACTTCACACCATAGCATGGGATCATCCTGTCGATTGTGATAAATAAACCTGTCAGAACAATGATGAAATCTCAAGATGTCAACGTGAGGTTTGGATGCTGATCAACAAGGGTCCTCGGAGTTATGAAGCTAGAGACCGAGGTCCAAACAAATACCAAAAGTGAAGCTTATAGCCGTCTGCATATTGCGCCCAAAAATTGGTTTTTCTCAAAACATGTCGCTTGATTTGATTCTCTTATTGGCGTGTAAATATGACAATGAGCGGAAATTCGCAAACGGAGCTTGCTAGTAAAACTTTGCAATCTTCGATAATCTTCAAAATAATATGGCAAATCAAACCAGTCTCGATGAAAAATTTCCATTTTGACTAGAACACATCATGCATTTTTGTTAAATTGCGAGATGCAAACATTCCGCTGTTCCACACTTCGAAAATTATGCTTTGAAACTGCAAATGCTTCCACGGAAATCGAAGAGCCCTTCTCGGCCCATTGCAACACTGGTACACACGAACAAGAACCTCAAAACGGACGTGCATTCGGTTATCGGTACTATTTTAGGAATATTCACTTCGCGGGATAAATAAAAAACCTAGCACGAAATAAATAACAACAAACGCTCACTTACTGATAAAATACACCGTGAGATTTCGGTGAAACGTGGGCAATTGACTGATCTCGGAGAACTGGGAAACTTTGAGAATAAAATCTGGTCCACTTCTCCGATCACCACAGTCGAGTAGTTTTCGGTTTTTTGTTTCCACGGTCAAGTTGCACTCGTCAAATTCCCACAAGCTGTAAGTCTTTGAAGATACAAAAGACAGAAACCAAAATCAAGCCACGTTTCATTGAAGACCACGCAAACCAGTAAGATGCAGCCTTTTCAATCGCGTAACTTTTCCTACTTGCTTGTTCTGAGAAAAGACTGAAGTCATTTAATGTCAATAAATGTCAATAGCCAAACACTTTCAGGGAGCATCTGATCATAAATGTTGCTTCCTTGAAACGGAATTACTTGTGCGAGCGACATGGTACTTCTCTAATCTTGCCGACGAAATAAAAAGTGAATGGGGTTTAATCATGCTCCCCTGATAATATGCACGAATTGTTGGACGCGAGCGCTTGAAAAAGCGATCGATTATTTTATTTTAAAAGATAATTTGATTAAAACACTCTAACGAGCAGATGATTGACAGTTGTATTCTTGCGTACTGCTATACCCATGGAACACCATAAATGTCGGTTCATCCAATAAACAGTCTAATCTAGATAGTCCTACTTTAATGATATACTGTTGAAATTACTCATTGGAAGAATAAGCATGATAAGTAGGATCAATAAAGTGGATGGAAATGTATGGAACCTACCCAGAAAAGTTGCTGTTTTGCCCCAACATCTTTTGGGCAGATAAAAATGATATTGTCACCTTCGCGAACTCGAAGTGCAGTTTGTGAGTCCGAAATGCTGAAGGTAAAATCAACGTAGAAAACTATAATTTCAATGGCATCTCGGGTGATAATGGGTCGCGTTTGTGAAAATGGATCCCGGAAGTGTCAAATTTGGCAAATAAAACGATGATGTTTCCCTATGGGCTGCACTTTCCGTTTAGTCTTACGGGGTTTTGTGTTTGTAGATAATCACAGTCTGTGTTTTATGAATCGTTTTATTGTGCTTTGCACGTAAAAATTTGCTTTTAGCTACCGGAAAGTTCGGTTAATTGTTCGTTCCTAACCGGGAGTAGGGCAGAAAGTGAAAAAAGAGAAAACGTTTCAATGGTTCGATAACGGCTTTCTGTACGTTTTGTATATCTTTTGGCTTGTCCCAACACCTGCACACGATTTCGTCATTTTCCCAAAACATGTTCTTGTTTTTTTAATCTAATAAACAGAAAGGAACGGAGACATGACGTGAATATGACATAACCGGTACCTCGGGAATGAGCCAGTCTCCCAAATGAGCTTATCATTTACTATTATGCATACGGGGACAAAGTGCTCTTTTGCATTCTCCCGGTAAAAGTAAAATACCGGCCCGCTTCCCATTGCCGATTATTATATTCATCATAAAGCATTAGGCGGCTTACAGATCGCACTTGCACCAAATGGCTGGCGGTTGTCCCTGGTGCAGCAAGATTAGACGACACGGACGAAGTTTCATGATTTCGTATTTTGCAACCCGCGCACATGTATTCAGCACCCGCGGGATAAATTCAACAGGACTGTTTCATGCACCACTGTACCGGAAACGATATGACTATCCCATGAATTCCGTTTTTGGAGCCAGATTTCTTGCTCGACTATTCTAAGCGGAAAATGAAGACCGCGTTAAATTGTCCCCATGGACTGCTCAGATAAATAAGGTGAACAATTCAACCCATAAACCAAGTGACATCAAGACTACTGTGAAGCTGGATGTCATATGAAGCGGTTGAACTTCCCAGCCATACGACTAGGTGAAACAAACAATTTCCGAGTAATTGATAGACATTCGGAAAGTCTGGAAAACATTCTGAAACAGTCCAGCGTTTGTTCCACTAGCTCGTGTACCGACAAGTGCCTAGCCTTAGACGTAACCTAACTAATGAGACGACACATTTCATCGATGCCGTTAAGCGCATAAGGTTAACAGTTGAGAAGGAAACAACTCACAATTGCTCTTCCGAGGTCCATAAAATTATGTGATCTTGATGCATTTCACAAAAGCCGACAACGAAAAGGTAAAGCAGCAAAGTCAGAGCATGTGACCAATTCATGTATGCTCACAACAGAAGCCAATGGATGAAAGTCATCGGCGCAACCCTGATGGATTGCCTTAGTTTAATTAATCCACCATGAACTTCAGTTATAGTAAGAAGGGGATTGCGAAAAGCAGCAAGATTTAGACAGTCATTATATAAATCTAATGAAACGGGAATCTGATTGGTTTCTTTACTCGATTATTCTCATTGGTCAGCTTCGTTGCCACTGCCTGTCTGTTGAGCGCGAATCCAATTGGTGAGCAGATAACAGATAGTGTAGCTGCAGGTGGGAGCGCTGAAAATTTGCCAACATTTTGCCTTGAATTGGCTTATTTAGTCACTGAGCAAACTTCCTTACCCAGAGTGACGGTGGCGTGGAGTAATGAACCATCCTCGGCTACAAACCACGTGTCTGGAATTCAAACAGGTGATAGAAAAGAGAAACTTTTGTTGTCAGATGTAGATGGAACATGAAACTGTAGAGGGTCAAATCTATGGTCACCCTTGTAGTCCGATCACAGGTGAGGCTAGAAAGAAGAGGCCAAATTTGTGTTTTTCGAACTTGTTTGTGTCACATATCAAATGTCCATCCAAACAAGTGCACCGTTAACTGGTTGCGCATTTGCGACGCTATTAGTCCGTGTGACACATACCAATAATGCTGCTTGGATGTGGGCTGGCTTAAATCCTAGACATTCGGAATGAGTTGTGAAGTTGTAACGTGTTCCTGAGTACTGTGGAGCCTAAATCTTAAATGAATTACGTTATTTCCAATTAATTCACTTTTTAAGACATTTAACGTTAGTTCACCATTCATACCAAATTGGCGAAATATGATGCTTACCCCGGGCTGAAGCCCAAAACATGATGCCAAAAGAAGGAATTGGATTATAACTGTCTCGTATTCAACCGAGTTGAAATTACCAGTGCTTTACTATGCTCGCGCTTTTATCACTTGGCTGAGATTACTTTTGGGAGACCGACGCATACCTTATAATCAGAAATTATGGCAAAAGTAAGCAAACTTTTGGAAATATGTCAGTGAAATGTGCAAAACTTTTAACTTCTTTGATGATCTGTCACCAACAAATGACAATTATTCATATGGTTACATAGTAATACTTAAGCTCTCGAGTAACGCTATTTAAATAGAACGCAACTTCTCATGCTGACAGGCAATAACCACGACGATACCGTGGTGACCAATTCTCATCAAAGATGAACGTAGTTTAAATTTATCTGATTACGATAACTAGTCCAATCGAGCAGTGATATTCATTCACGGCTCCCGTGCAATAGCTGCTTGCTGGGTTTATTGTGGGAAAGTTTGATAAATCGGAAGAATAGATAAACACAACCGACAAAGATGCATTTGGTAAACAACAAGATGTTCTCTCGCGATAACATGCACTCCGCTTTCGAGGCCAAGATCATAATGGTGATCAGTTAAAAGTTATTTCCGTTTATGCACTTTGATCATCTAGTGTGGTGTAAGATTTCTGGATGAAATAATCTTGTTATCCAGCGACAGACGAGAATTTTTACGAAATTGTGGCGTGAATCAATCGTTTTGCTTTCGTGCATGTCAACCTGGTTTAGTCAAATTTGTATCTTCTTTGTGCCGCAAGTAACCAGTGGGGAGAATGCAATGTGAAGCGTGTCCCATAGCCAGATACTAGAAGTGTGCAACATGCATACATACATACATTTTCCACTCAGTGAAAACGTCTGTCACACAAACTCGTGGATCTACCCTAAATATTGCATTCACATACCTACAGACCCGAGAGCCTAAATGATGAACTATTAGGTTCGTTCGATGTTCGACATTTGTGCCCAGTCTCTTCAGTCTTCTTTACCTTCGTCATGGACGAAATGATGGAGGCCTTCAAGACATGTGAGTCGAAGTGGCAAACGGTGAGAAGCTGTGATCGTGATTACCCAGAAGACCTCGTGCGCCTGTTCGAATCTATGGAACATGAACGACACGGGGACAGTAGTTTCGTTCGGGATGTGCTCGCACCCTCTTGGTGTAAAGTCCTTTTATAATACTGGACGTCAGCTGATTCTTGACGGTGAGAAACTAATTACTATTAACCGCTTTTGCTACCTTGGCAGCTGCTTGACTAACAGCGGCAGCACGAAAGTAGAAGTCAGCATACGTATATCCAAGTCTCGAGACACGTATGCTAGACTGAACCTCTAGTGGATCCGACCTGATAATTCGCTGAAGTTGGAGGTTACATTCACTGTGCCGCTAGGGCTCAGTTCCGTCTTGTGGTTGTAAAATATGGAGTTTGCATGCTTAAAGGTTTTTGCCGATTTGTCTTTGCGTAGTTTCACAAGGATTGGATGGAATGATCGTGTGAGTAGATCAAATGTTAGGAATCCGTTATTGGGTACCAGTAAAGGGAATACTCAATCATGTGACTGACCTTGGTAGACCACTTTGGTTAGGTCACGAGTTGCGAATGGCGAACACTGATATACCACATCGTGTTTCACTTTTATTTATTCTCAGGTAGTGGGAGATGCCTCGTGGACGTCCACCGATTGTGTGGCAATGCAAAGTAGGACGATGTATAGCGATCTGGGTAAAGAAGGTGCTTAACGTCTTCGTGGTTTAGGTCCAAAGGATCCGTCAACCAGCTGGCTGGAGTGACTGAATGATATGATGACAAACCGGAAATATTTGTGGTTGGGTTGTTGCACGCTGTTCGATCAGAATGTTTGGAAGACGTATGTCTGTATGGTTTGAATGCACACTGAGTGTTGGGTACTACGCGATTCTTTTCTTTTCCGTCCCTGTAGGTCCATTTCTTGTTTTTCTTGAATACACATTCCCTATAAAGCAACATGAGACTCGGTGAGGAAAGCAGCCAACAGTGGGGTTTGTTTATCTGTTTATCATTAAAAGATGGTGATAACGGTGATGAAATCAATAATTTCCATGCACTTTGACCATGATTTTATTCGTATTGATTTCAGTCGAGTTGGGCAATCAGCTGAACTTCAAATACATATGCAAATACAGGTGTGCAATAGTACCGGTGGTTTACAAAATACCTTGGTTAGGCAATTCCTTCATAGGCGTTCGGCATTCGACTACAATCCACCAATAAATAAACTACGATGCCAATGCCTGCGAGGTGCATATGATGACATACTAGGAAAAATATACACACTTCATCCCCGCCAAGAGGCAGACACGGGCATCCGCATTTGCTAACATATTTCCTCATCCAAATTTACCCAGTCCGAGTTTTCTCGGTCGTGTCGCAGATTTTGTATTTTTTCGGCTTTCGAGATGTCACGCTCATTCCTATTTGACAGAAATGATCCAGTGGCGCCATATTTATTCTGGTCCGATTTACCTTTTCGCAGCTGGTCATCGCCACTCCCACCAGTGCGTGAACCGGTGATATGAAAGGAATAAAAATACACCAAGCACGATAGGCATTAATCATCTGCACCGAAACTATCGGCTGAATAACATTCACGAAGTAAACTGTCCAACTAGTGAGTGTGAAACATGGCACGTAAAAGCACAATCGACTGGCACAGTTTTGGAAGAGGTATTGACAAATGAGAAATGTAATTCACGCAGTGCTTGCTACCATCTATTCGTCCTTCTACGCTTGTTCTTTTAACAGAACAAGGGTTGTCTGACAAACTGAGAATGCAAAGAAGATGTGCAGATAAGTGAGAATAAGTGGACCATTCCTAACCCGTTTTGCACATTTACCCCCGTACGGCGAACCGTGAAAGAAGTTGATCCTTTCCGGTGGGAGAATCGCCTTGGTACGAGTATTGTGTTGGTGAATTCATTTTAGATATGGTCATTTAGTTGCCACTATTCATATAACTGCAGTGAGCTGCATGAAACACCATGGGCCAGCAAAATCAATTGTAAAACTGTTCATCTACTCAGAAGTAAATGCAATGAAATTTGTTTGCTGTCTTATGAAACCGCTCGGAGCGTTGGAAAATAAACGTACTCAAAATGGGGAGAAATTCGATTGCTTTTGCAGAAAAATGCAATGTGTATTACGGGTGACCAACTGGCTGTCACTGGTTTTTGTCCATTCTCGTCAGATGCGCAAACACCCCAATTTTCTTTCTATCGTTGCACATACCATTACCATTTTTCATCGTCATCGTCTAGGTATGGTTTAAATAGTTTATCGTGATAGGAAATTGCTGCCGTAACAGGTACCAAAGTGCATTTTGCACACTTATATTTAATCCAAGCGGGTACGGCCAGAGAGTTGAATTCCTCTCGACCCAAGCGACTACTGTACACAACGGAAATTTTGGTGAACTTACTGCAATTCCATAGCAAATACAAAAGAACGATTGCTTCGAGATGTATCAGGAAGCGGACATGTCCGAAGATAAAATTTCCCACGTGGTTCTTTTGTCTGCGAAGGAATCGCTTGTTGAACTTTTGGGCTTGTATTTCTAAGCTTGTGACAAACGAAATCTCACAATTTTTGCAGATCGATTTTTTGGAGTAGCATATAGCTGTGGTGATTCTACGTTATTGATTTCGCAGCAAGTTTTTATGATCGAATCTAAACGATCAGTGAACAAAACATTTTTCGAACTGATTTAACGCCTAGCACTAGAGCAGTCTTTTCAAAGCTTTTCATCAGTTCCGTTACTTACGGAATCGGCTAGGAGCACAGACTAAACGTTTTCTAACTCAATCTCGTATATCTCATTTCGGTTTAGCCATTTCGGTCCGGCTATCCAATACGCACTCATGCTACGGTCCTCGGAAGATCTGATTGGCCGATCCGAAATGCCTGGTTTAAGGGTTGCGCTTTTTGATTTGGCTAACCCAGTACTCTGGTCGAAGACCAAAACTACTGCGGTGACATAGCGCCGAGAGTGTTAGAGAAAACGCCGAGTGCGGAATTCAATGAACAACGCAAGACCAAATCAGCTCCCAGAAGAATCGACTAGTGATTTTGAATCATTAAAGACCAATGTGCGCGATTCGATTTTAATTAGTAGACGTACTTTTGTGTCTGCTCGACTTGACTTAGTGGGAACTGACGAGAGGCACCAAAAAATAGAATCAAGTGCAGAGTTTCTAGATGAAACGCCACAGACATCATATTACTTTTTTCGAAACAAACACTCGAATCAAATTAAGTCGACATGAGATGAAGGACAATAAACCTGTCAGTCAGCATGGACGAATGCCTAGTCAATATAAATATGGCACTTCATGTGACAGACCACACAATCTCGTCGGTTGTAGCACAACCATTCATATGGTCTAGCAGGCAGCGGACAAAAATGATCATAGGTGTGCACTGCGGTCATTCTCTGCGAAAATAAAACAAGAAAGCTTAGCGTAAAAGATTGTATTTCTGGAGCTGTCGTGAACAATATTTCAGGAATTCGCTTCTGGACTTGTTCCACTACATAGGACCCATTGCATAGTCTATCGGCCGAGAGTTTTATTTTCTCGTATCGGACTAGATATTTCGTCCACTACTCACTCAGTAATTAGTCCGAAATCTCGATGAATATTAGTCTGTAATTGTCGAAAATATCAGGAGAGAGTGGGCTAATGGGATAACAACACAGGAAATCAGTAAATCTTCATCTGTTTGTTTGTTGTCTTATTGCTACACCACTGAACTGGGAAACTGAAGTATGCACACAGCTAAAGGACAAATACAGTAGTTTGTCGCTTAAAACATTGATTGCTTGCGTGGGCAGCGAAATGCGACTGCCCTGAAGGATGACTTTTTGGTTAATTATTTTTATTTGGAACGTTTTTGCTACTTATCACCTCAACGATATGAAAAATAGTTAGTCCATTTTGCCCATGAGGTGTAATCACACACCCAAATCTGATAGAATATTGGTATAGTTTGGACTAGGTAGGTTTGCCCTGAGCTTTCACGGATATTGGGTGCGATGTGGATGCACAGTTGGCTATTAATAATAACGGCGCTCAGCGGAGATTTGGCCATATCAAAATGGACATTCCCCGACTCACAGACAACCATTTTGAGGTAACAGCTAAATAATTTGAAATGGCCTGAAAATTTGTGGGGCTGTGGGAGCGCGAGCTGTGATAGGACGTGTTATCCATTGCTTAGAGAAATGGATTAATGGTGGTGAGGTTGTTAGCACTCCATCTTAAGTTATTTCTCTCTCGGCGTTGTCCGGACTGAGGAACTCGTTCCGTCTTCTAATTCAGCTTGTTTTCAAATGCTCTATTGAATTACAATTTGTCCTGCATTTCTGAACGAATTCTTCCAGTGGTAAATGAAGCCACACTCCTCTGATAATCTGAGTCCGTCGTGACAATGGGCCGGCTACATTTCCAAAGCTGCTGAGTTTTCTCTAACCGAGAAACTTTTGACAGATACGATTAAAACCTACCACTGCTTACATATCGGGCTTCTGCACTGAACAGGGAAGTGATTTCAGTGAATCACAAAAGGAAAACCGCTCCGGCCCCACAAATACCGTTTTTTCAGAGATAGAACTCCGAGTTCGTTGCTGGATAAGTAGATCATACGACAAAAGTGATGCACAGGAATAGGTGACAGTTGTGAAGTGATGGCCAAATAGCTGCATGATTCAAAATTGGACTGCTTTAATCCCCTTGGAAAAAGTCCAAAACATTGGGACGGTTTTTGCAAGGGTTTCTTTCCAGTTTGTTTTTTTATTTGTTCAACATGCTTACCGAACATTAGAGCCGTGGAATTTCGCCACCATACTGTGAGAATGAATACCACTGGTGGTCTGAGTTACGAAATTCACCATATTTAATCGTTCTGTAAATTCATCTGAGTCATGCTAATTGATTGTCGAGGAACCACATGGAATACGGAAAGAAGTACCATCGATCTGCTTTCCTGTCTGTCGGCAACCTTTTTCTGAATTTGGAGAATATGGCTAGTAATTTCTCCGCCTCGTTGCTAATTTTTGGTGTAAAATACCGTTGTCGTCACTTTCCTGTTCACGTTCAAGATTGCTCAGCTGGAGAGTATCATACTATGAGTGCAGCTTTACACGGTTTCCCAGGCGAAATGTAAGCATTACATTATGATATGCTGAAAAATTAAAAGTTCATGCCTTATGTGCGTTATTGTTTGCCCTGCGCAATGCACATTTCGTGGACAGACCTCAGGTGATCGGGCCCAAGTTTCACTCTAGAAACATCATGCTCGGATTTTGCTCTCGTTGGAGCTCATCAGTGGTACTTACCCTCCGTCGCATCACGCGTCTAACCCTGGTTTGTTTAATTGGAAGCCTATCAGAAGTATACCAAACTAATCAAAATTGTTTCCTCCGATTTGTTCATATTTCTTTCTCCATTTTAATATTACTGAATGGTGTAATGTGCGTTTCTTCCACTGAACCACAACCAGATCAGATCTGCATAATCCTTGCTGTCGAGGGAACACAGATCAGTTTAACTGCGACTCCTCGTAAATCTCAGTGGTGGAACGTGTATGAATACTGCTTTCTTTGTGCGTTCTGTAACCAACATGACGTCTTGGAATGTCTCTGCACTAACGAGTCATACGTGCAGAATACGATCGTGAAGTCTGAAGTTTTATGGCAAATAAAGTACTTCTTTAGTTGTTCTGTCTTGGTAGATTTGCAACGCACTGATGTCCCTTATCGAACGATAATAAGGGCATTTTTTGTTACTCCACACTGAAAACCAGTAGCCATATCCTGTACTTTATCAATGTCACTGAATCCTGCTTGTAGCACCCAGAAAGCAACCAACGGATTTATATTAGTTCAAGAAATGTTTGGAGTTATATTTCACTGGATTGTCGAAGACCGGTCATTCTAAATAACGTAAAGTGAGATCCAGACATGAGGTAGGAAGTAACTCGTTTAGGATGGAGAGGTGAAAATGTAAAATTCCAAGGCAGCTTCTCGGCCTCGGTTATCTAGATGCAGCGAAGACCATTGTGGAACCTGAGTAATATAGTGTGACCTGCTCTCAAAAATACGACTAGACAATAATAATCAACGGTCGACTTGACGGCGACCTGTAACGAGTACTTTCTTCCCGGCATTGAACATTGGCGTTCACATATTGTAACAAAGAGATGCAATTCACTTTTTCGTGGGAATGAGTTACCCAACAAATAGGGCAGAACCGATTTTGACGAGTGAACAGGAACGAAATTACTAGGAGTTACCGTGGGCCGAAGTGCAGCAAGTTGATTGCGTTTTACAACGGTCGCCGATAATTGAATGAATTTGCTTGTCTCGCATACAAAACGTACGGATTTGGCACTGACCGAAAGAAACGTGTGGCTCCGCTTGAGATCGTGAGGAACGGAAATGAACATTTGTCCGTTTCAGTTACTCACAACGAGTGCTGTATTTAACTGTTGCTTACTCCAGTTTAACACAAGGGCTTTTGATATTTACTGGTGGTTTCTTTCGGATTCCGCAAGCGTTGTGACGTTCACACACGACTATATAGATATATACATGGTTAAATTTTGACATATGGAAATGTACAATAGGATCATTGTTTGAATGAAAAAGTATTAATTTACCTTATCCTGTTTGTAAAATATCGCACATAGGACAATATTACTGGTCATATCACGAACAACTAACGTAACTACAGACTATGGTAAGGCTCTGAACGCCATCGTGTATCAATGCCTCATAGCTTCGGGGAATATCATTTTCGAAATGTTACTAACTCCACGTATGTTTTAACTTAAACAAAATGCAAAAACGGCCAGTTTACCCAAGGACATTTGTCACAAAATCATCCGGTGAAATTTCATGCAGCATCGGTGCGTTTCTGTTATAAAACCCAAATTGTCAATTCACTTGTGTTGTGTTTGATCCATAAATATGTGCATTTGTTGTGTCACATCGACTAGAATACCGACTTGTAGGGTGGATTCTTTTGCGGTTTAATTGAAATAAATACATGAAAAGTTGATCAACACCTACCGGGAAACGAACATCTCGCAGTAAGCCCCATTTGACATTTAGTTCTCAAGTGGCGTACTGTCTTCTTTACTTCCGAAGAAACTTGATCGAGGTAAGGATATTTGATTCCTTTGTTCATTCATCCCACTGCCGCATTTTGGTTAGAGCAGACGTGGAAACAATCCTTAGGTTATTGTCGTCATATATGCACTGCAACAAATTCGGCTTGTTACGCATGGAATTCGCTATGAACACAACGGTTTGCAATAAAAATCGATTACAAAGCTTGAATGAACACTCATTTGAGCTTCCTCATAATCATCGGAAACATTGCAAATGACAGGCAGAACGATTTTTAACACTTAGCCCATTCTTTACATTGATTACTGCTGGCAAATCCATAAATTTCCTAGCCGTAGAAAGAATCGCATAAAGATGATATACTGAAAACTGACACGTTCATGCACATGAAGGGTGTGCGACGGATTTGACAAGACATGATTAACTGAAATTGTTTGAGTTTTTAACTACCACCGGTTAATGGAATTACACTTAAATTCAGTTACCGTATTTCAGGAACTTTTCTTCGATGGCATCATATCCAAGTAATCGGACACGTCAAAAGAATTGTTGATAAGTAAGCTCGGAATTAGAACAAACTTTTCCCCAGATGGCCTACCAGAGTTAACCTAAATCGGCGTAGATTATGCTGTCGACTCCCTGTTCAATCCACAGAAACATTTACAAAAGCTATTTGTGCTCTAATTATTTCAAATGAAAAGGTACGAAATGGGAGATTACTGTCACTCACCTCAACTTGTGTATGGCACAACCGTCAATTCAGACCAACAGCTACCAACCATACGGACAAGCACTATTCATTTCTTAAGGCGTTGCTAGTGATAACCGCTCGGTTGGTGATTCCCAGAGCTATTAGTAACTAATTATCTCTGTTCACAAACAAGCTACATATACAGAAACGTCTTCTTGAAACTCCGTTGGATATCATTTGTTCTAATTTGCGCGATTTTTTATCTTAAACTAGCAAGCAACCATGGATCTGAAATATCTTATCGTATTGCTCTTTCAGTTTTCCTGTTTTTGTTCCAGTGAATGAGACTCGTCATTTGCTTTGCTTTTAGCTTGTCTGAGACGCGTCGGGGTGCCTTCTAGTGTCGATCCATTGAGTAGCATTTGATTTACTCATTTCGGCCGAATCGACGGCCATAGCTGCCTTCCGCTGTCTGTTAGTAAGCTTCGTTTTCCCCTGCACCAATGCGGTATTCAGTTCAACCTGCATCCTGTTAATATTCGTTGACTTATTCTGGCCAGCTATAAGGTTTCGGTCTTATCCTTGTGATTTAGGCCGTTATAAGCTCGTTGCAGTTGCTGTGGTGGATTTATCTTTACTGATTATAATGCTTGAGGTCAAAAAATCGTCCGCCGCTGTCGAAAGCTCGTTCCATGTGTTTCTTCATATATTTTCATCTCCTAAACTGGATTCTTGTTTATGTATCCCACATGGATGTTTTTTTGGTTGAACGTCCCCGCCAGATAACAAAGTTCCGCTATCGGGTACCGAAGACCAGTTGATCAAAGCAGTGACCAGTCGGAAAGTGAGAGACATTCTTATTGATAGTCTGATTGTGACATTCACTTTCTTTGTTTCGTGGAAATGCTGTTTGAGTACATATTCGAGACAATGAAACACGTTGGCGTAATACCGATGCTTTCCCTCGTGCTACTAATCATTGCGCAAAACTGTCCACTTTGATTTTCACGTGTCAGGTTACGAGAAGGTTTGTAAGCGATAATCATTTTGCACTGTTGGCTCGACTGCTGATAGTAATAATGCTCATTATGAGACCAGCGAATGAGAAGGCAGCATCATTCATCCCGCTGCTGAGTTTCCCTAAACCAGTCACATCCATCTAAAAAAAACGATTTTAGAATAGTGCCATGCTCCTACACTTTAGGGTGCCTTATTCGGATTTCCCAAAGGCAATCACCGAAGTCGTACTGTTATAACCGAGCAACTATATGTTGCATACTGCGAGATATATATGAATATCAAGCCCCGCAGCAAACCATTGAAGCCACTTGATCACCGGCTGCAGGAGATTTGGTTGGGGACATTCGACTGAAGTTAGCGCGACACCTGCTGTTTCTCTCCTTGGAGCTGCCCAGCATTGGTGGCTGTCAATGTGGACAATATCTGAGGAAACTAAGCCTAACAATCCTGTTCTGCTGGTGGTGCAGGGCATTCCAGTTGAAAATTTCTAAATCGCCCGAGGCGTAGCTGTGGATATGCACAAGTGATGAATCCTAACGAGATCGAATTTCCTGTATGACGCTCCTCGAGTGTAAGGTTGACCGAAAGACCTAAGGTCTGTGCTCGAAAAGCGCGATGAGGAGGCCAGTCAATCATACGTATTTACGTCAATCCCATTTGCTACTAATAAGTAATTCTCCAATATTTAATATACATTAATTGTAACCTTTTGCGGGTCATACGAAATATATTATAATAACCATTATTTTAATACACGCAGGCGAGTTCAGAAAAGAAGACTAATGGTTTGGAATGTGGGTAACAAAGGAAACATTAAACCTCGAGTAGCCAAATTCCACTCTCTGCAATGTGAACCGGTTTTACCGGCAAACTGTAAGCAAGCTGATCCTGGTTGACCCACGTGGGTTATTTGCGAATCAGTTCTAACACACATTCCAATGATGCGTTAAGCTGTTTTTCGCGGTCTCTGAGATTCCCAACCAGCACACAGGAAGAAGGTTGGAAATAGCTGAAAATCAGTTTTTAGCACAAAACAGTCTTCTTTACTCAACCGTTTTTTCCTCCTCCACCTCTTGGTAAGAAATTTCCTGTGCGGAACACCCTAATAGCCGTGCGATCTCATTTCTTACGACTTAATTGAAAGTTTTGACCTTAATGAACATCCCAAATAAATAATACTTTGTTTCTAGATGAAGAAAAGATGTAAACAAATTCATAACGAATGAGATCATTCAACAGTCTCTTTAATCCAGGATTATCTATCGGGACCATCTGAAGACTTATTGACAGTGATCAATATTTTGCGACGTTCTCTTTGTTTTTGTTGGAAACAGTTCCTATTGTCGAACTGGACACAGATGAGCTTCGAAATCAGTCGCTATTCTTCGGTCCAATCAGCGGATTGGATAAGTACGAATTTTTCTCATAAAATAAATGGAATGCTTGAAGGAAACACATTTCTAGAAATGGCATGAGTGAGAACTTTCATGCCATGTTTGAAGTCTGAGTGCATTGGAAAGGTGTTCCATAACCACGGGCCCCCGACATCCATAACCCTGAAATTTGGAGAGACACAGAACCACTTAAGATCTCCTAGGCTAGATGTGGTAACCAGTCGGATGACAAAGAACCACCATCTACTACGAGAACGACCAGCAGGTTTGCAGTTCGAATTCCTGACACTGTTGTTGGAAGATCCTTAGACCAGCTGACCAAGGTCGGTCAAGTTCAGCAAACGTTGGAAAAACGAAGAAGCAAGTTAGCGAAGTTACAATAGTCTATCGTTTTTCTATATCCTAAAAGTTTCAGCGAGCCCCCCAAGCTGTTTACCCACTGGTAAGAAGTAACAGTGGATTTTATTATATCATTTAAACCACCAGGCATTATCACTGTTGTTCTAAATGGCAAATGAAACCATATAGCGTTCTTCAGCTGGATAAACATTCTTATAAATCAGTGTAAATGCATGTCAACCGTGCTAGAATTGCCTATCGAGGCAGTCAGAAATGCGCCGATGACGATGCCAAATAAGAGATAGGAAACAGTTTTACAGGCTTTCCATTCCGCTTTTGTCGTCCTGATTTAGTGGCCGCACTCAGCCACCGATTGCAAGTTCGATTATGGCCAACAATTTGGTGGTTAGAAATGAATTGGACACGGCAATTCAGTGCAAACAAGCGGCTGTGAACATACAACAAATCAAAACCTGACGAAGTCGAATGACTTTGATTCGCGAGATAAATTCATGAAACGTGAAACTGGAAAAATTCAAATGGTCCAGAAACCTGATTGGAAAGATGTCATTGTCTGCCCAAAGATATGGAAGTCATAATAGTAAAACTGTCACGACGCAGTAGCTATAAAAAACTATTGACAACCGACTTGGTGGAATCCGTGTGGAAATGATTCAGAACACATTGAAAAACAGAGGTCAGCCAGTAGTTTACTGTTTCACAAGAATAATTTCTCTCTCCCACCAAGTGTGTCCATTCATTGAAAATAGATCTCATACATCTGAGTCTCTCTGCTGAGCTTTTATTACGTAATGGTTCCGCTGCATTTATCGTTGTGAAACTGGGTTGTCGGATGATGTTTCAGCATATCTTCTTAACGATTAAGCGGAACTCACCCGCTTGGTTATTCTTAGACATCGGCTTTTCTTGCGCAACCAGTTAGCAAGTCAACTGGCATTTTATTATCTGCACTAGCCTGCGTCAAGTCGAAATGATTTCGTCTGGCGCGTATCACAACCTTACTCGTAAGATCTTCACACTACAGACATGTTTGTAAGCATTCATTTCATAGATCGAGCAGCAGATGTAAAATGCAAGGAACAGTTTAGATGGGGAATTCCGACTCACCGGCTTTCACTGGGCAACTGGTATTGTCTTATTCATCTCAGCAATTATGTGGCCAGTTTGAAACAGCTTTCTAACCTGATGTCAGCTTCCGTAGTTGCCTAGACGAGAGCATCTATGTGGTGCAAAATTTAAGCGAAGCTAACCAAGAAAAAAACCATTCCGACAAGGTTCATTTTCAAGCAACGTTTTGCATCCCATTTCCCATTTTTCTTGTACGCTAACGCAACCCCAAATCCGTGATCTGGCATTTGGATTTCTCCCTGTACACTTGTAGGGATGCAGCATTGCGTGTTGCGAAAGATTACGTACTAAATAAATCACTTGCATCCAAACAACTGAAAACATTCCACATTTCTGCCCAAAGATTGCAGTCCAACTAGGATATTGCTGCTAAAATATGCCTTCTTTGCAGACGTGATAAGTTGTCTGTCACGTTTGGAAAATAACGAAAATCTTCTTGTCAGGATTTATATGCTAAATAAAATTCATGGAAAGATTAATGATCACAATTCGGCCCTTTACTCAATTATAATTGAGCAGTAATGAATACAAGATGATGTCTAAAAGTGTTTGGGCAATCAATTGAGACAATGCATGGTATGAACTGTTAGATAAAACGTGAAATGTAATAGCTATTTTGTTATCTTTTGCATATTTCTTACGTGAGCCGCAAAACCGCTCGGTTTACGAGTGCCGTTCAAGTGAACTTATGCAAACTATAACAGTTTCGGTCCCGCGCACAGGGTTGAACACGTATAGCTGAAACAGTCACTGACTTTTTTTCAACGGATCTCAAATTATGGTTCTAGATCAGTGAAATGTCATCGTGCGGATATTCAGTGCTTTCGGTTCAGTTCGAGAAATTTTCACGCTCGTGATTGGAGGTAGAATTTATGTGACTACAAGTCTGCGATTCACAAACTACCGTTTTTGATTACGTCAAACCAGAATGTACGACGGCATACCATAAAATGGTAGTGCCTTTCGCTCCCATTCCTTCAGCCGGATGCGCCAAGGTCATAACGGGTGCAGTAAAGTTGTGTGCTTGTTTCCCCGGTGGTTGTGCAGTACCTTCTTGCAATCTCTTATCACCATCTCCTAGGTTCTCAGCTTTGTTTCCCAACTTATCATCTCATTCGTGTAATGTAACAACCGTGTATCATGGTCTTCTTTGGACAGCATTTTTAATAGCAGTTTACTTGGCCACCACTGTGCAACGTCTTCCACTCGGAAGTACGCTGGAAAACAAATCAGTTTATTTCACGTCTTCAACCCGTTGACTTCCTCCTTGTAGTGGTTCAAAGCTGGCGACTGTCACCTAGGTATTGATTGTCTCCTACGTGTAGCCGACCTACCCAATTTAAGCTAACTTGTTCCCAGATGGACTTCTTTTCAAAATGCAAAAATATGAACAAATCAAACAGCAAACAACGGATAGATATTTGAAATGAAAATATGTATTTACGAAATTTAATATTGCTTCGATAAATGCAATATGACCGACGGAAACACAGTTCGTTGATCTAATCCAGTTGAAGATGAGTACATGCATCGACAATACAAGTTGTTGTTTGTACTTTTCAATCTCCAGTGTATCAGAAATCTGTAAAATGAGTGTTGTATTTCCATTAATCCCTATTCTAAATCTGTTCAAATGAAGGTGTTGGATTTTATTTGCGTGTATCTCTTTTAGTATGCTGAAAGCTTCCTGGACTGGCAAACAGCGACGGCGACGAATACTGTAGCGTAGGCTGCACAGAAAACCATCTGATGTGGACAAGGTTATTATCATAATAAGTATAAAAGTTTTATTTGACTGGTCCTAATTCGGATTCACCTAACAAACTTTAGGGAAGTTCAGTGAACATCAACCAAGTAATCTTAGAATAGCAGCTGAATTTTAAAAGGCCAATACTCGAGATAAAAGCAGCTGCACCTGAACGTTTGTTTGTTGAAACGACTCAATTAAAACACTCCTCAGATGCTGGTCTTTCAATGATTTTACTGCTCTAAATATTATAATCTGATTCGCCGGCGTACATGCGCATTAGGTTGGACCTAGTGTTTTACAACCAGCCTGCCTAGCCCACTCTTTTGGCTTTGAATTCCTTGAAATTTCTTTCTATTCGTGAATTAGTTTTCTTTTGATCATCTGCTGGCTATTCCCCGACAATCCATCTGTTGGTGAGAAACGTAGTAGGCATTCGGATTAAGCCTTATCCACGTGGATTTCATTTGGCGTAGTACAACTCTCACACTGCCACTTTCGACTTAGTTTCTCCATGTCTTTCAGTTTTACTTCGGCAGATATTTTGGTTGATTCCTAGGTGTTTAGAGAGGATTTTTATGCAATATCCTCAGGTGAAACGTCCAGTCGGTATCTTATCTTTGTTGCTGATATTGTTGTGAACTAATTTCTGACTGTTCAGGTGCGAACCAAAAGCGATTCGTGCCAGTAGTTGAATAATGTGGTCTTGGTTTGATACACGCCTGGCGTTTTTGATATCTAGACGACAACTGCTTCTACCAAAAAACTCTCGATGAGTATGCACAAGGTTTCGCAGATATTAACCCAAAACTATTGTTTATATTGAGTTCTGTCTCTCTGAAATACTGGAGAATGTTACGTTAATTTTTCATGTTTCAGTTTATTCTGCAAAGTCGTTTAGAGTCCATCAGGACCCCTTGCTTGTCTGTGTTTCTGTAATTTCACTCACGATAGGAATTGCTCTTTGCATTCGATTTCTACATAATAGCTGGAATAGTCTTGTACTAGAGTGAACAAAGCTGCTACATAAAATTCGAGCTCGAAGCGATCACGTGTCGAAACATATTGGACGATCTCCATAAAAACACTGGAAAAGAATACGTACGGCTAGAGTGATGAGTTGTCGTTTACTCAGGGTTTGGAAATTAATTTCGATAATGCATTGTGACTAGTGGTACAAAAGGTGCAATCTGACCGACTGCAGTTGTGATAAATTCAGGATGTCACCGGAGTCCGACAGTCGGAAGTACCGCGGTATGATTACCGAGCAATTACTTGGTGTGTGCAAAAGTTTTACCGATCGAACTTACTCGAGTGTACTGTTGAAGCAAGTGCACCGTCAGTTGATAAGGAGAACAAGTTGTTTTAATGGTTTTCTAGCCTCTGTCCAAATATACTTCGGCAAGAAGATCAACTTGTCCTACTTGCATTGCATCAGATATAACAATTAGTCAACTCAGTAATCACCAGACGGCAAAACACATGCCACAGACCACCTGATTTCAGTCAATCTTTCAAGATGGGAATATCTACTCCAGATTTTAGTTCTACTGCCCAAGTTCAACGCAAACCCTGGGATCAAAGTTTTATCGACTACAAATCACCGCGACGGATTCCTCCAAAAACCAAAATGTCAGACAGACAATCCAGATTCAAGGACTTGCTTTCAGCTGCGGTCGATTAGCGCACACCAACGATCGCTTAACTAAGCGCAAACCCTTAGAATGAACAAGGAAGTCATGACCACAGATCTCTTCACGGAATTACTTTGCCATTCGACGGTTTCCTATCCCTATGTTTGTATGCACCGTGGCACCTTCAAGTTTAGCTCTAAAGAGGCAAGCTAAATTTTCTCGCTGATTTATAAAGAAAACATGTGATTATATGAGGGCAATCGACTCACTCATATCAAAACTCCAGACTGATCGTTTAAGGTCACGGTAGGAAAATTTGATTTGAAATCCAGTTTATTTTTTGTGCGAACTCGACAATCAGTGAGGCGCGGTGAAAACTGCTATGGGAACCGGGATCAAATGACGAAACATCATACGCAGATCAAAAATTACACGACGAGAATGATAATGGGTGCGATAGGGATGAGATACTATGTGTATTGACGGAAAAAGTTATAGTGTCCACCGGGATAGCCATCTGTTGGGTGACCAATACAGAACAGCATAGAATCAGAACAATCAACGTGAGCCACCCGGCGTCAGGAACTACATAAAGAAACCGACGAGGCCGTCTACAGACTACAGGATTTGACTGTGGTGGGAAGACCGAATAAAACATTGACATACTATCGATGCTTTTCAGCGGATAGAGTTTCGACTTACCTTTGAATCACGTGGTCCCGCTATCTCAGTGGAGGTTACTTCTGACGGATACCGGCCACTGTAGCTTAAATAGTATGCTGACCACTTGCTCGACGTTCCAAACAGCGACAATTCAACTTTGATTTTGATTTTCAACACTATTAGTCAGTCAATCATGCCGATTAATTGTAACTTACTGATGCATACGTTCGTGTCTCCTACATACAACAGGCTTGAAACCATTAAGCCATATGCTGCAGAGGACACAACAATAGTATGGGTCCAAATTGGCAGTTGTATTAAATCAAATTGTTCATATATGCAAAAGTATGTTGCGCTAAATTATCAAATAATGATTGAATGCTTGTTTGCGGTCAGGAAAAAAGCCACTCGTAAAACGATGGGAAAATCTGGAAACGCAAATTACAAAATCGGTCTGACAAATAGGGCCAGATTAGGATTTATTCTGAGTCTCGGGATCTAACTTCAGAAAGATTCTTTTAATGGAATCTCCTTATCCGCGTTGTCTTTAATTCGTTTAATTTCGCGTCCATTAATGTTACACATTATCCAATAGATGTATAGACAAAGTTGAGTTGGATGGTAATCCTGACACAGTAAATTTTATCCAAATTATACTCAGAATGGACTAGGTTTCACTCGTTGAACTTAATAAACAGGAATCCGATTTGTTGTTCCAACGGTTACCAACCTCTGACCATCGTTTAGTTGCGCATACCCCACTTTAATCACTATATGCTTTAGCAGTCGTGACTTCAGTTGAAATGAACGCAAATTACAGCTTTTGACGGAATTACACATAAGCTATCTATTCACACCGGATGTGCTCCCTTGCTTCATGCTTTTTCCTCCAGCTTTATGGTAATCTCAATCTGGGACACCACTGCAAAAATCTGTTCAGACCAAATGGACGGTGCTACGAAGCTACTTGGGAGGACACCAGAGGAAAACATGAAATTAATAGCAGCATTCACAAATTAGCCCTGGTTGCTAGGGTAAGGCCATAAGAAAATGAGTAGAAATTTGTGAGAGCGAACAAGTAACGTGCAATTAGAGGCTGGGTCACATTCATGGAGTCAAACGAAATCAGTTAATGGAGAAATGTAGTATTCTTTTATCCATTAATTCAGTCGACATTATGCCTCAGGGACCAAGTCAATGGTAATCCTTTATCAACCGGTAATTTCTACTTTAAGGAAGCTTTAATACCAATTGATACTGAAGGAGAGAAATAGGTTCCACGGGGGAGAATTTTCGTTAGCACGAAATCGAACGTTGAACTGGTTATTTTTTGCATTATGTTACATTTCCATGCATTTAAAAGTCATTTGCAAACCGTGAGCTTTTGCATAAATTTATTCTAACTTTCCCGGACAAATGAACGCACCACGTTTATGATATTTCGCAAAAGAATTTCATTGGAAGAGCATTTTCTAGGTTGAGAATTCACTCAAACAAAAACACCGAGATGGTTTTGTTCTACTAGCCATTGAAACATCAACGGGAAATGCTTGTCTAAAGTAAGGCGGAAGCCTAGTTCAAATAATAACTGAACTGTGTCACAAATAAGACGATTAGGTAAACAATACCTCCTATTCTGAACATGATTTGAAATCTCAATAAAACGATGTGCGTGTTTGTTGCACCGGGACGTTCACCTTTGCGTGGTTTTTGTTTCGATGGTTAATTGATTTTGCAGACGAGTCCAAGGTGTGCTGTTGGTCAAAAAAGCACATCCTGTTCGGAGATGATTCGCCATAAAACTCGCGATAAGAGTAAGAAAATCACAGCCTTTCCGTTGTCTGAGGAGGTAAGCGGAAACGCAATGCGGGAACAAACTCAAACGGATCATATCAATGACGTGCATGTACATGCAACGTGATAAAGTCATAAAAAAATAATTTTTCTATTGAAATAAAACAATATAGCGGATCGCATTACGTCACATTCCACCGGTGACGCATTGGCTTTTGAGTGAAAATATATATCACTGATTATTTATTACTTGCCAATAATTATTTATTATAAAGCCAAAAGATCGCAGTTATCTTTAGGATAAAGTCTACATTATTCTTTTCCTAATATCAGGAAAACTGTATTTGAAACTTTAGTTTGTTTCTTCAGAAGAACAGTGAATAGGTTTGCCTCTAGCATTACCAGATTAGTGATTTAACTGTGCTTTGGAATACCGGACAGGAAAATCTTACGGTGTCCCCGAGGTGGATTCACGGTCTGAAGGGTGAATGCATTAGCAAAGAATCACTTAGGGCGAGTGAATTGCCAAATTCCAAGTAGGTCATATTATGCGAACTACGTAACCTGTTTGGTTTTGAACATTATTCGTTTGCTTATAACGCTTGAGGTAATAGTCGATTACGTCAGGTCTGATTTCAACAGTATCGAAAGCCCAAAATTTCTCTGGAAACTCCCCCTGTTCTTGACTGGTTGCAACGAGAACCACGGGTATCTGTTCACGAGGAGAACATAAAAGCATAATTATAAAAGACAAAAATTATTCGTCGTTGTTTATTTCGAACCACTGTGTATGAAACAGTTCAACGTCTGTTCACTAGGCCAAAGCGTCATAACAAATGTTGCGAAACTGAATAGTAAATATGCCTTGAAAATAGAAACGAAATATTGCTTGGGATAGAAGTAATCGTGACACAACTCCGGATTAATCTTTTAGTCACTTGTGACCTGCTACCAAACCAACACTCCCAGGAGCCAATTAGACTGCAGTTCTGGAAGGTATACGAACAAGGAACACGATTTGTATTAAAATCGATATGTCGGATAGGACAGCCAATTGTATTCGCTAATCTGGTTCTAGGAACACCGGGCCACAGAAATTCCAAAGTATTGTTCACATAACGGAAGCATCCAGACATCATGCTTCACCGTTAACCTGGGCAACTGAACTGATTACTGTCAGCAACCTTGATAGCAAAGACTGAAATGGTGTGAAGTAACAGCAGATTAGTTTAACTTGTGTCAGTGCGTATCACTGCCACGTCGCTAGTCCCCAAAAGTGCCCGGGTTCCCAAAGTAATGCGCATAACGTTTTTTTATGCACATGGTCTGAACCCAAAATCACAAGATAAAACTGCACGGGATAAGATTTCAGGTCACTGTTATTGGGAAATTACGATCTCATTAAACTTTCTGTGACACTGTTTTAACTAGGAGTGCACAAATTTTTGTAGTTTATTAAGAAAACAACGGGCAATTAGACAAATCTTTCGCATACGTTATTCTGGTGCAATGTGTAAACAAAGAAATGTTAACAAAGGAACAGCGATTGGTGTTCGGATTGCCAAGATATAAATTGATAGTAACATACATACTTTGCCAAAGAAATGAATGAAATCATTTATTAGAGGTCACAACGACAAAGTTGGCAATTTTATGCACACCGCCGTTATCAAAATTTTTCCTGGTTTGCGGATTGCATGAATCAAAACCTTATTCCTGCATCTGGTCGTCGTATTACTTTAAGTCTCTCCGCTCGATTGCAAAATGGTGAGATCATTGATTTTTGGCCTGTGAATGACTCCGTATCTTCGAAATCAACAACTGCGCGTCTCCTACATATGCGTCAACTGACGCCATCGACTTGTCTGTTCACATCCAAGGGTGTCTTCTCTTTACTGATCAGTCCTAGATTGGACCATTGAATTCTAGTTCGATTGATGACAAACGTAAAAGCTCCCAGTAGTGTGAAATGTACGGTGACTTTTCAAACACTTATCATGCGGTTAACAAAGAACTAATAACTGACCCAGGTGGTAGTCCTCTGCGACTGTTCCATCCTAGTTAGAAACCACCAGTCACCCAAGTAATGAAGAATCCGAGCAACAATCCTAAATCATAGTAGCCACTTTTCGCACTCTGGCTAGATGTTCCACCAATGAGAAAAGGTGAATGCGGCTCTCGAAAGAGGACTAAGTAAGAGAAGTGCCGGAGCTGTTTCACCGACAGGCTAAGTTCATTTCATTTTTATCTCGGTGGGTCATAGACCTTCTGACTGCGTTTGGTGTTTACCTTTTGGTTTGCTTAGAATGTGTACGATACTTACCACTGTTTCATAAATGATAGGAAACAAGTATATAAGGCATGTACTTGGGCTGCATTCTTCACCGCTTGACGGTCAGCTTATTGAACGCAGCAATGAGCCCTTTTTCATTCAGTTCTGATATATTAAATAACAAGTTTAGAGTTGGCGACGAGTTCAGCTCTTCCTTTTCACTAGCCATAATCCCGCGAAGGGAGTCCGATCTAAAAATACTACGTGATTTAATTCCCACTGGAAATCTTTTAACATGTTAGATAAAAACTAGACCAAATATTGAACACCAGATGATCACTATACACCCTCCTCATCCGTCCTGCTAGCACTCATTGTAGGACTGAACACGTCTGTCCCGATACCAATTTGCCAGTCGCCAAACGTACTTGTCTCCGAATCAGCTCTGACTGATCCCACAAACCTTAACGAGAACAACCAATCCAGGTGGTCACAAATTCTGGTCCATTAACCAAAAAACAGACTATTTATATCAGTTTTCTATGGGGTTAGGTTTTTACAGACCGCTGATTAAGTCGACCGGCACTGTTCAGTTACATTCTGAAGCTCTCTTTCCAATAAACCTGTCTGGTGAACTAATCCGTTTGATGTAGTCTCAATTGCGCCGGTATTTAACATCAATACTGGGCTTATCAATGCAACGCCACACGGCTTTTGATTGACCAAAAACCGAATGGGAAGCAAACGAAAGAATAAGCGGAAATAAACCGAGGATCGCGGTCGCTGGGCTGGTATTCAACGACTTATCGAACTTCACCAGTATTCGGTAAAGCTCTCATTTGGGACTTGTTTGAAGTGGTCACAACCGGGTGACTTACAAGAATCGATCGTCCGCAGGGATTGGTGAGCTATGCTGTGCTTCGGTAATTTTCAGTAGCCGAATGTGTTGTAACGTTGCATTAGGCGTCACATTCCGTAACGTTGAGGATAACGGAATTAAGAAGTACTTAGCGAGATGCTTGCATTTTGTTCTATCTTTTTGATTGCAACCAACAAACACCAATTTATACGCATTACATACAAACAGACGAACGGTGGAATTAATGTTGTGTGGACGTTTCAAAAGCATTGAGCTTGAATTTGCTTTTTTGATAACGTGAAACGCAGGTCATTCTCATATCTTGTCATGCACCGACGGATGAGGTTTCCAGGTTAGTTTGGCACAAGTTTCCTGGACCTTAGCAAGGTGGTTGTGCATGACGGAGTCACATAAACTCGATGACCCGTTAGAACCAGGTGCATGACTGAAGCCCATACCGGCTATTTTGTCGGTCTGTCTTGTACCATCTTCCTAGGTCAACGGGTGCAAATGGCACGTTGGAGTATGTTTAGTGGCGGAGCTGGTAGAAAACACGGAAGACTTTACGATCAATATAACTGCTGGTCCTAGAGGCCTATTTATTATGGAATCTGGTCAAAATATTGTAAGATTTGCCTTGAGGAAGACTACCCACGGTAGTCGAAACGTTGGCACATTACGTCTACCAACAATGCAGTGTTATGGACATTATACCATTCACAATTTTAACCAATACATGGCGTATCGATTTTTCGATACACTCCCTAAGTCACTTGGTCCTGGTTAAAATATCCTTGCAGCTGAGTAAGTTTCCCAATAAGACGTACACTATGGAAGTTATCGAAGTGTTATCTTGAAATTTTTATGTCGACAGAAAAAGCTTTGTTTTCTGTTGCCCTTTGTTTAATAAATACTTTTAGAGTAACGAATTGTCAAAGACGTTTCCTTGGTGAATCCTTTTTTCTGTGGCTGGTCAGGAGTGCAAATGGTACGCAGTTTATGGAACTACCAGCATATCGGCTTGCTTCCTAAAACACTGGAGAAAACGTTCAAATAGACAACTAAGATCAAAGTCTGCTAACAGTTAGAGAAACCACGCAATGATCAAATCTGAAAACGCATTGTGTGAGGAGACATCCTAGTACAAACTATCTCTCATCTCTGGATGAGACTGAACTCATTATTCGCAAATATTCCACGAATCGTCTACGCCACAATTCGTCCTTTGTAATACATCACCCTTAAGTTAATGTTTCACATAGTCCACGTCATGTGAGCATCTCACCATGTGTGACCGCTCTGGTCTCAACAGCTGGGCAAACGGAACCGAATGTTTCATTCTGTCCGCACGCGTGACATTTCAATGAAATTCGTTTGATGAAATTTTGTGTTCAATCAAGCAGTCAGATGTGCTTTTCACACCCGTGCACACACACACACACACACGCACACGCACATAGAAACAAACGCAAGTCTGACCATAGACTAAATTACTATTTTAGTACCGGTTAAACGTGAGTGGGAAACGAACACGTCAGATAGAGTGACGTCTGGTAGGAAGTAGTTTACAATCATCACAAAATACCATCCGTCCCAGTGTGGTCACAAGGCCTGCTTATCGAAAACTAAACGGTTATCGTTGCCTGAAACGTACTTTATTTAGGATTACAGGTGAACTGTACGTAATGCACAATTGATGAGAGCAAAATGAACCTACATCGTGAGCCGGTTGGGGAAAAAACGTTTCAGTGCAATCCGCTTATTTCGTCCTAGGAAACAATTTGCTGCGAATTGCGTCACCCAGATTTCCGCGAGGCCGGGGAAGTTTTGTTTGTATTGAAGAATGCCTTTCAGTTAGGAGACCAATGGAAACTAGTAGCTGATTAGACCAAGCATTTGGCTTGCAGTTCGTGAATCTAAGTCACCAGAAATTTTGAAAGTACCGTGCAACTGTTTCATCCTAGTTGGACATCCTTCTCACTGCCCAACCATTATTGTGAGACTTAAACTCAGGGAACAAACGAAAATGACGACGAAACTCAGCACATGCACAATGCTATTATCGTTTTCAGCGGTTAGCTGTACAAATGCATACAGACGTCTATAGTTATCCGTATACACTGCATGAACGTTCGTCTAATGGACGATTCAAACCTACTGATTCAGCTGACCAACGGCTGGACCAATGTATGTTTCAATATCCCAATGCTGCATTCATTGTGAGTCGCTTGCGAATTCGTTGCATTCGGAAAATTCACTGCGACTGGACACAACCGAGCGCAACATGCTCATTGTACTTTGACCTTACGTCGTTTTCACTTTCCGTGTTTTCCACCGGCCGTGATTGAGAGATTTTGTTACTTTTGTCAATGCGTAAATTCAACGGATCCGTGCGTGCTTCCAAATCAAATTGTTTTAGTTTGTTTTTTGACGCAGGCACTAGTCAGTGCAAAACAATTCTGGTTTTCAGAGCATACACGAAAATACAGGTGCATATTTGCATTCCCCAGGCAACCGAGATTTGAGATCAATACTGCTGATGACTTCGCATAATTTACCTGCATCATTCTGAAACACATGGTAATGACAGCATGCTCATGAGGCTTCTCTTGCCTGACCAATCTTTTGCGCAATAAGTTAAGTTTTCCCAGTCACAATTTGATCCGACTTAAATGCATAATTATATATTTTTACGAATACGGTAATTAATTGTAAGTAATTAATGATAAAGCAATGAGATTAATTGCGTTCGCACAATCGAGAAGAAATTGTCAATGAGGATCACTGTTTAACGGTCGCCGCAAGGCACATGTTTCACAAACGTTTTCAGCCAAGTGACACAAGGATTTGAGAAACCTAAGCCCCTTGCCAGCTGGCAGAATACCTGTTTCGGCATAGTTGCACACCACTCAGGCTGCGTTTTCCGGACCCATGCAGGAAATCGGTTGCAACCTTCCCATACGGAGGCGGTGTGGAAGTTGCTTTCATTAAAGATTGCCTCATCGAAGTTCAGCGAAACTGACAACGAATCCATGTATGACCTCAGATGCAGTCAGGACAACGTTGTTACGACCTTAATTAATGATCAGCGTGAGCCTGCCGGCCTGAGATTAACAGCTACCGGTTTCGGTTGTTGCATGTGAAAGCACATGCCGCTTTGGCGTGTGCATTACAAGGTGCGTCTACCATACACCAATCAAAGAGATTTGATGTCAGCATTGTGGGAAAGCGTGATCTGCTCTTTATGGGCAGAAAAAACATTTGATGTGTAAATTATCCATGAGATCCGAAATGAATGGGGTTAAAGCCCGCATAGGAACAAGCACGACTTGCAAGTGTTTTTTGTTGTTTTTTCTTCGTTCAACTTGTAATCTCCCGCTTTTATTTATTTATTATTAATGTGAAGATTATACTACTTCGGAATTATCACGTGACCAGCTGAGAACTTTCGAGGGGGGGGCAGTGATTGAAATTTCCAAGAATTGAATTCGCACGTTTAGGGATCAGATGTCACTATTTTGACGTTTTAGGGGTGTGGTTGATTTGAGGTGCACACCCGGTGTCACACACTTGCCTTCGCTGGTCGGAAGCTTTGGTCAGTCAGCCAATTTGGTATTTTCACCAAAAAAACAAATATTTCGGCTTAAATATAAATGCATTCCTCAAGATGATCACAGTGAATGGTTAGTGCTGTCAGTTTGCCAACACTACTGCAATAAATATATGCGCGACCATTCATCAGATTGCACGAGGAATACAGACCTGTGTGCGGAGACCGTCATGTGTAAATATCAAAATACGAAGAGTGGCGTCTGCCTGCCACGTGACATTTGTACACCAAATCCATAGAAACCTTTTTGAATACAGTGACTGATTTGTTCAACCCAAAAAACGAACATATCGCAGAGGCAATCGCATCCGTGGGAAAAACCCGATATGCGACAACAAACTTATTAAGACTGTTATATGCCAAACGACTCGAAAATACATCTACATGATCTCAAAAAAGAATTTTTTGCATGAAAAAGTAAATATTTAAAACATTGTTTTCTTCTCAGTAACTTGTCCCACCAAAAGTTAGCGCTTGCCAAGGCAAAACGGATTCAGGCAAACAGGACGGTTTCAAAACACCCTTGAGCTCAATGTGTCAATTTTTCAAGGTCATCGGTTACGTGCTAATTTTTAACAGTTAACTGTTGTTCATTTACATGTTTCAACATGTCTTTTGTAACCTAATTTTAAGTGACCGAAGCTAGCGCTATTGATTCGTCCAGTGTCAACCCACGAGTGCAAAACTTATCAATAATTTTCCCGGTTGATGTGCTTGAGTTATTAAAATGACCAGCGAAGCACAGTTCTACATAAGTGTCGTACGTACATATCTCACGTTTTCGTCTGAAATTTGATAATATTCCCCTAATCTGATAAATAAACTAAACATGGATCGCGAATTCTGTTTAAAGTCAGTCGTGACAGATCTCAAGGAAATAACCGGTTAAAAACCTTGCGCATTTCTCAAGAAACTGCTCTTATACATCTCAAGAATTTTTCATGGGGAGTTAGGATTTAACAAATTTTCGTTTGGTAAAACTTATTAAAAATTTGGAAACCGAGTGAGGTCAGTGCATCTACTATTGTCAGATTTGTGTGTTCGTCGGACCTGGCGATATTCTTAATTCAAAACACAGAGAATAAAAGACAATTGCTTGCGTCCACTAATTTGGCTATAGATGGCGCACAATCAGGAATAGGCTAGTTTCAGCTACTGTTCGATCTGAAAACGTCAGACACATTTTCGTACAGTTGAGACAAACGAAAAGTATGCGGGAATGTTGCACGCGAGTTGACTAAGCATCGTATTATTTCGGAACATGATGCCTTCTTGATGTCAAAGGCAAATGCGTATTTATTCCGATTCACGCTTCGAAAAGACAGCTCACTAGTAGAACTGCGAAATCCTTTTTTCCCATTCAAAGGAAAATGACGGGGAGTGGATATACTTTCACGTTTTTCAAGCTTTGCATCCGTGGCAAATGCACGCGGTCAGGTAAGATCTCTGGTTAAATTCGATGATAACTAAGGAGAAAGAATTTTGTAATAAAGTACTCAGACAAAATGGTCAACCGGAAAAAAAATCCTCGATGCTTGCAGTCAACCAAACGGATACGTGACCGAAGCCCAGAAAGTTCGTTTACTGTTGGCGTCTAATCAGTAGGACCACATTATGAACGAAGTTGACCTCAAAATTTGCTATTCGATTGCATATTCGAAGCCTCACGGATCCATATACGGCCCACTATCTAAAAGGTTATTCCGAATCGATGTGAATTTAGTAGGTTTTCGCATCCTGACTATATGCGGAGCGTGAATTCATTTGCCGATGCGGCATTGCTTGAGTTTTTCTTCGTGGAATGCCATGAAACAACAAACGTCGAAGAAGGTTTGTGACTACTTTCAAAGATAGACAAACAACAGAAGGCAGCACCAGCCGAAGCGCATCCGCCTGTGTCAACACGTACCGAAACGAACCAGTGTGGTGGTCCAGAATTAGCTCCCTGCGTAGCATTCAACGTGTCCCGTGTTCCCAAAAGCACATGCCGATAAGACCAGATTCGTCAGAGAAACAGGATTTCGGCACTAAATATTAGGTAGCCTGATTCAATACTTCACCTTAGGATTCTAAATTCCTGATAAATTAGTGCAAAACCCTGTCTACTGTCCTCTCGAAAGTCAATAACTCAGGTAAATCAGTGACTGCATGCGAATATGGCATAATAAACCAGTTGATGGGGAATGTGTTTATATTTTATTTGCTTAGTAAGAGGATATCGCATAAGGATTCTGATTCTCGCCATATCTTTCACTGTTAGGCGGACTGTAGGTTCTGCAAATAAATACATTTGCTGTAATTTGGGAGATTTTAAGAATTCTTATAGGGGTATTTGGCCTACCTCTAGATCGATTAAATACGTTTTGGATGAACAAGGACGTCTTGGTTTCGATGGACATTACCCAATGATTTTGCATTCAACAGTGCATTGAAAGTAGTTTAACTAAATTCTTGTACCTTCCGTCCAGTTTGCTTTGTTACGTTATGTTAAAATTCCCTACCCCTGCCTTCGGCTTGGCATCAAGTCCATGAACGCTAAATCCCGTTGCTAATCCAGGAAGTCATATTAACCTTTTAACTTTTTGTAACTAAATAACTAACTAACTAACCGAACGACGTAGGTATTGTGTCGAAAACTCGATGCGCCATGTATTGGTTTTTATTGTGAATGATACAATGTTAATAACACAGCCTTGCTGGTAGATGTAATTCAGCAAATTATACGTTTTAAATTATTCTTCTTTTGTTATTGAATCGCCATAGTGAAACATTTTCATGGAAGGTGTCACTATTGAATGAGTGTTGTCAATTGGGTAAGTTAACCGGCAGTGGAAGAAGTGGAATTCAGGACCTTCGGGCGAATACCCCAAAACAGTTATCGTTTAACCATCCCAGGTTGGAAGCTGCCAACGACAAGGGGAAAATCCGGCGGATCTGCGACCCGCAACTCCAACCCGTGAGTCGGCGAAAGCTTAATCCACTTAGCCTTAACTTTATTTCAACGTGGAATCGTATCACGAAATTACCCGCATTGTACAGACGTGGCTGTAAATCATTTTTGGACCCAATCCCAATGTTATGCTGTTCAAATGCATGTTGTAACAGATGAACACCTTTTAGCAATTACATAACTCTGGACTTCTGAAAATGTAGCAGCACTTTTAAGTGGCCTGGTATCAATAGAAAGGTTCAAACAACATCATGTCACCGCTTCTGACAATGAGCTCTAGATTGATTCAATCTATCCGAATTCATTTTGGGACAGCCTTTTCTTCATACGAAGTCAGATAATAAACAAATCCCGATGGTGGTGTGTGATTTATTTTCCTAAAATTCCATTCGGATCTCCCGAGACAAGTACCATATTAAAGTTACCACGGAACAATTGCCAACGTTTCGTACATTCATAGGTCTAACAAGACAAAGTAGGTTCTGCGGCCGCCTTATATCGGTTAGACAATTCAGATTCGCATCGTTTGACAGCATATCAAAACACCAGTTGATTCGTGTAGAACAAATGGTTTTTAGCCCACAGTTTGGAATTCCATCGAAATGATGACGAGAAACCGATGTCTACGATCGATCATCAGTAAGCGCACACCAGCATTATTTTTACTCCTATTCAATGTCGTAAATATTTCAATGAAATATGGTCATATTTTTATTCAAAGCAAACTTCGAATTTCGAGCCAAACATTTTGAATGATTTTGTTTTAAGGTTATATTCGTTCAGTCACAAATAAAGGAGGGCAATAGACAGCGACTGGTATATAACTACACAGCAAATTTCTGTCAACGAATCACAAATTTTCTTCTTGAAGTTAAATTTACTTTGAGTACTTGATAAATCTTGGCCGATGTTCGCGGCATCCTTTAGGCCCGGCACAAATTGTGACGCAGTCTGACGAAATGAACACCATCCTCCCTATTCCAAATGAAAAAAATGTCAGTGGCTGTCACGGAAGGATTCTGCGAAAAAACGCTCACGTCCGCTTTACTAAATATGCTCGAGAGGATTGTTTCCAGACGACAGGAACAACACATCCGCACCCACAACCACTTTGAGTCGTCGAACTTTGAATGCAACTGGTTCACTTGTTATGCAAATTCATGGTAAGGAGGACAAAACCAACCAGCCGTAATTGTTTTGATTGCTTCCCACATACTGTCTTATCTCTTCGTCCTTGGCTAGCACGAAAGCTAAAAGCAGCATGACTGCCACACCAATTACTTACTTGCCTAGCTGAATAGGACATTAAAAACACCCCTCGTCCACAACTTCGGTGCGTTTGTTTTTGTCTCCGTTTTTATCAGTACGCATTTTTCACTTATACCCGTGAGACTACGAGCGCCTTGGTGCCTACGGTTTTGCGGTACGTAGATGATATTAGTCTGTATCGTTCAATCCTCATTGGGGCTAATTTCATTGTACTTAGAAAAACTTGTCGCCTATTGAAAGTTTTTTTTACCTAATTCGATCTTAGATGAAACTCATGCATGTGTCTCCAATCCGTCCTAACCGGGTCGCAATTAATTTTCCCCGGGAACATGGCAATGTTTGAAAACAGGTTCTTCTTTGCCCAGTTGTTGTACTGTGTATTTTGAAAATCACCGTCCGTAGCCACCACTGTTGGTCGGTTCACATTCGCCGGTCATGTGGTGCATTCCTAAACTTACAAGTTCATCTCGGGAATCGATGGCCAACTCTTGGCCCCCGATCGCGGGCGAAGTGACTAACGGTCAGTCGACGAGGTGTTATTGTTTTCGTCTCGTGTTCCACCAAGATCAGGTGCATAAAATTCTGATATGTGGAACAGCATTGAAAGAAACGGCTTATTATCCAGAGAGACCCATCTGATTTCATAAATGTTATGAAACAAAGTGACAGTCGACGTGGTTATACTTTCGGCCGCACGACTATGAATATCCTGAATGCTTAAAATAGATTAAAGGTTCCATGTTTTTGGTACGTGAAAGAAGAAATGTACGTTGTGTAGTTTTCAGCGGAAATGATTCGTAAATAAAATTAGTAAATTTTATCCAGAAATCTCATTTTCCGTGATCTGATTTGTGTTGAGTGGGCACGGTTTTTTTCCCAAAAACTGAAGAAATATTCTGCTTAAACAGTCGCCAGTTTTTTCCAGTTAGTAAATGGTCCAAAGACGCTAGAGCGACGATTATGTGAAAGCTTTCTCGTTATCGGACATTTTTACTGTTCCAGCGGTCCATATTGTAGCAACTATCGAACCCAGAAAAAACGAATGCATTTGTTTATTTTGTTAGGGGGATGGATGAACCAGTGCGGTTCACTAAGCAACCGTGTTGACTGATTCACTGACGACAAAACACACCGCGGCAGCGTATTGTCCTGCCAAGATTTATTCGCTCACCACCCGTGGGCTCGACCACATTAACGGGAATACAAAATCAGCGGTTCCCAAACTGGCAGCGTCTAACCGCATTTTGGTGCGACCATGGAACACCGGGAGCTCACGACCGCACGTTTATACTTGAGCACCAAACGATAGAGAAAACTGGGCAGACCAGATGGTTGTGTATTGTTTGCGTCTGTGTATGCATATAAGTGGGTTTAGTTAGGTGGATGGATGAATGTATGAATGGTGGAGTAATGAAAGTTGATTAAGGCTGTACAAAATAGACTGGGACGGAGCCAACCACTAGCCCCATTGGGTTGTTCCTGTTGTTCTGGTAGCGGTGGTGATGATGGTGCCGGTTGCTGTTAAAAATGTTTTCAAGTGGAGAGGGGTCCTGTAGCGACAATTTTTGGAAATCTTCAATTCCCAATATCCCACAGTGTTTTATGCAGAAATCCCCCATCTTCAATACAGTAAACGAGCATTCGAGTCGTCATTTAGCTTATAACCAAATTTGCCACTGTTTTTCTTCAATGAAAGAAAAAATCGAACTGATTTTATCAAACCCGTTAACCAGGGGTCCAGTATGCTGAATGTTTGATCAAAACACCATATGGGACGCTCAAACAATACTACGCATATTACTAATAGGTTGTCTGATGCAAATTCTGCCATATCCTGAAAAATCGAGGTATATTTTATTAGCAACACGACAGTACGGTAGAAATTTGTTAGCAACCACATTCGCAGGTTTAGATTCTCTGTACCGTTCGCTCACATTCACATTGGCTTCTTTTCAAGAAATCAATTTATGCTTGGCAAATATCAATCATCCGGTGCATCCATCCGTAGTCTGGCCGATTCAACCAACGGAAATTTCTCTACAGACCACGCATGTCACGGCGAATTATCACAATTCGCTTTGATATGATGATAAGGCTTGTTAGAATATCGATGTTGTTGCAGTTGGTTAATATGACACAGGGAGGCAGATTTTAAGGTAGACAGAATGACTACTTAAATACTTTCCTTCTGCAGTCGCCGGGGTGGGGAGTAACCGCGGTACGCGCATCCAAAGGATAAGTCTAATTTTGCCAGCCTCATCATGACGGGCAGCATTGAACTATATCATCGATTGAACTGTATTAACGAGACATGAATCTCACGTATTCGAGATAAAAATAGTAAATATGAAGTTGATCGTTCCCAGAGTAATCGCTTTGGACAGCTAACTAATTTCATGATGTGAATTATGCGATCTTCTTTTACTCGTGCCTTCTGCCGTTTTTATAGGGATCCATTCGTTTGACCATGTACTTGTTGGACGAACGATCCGCCTAAGCAAACGGTGTGTATTTTACCCTCGGAAACAGAGTATTGAATTTTCCATCACTTGTTTGTGACAGCTGTTCACGTCATTTCGGATTTCCAGAAGCATAATCCAGTTCGTTTTCTTTTGTTTTCAAGATTAGGGTGTCTCTGAACCTGTTTCCATGTGTGCTCACAAGCAACCACAATCTGACTGACATTTATCAATGATCAATTCAACCAGATAGATAATGTTCCAATGTTCAACCCTGTACTCATTTAATGATAAAGCTCGGGTTCAAACCTAAATGCACCTGAAAAGTTTTAACTTCATACTATTTCACTGAATATTATTACTACCCCTTTTGTGCTAAAAATGAAATAAGTAACAAGGAATATGCTTATACAGAGCTCGTGATCAATAATGACGAATTGGACGTCTACAATAAAATTACGATCAATTTCACTCTAGGGAGTTCAGTCTTCTGGATAGCGATTTATACGTACACTGCCTAACTCCAATGTATCAAGCGTCATTAAGGATACAGTGGACATTTGACGTGGATAGGGATACAGCACTGTCGCCTCGAATTAGTTCATGGTAGAAAAGGGAGAGATAACCTACTGGAGATTCGTAAAAACCACCAAATTCGTGGTGTTTCATTTAAGGATTTAGAGGTGAGCTCACACGGTTGAACAAGCCCAAAACAAAATATAGTTTATGGGTGTTTTAATGATAATAGCCTATCGCTGTTGACTGATGTTTTACAATTTCCTAACGTTTCGATTTTCACGGGTTATGCTTCTCAGAACAAATATACAATCAGGCAACTCCGGGGGAACCTGCACATATCAACAATAATTGTGTGTCCTTGAACTTGTGCGTGCATGTGTGATTGCGTCGAATTGCATCATGGGTGTTGGATTCGTTGCCCTTCACGTCTACTCTCACGAGGTCAGCGAGCATTGGACGCTTCGAAACACTTGTTAAACGGGGCCAAAAGTGTCCGAGTATAAAATATCTCGCCCCCGTTATCGTGGATGACACCTTGGGAGTCGATGTTGATCGTCAGACCCTCAACACACCGTTTTGACACACCTTACCGATCTACGTTCGAGTGTGTAAAGTACCCCTCTCAGAACACATTATGCCCCCTCTTCTTTGGTCTGAATAACGATCGCTGAGTCTCTCTACAGTTTTGAAGTCGTCCGATGTTCCGCAATTTTCCCTTTCTTTTGCTTTCTGTTGGGCTTATCTTCAATTGTCTGTTACTATATCGAATATATATTTTGACAAGCATTTCTTATGACAGATTTTGCAATCAGATTGGTGTGTGACTCATTGAGGTCGGGTTTTAAGATATCATCCGCCTTGAAGAATGTATGGATATTTAGGCCGCCCAGAATTCTTCTGATTGCTTCAAAAGTGTTTGATCTTTATAAAATTCGGATTGAACCAAGACAAATACGGACACATGTTAAGACGTTTTAATAAGATAAGAAATTTGATAAGATAATTATGAAGCATAACACGAGCCCATCAACACCACAGTCGAAAATGCGATTTAACTTCACCATCTCGTGATTTGCGCGTAATGTAAGGAACAATACTGTCCCCGTAAATAGAGGTGCGAGACGAAAGGCCTAAATGTGGAGCGGTTTGAAGAATGAGAAATAGTGTTGCATGAAGACAGTGGTTGGCGTTGAATAGCACTGCCTAGAATTGTATCACATGCATCAGAATACATTTGGACAAGGACATCATCAAGCATACCTTCGCTAATTCCAGGATAACGCGCAAGCCATCTAGGCATTTGGCGATAAAGTGAATTCCTTCGTAATTCGGGCCGAGAAAGAATACTGGGAAGCAATACAGCCAAATGGTGGGAATGCACGAATTAGCAAGCTGGAGAACAAGGATATAGGGCACGCAGAGCTTTTCCAAACGATAGGACAAGAACAGTGTGTGCAACCTGGGGAGAACTGATATGAAAAAATGCATCGTCCACGAAAGGTTATGGATTGAATTCATTCCGAAGTAGGAAATAGAAGAATGTTTGTTATTTACTGCTCCAGATGAGAAGTTACTGGGGACAGATGACACCAGGGGAAAACAACAGATATAAACGCATTCAGGGGCGCTGAATGAATGAAGGTAGATCGATTGCTGTGTTCGTGTGCATTATCTTGTAGACGAGCAAAACTGCTATAAACATTGCTAGGAATAGTGAAAGCGTCACGGGCATAATTGCAACCGATGAAATTGTAGGAGACAGAGAGCTTTTTAACATGAAGAGATAAAATAGGTAGAGAAAAAATGACCTCTTGAGGACGTCCGAATTACTAGAAAGGCGTGATGATTTATTTTTTATTGCCACTGATTCGATGTTAATAAAACAAAGCTGTTGGTCAATGTTGTAATTGGCCAGCGTTTCGACTATCGTGGGCAGTATCTCTCAAAGCAAATTTTACGACCAAATAAATGGTAAATTATAAAATCTACCTGCCACGCCGGCGGTGGCCAAGCGAATAAGATCGTGGTGATTGGACTTGAAGATCGCAACTTCCTGAACACCTTCAGAAGAGCTGAAGAGCTAGCAGTGGGTCGATACATGTCAAATCCTTTCTTGTGAATCAGCCTCATTCTGAAAGTTTTCTGACGATAAAGGATGACTGTGGTCGAGAGACAAATGTTGAATTTTTTGGATGATTGATTCACAAGATGTACGTGTGATTTGAGTAATAAGGCAGATAATAAGTCGGGACCACAAGACTTGGTGATTTTAACTGCAAGTATTACATCCAGAAATGAGTCCTTCGAAAAAGGGTTAAACCTGTGTAGAAAAACAAACGGCAGGAAAGTTAAGAGTATTCACAGAATTTGGAGAACGAATTACGAAGTTCTTTGACTTCAGGGTTGCAATCTATTTTTGAGCTGCACAGTTATTGGAACGTTTCCGAAATCCCGCGACAGCTTTGTTACCAAGATGAGCGTCCGAAACCAATGCTTTCCGCCACCTTATCTCAGTTTTGGTAGCCATATGCCGACGGTTAACGACGTGCAGCAAACGGCTTTCTTTCATCTCGGAGAAAGCGTTTTAAGCAATGAGACTAAAGTTTGTCAAGTCAGACGTAATATATCACGATGGGCGGCAAGCGTTGTAGCAGAGGTTACACTAAACATTCGGTAGTCACAAAATCGTGAACTATTAAGAAGATGGATTGAAGAACTAGGGGACTTACCGTACCACGCAGCATGTTCAAGTTCACTGAACAGGAAACGCACCAAAGCACAATGCGTGCGGGTAAATGGATCGTGTCAAGGAATTCATTTTTCGACAAACCTTGAAATGAAGCAGCAAGCCAAATATGATCAGACATTTCCCTGGGAGCTCGGTTATTAAGGGAGAAAATGTCGAGAAAGTTAACTGAATTCAAGTCAACAAAAACCATTTTGCGTGCAAGAAGCTAGGCAAAATAAAAGAACCAAAAAGATGATAAGAAAGTAGAACTAAATTGATTTAGGTCGATGTCAGTAACACGCAAAGAATGTTCTTTGCAAGTATTGAGATTGCTGTGAAATGCATCAAAATTAGTGCAACCAAATTCCTTGTAGGCTCATGACCAGGACTTGTTCAGCGGCTTTCTAGTGAAGCTAAATGAGATAATTCACCAACCTTTTGCAAGAAGGACCATACATTAGCAAATAAAATGATTGGTCTCAACTGTCTGTCCAAAACGAAATGTTTGAGAGCAGCTCTTCATTCTGCTCGATGCTTTCTTTGGCATCCAGCACCCTTGAGAAGCTAGAGTTTCTAACTGAATGTCAAAAATCACGAAATTCAGCGGGAATCCCTTAGGGAATTCAGAAAAGCGTCAGCGTATGAGGACGTTTGTCATAGAGCATAACCGTAGAACAAAAATGATGGAAAAGCAAATAACAGGGAAGTAGCTCGACAGTGCTCCTTGCTGCCCAAAGAAGCTTCATCCCAATGGTTCTTATTCTAATGTCTAGCAAATAAATGTATTCCAGTATGCTGCATTTCGCATGCTAACCGCGGCGCTCACTTCAGCTGACTCCAGGTAGATGCCACCAATATCTCTTTCAGTACAGAATGTATTTAATGGATTACACCGAAGAAGCATTGCGCCACGTGATGTTATTTGAAATATTCATGTATGGCAAAAGGGCTGATCAGGAACCTCTGGAATGAGCCGACATTTCAGTTACCTGTAGTACTCTTTGCCACGTCACGTTTACAATCGAATCGACCCTTTCATCCGCAATGACCCAAAAACCAGTCCATGTTAGCGCTGCTCAAATAAGAAGATTTGCATTGTAAATCGAGGATCGTTTTTTGCTGGTTACATCCTTTGAACACATGATACAGATGTGTCATATGTTCGGAACTTTATGTCTTGGTCAGAACCTCGATTGTCTACACGAATAAATGTCGCACAGCGGATTGGATCTGTCATTTTCAGATCTTTGGCTGCTTTAATACCCCGAACAAAAGCGTTATAAAATGCTGACAGAAATTAGTTTCACATTGGCTGCAGAGCAAAACCGCATCCGCGAGGTAAAAAAACACTCCTAACTCTAAGGTATAACTACCTTGGAATGGGGACTGTAGGATTAAGTCATTTTGAGAAGATTACCGTTGTGATGTCACATTATAAAATTGTTGTTTGTTGTATTCAGCTACTCAGGCTGAAATAGTGTGTTTACTTACCTATTATGCATGAGTAGGCATAGTAAGCAGACGGTTACAAAATATGCGACTTATTCAATGCCAATGGTGTTCGTGAGCCATTTACACCAACTTTTATTTCACCGGGATGCTCGTCTGCCGATTACGCCTATCCGTCCTTCTTTCATGCTCAAGGTCACTTGGTCGACCGACAAATAATGGACAAGCATTCTGGTATTTGTAAGTGTGCACAATCCGGAAGACTAATAGACACAACTTGGTTAGCGCTAATACTGAATGCATGCGTCTTCTCTTGGTTGAGGTCAGCTGTTTGACCTAGTTAGTGCACCACGATTGCTTTCGAGCTTGAACTCAGTCCCTGAGGCGCGATAGCGATACGATCACAATTAGCAGTCCCCGGTTTGGTCAGTCGTTCGCACGTTGCAATCTTGAAAAAGTGGTTTAGTTTCTTAAAAAGCAAAGCTTACTAATGCAACCTGGAAGTAAACCGCATCTAATTATTTCAGTTCTGTTTTTTAGCCCCTGACCAATTTCAGCCCTTGGTTATTGCCTCTAAGCTGCACTATGCGCTATGCAACTCTTCAAACCATTTCCGAGGGAGTAATTGCATTATATTTGCTGGTAGTAGGCACTAAATCTACCGGAATATTGGGGCCCGAAAAATAACATTTAATATTGCTCAATCTGTGCACTTATTTCAAGACGGTCCTTGTCCGGCGTTCAGAACCACTCATCCAGATCGGGCCAATAGTTTGAAGATGTAAATAATGCCGGGTGGCACTGAAGCTACTCAGCCTCCGACATGATGTGTAGGCGTTTAATGATCATTTTTCGGGGCCACATTAACATAACACCCTTATACTGGTAGTCTTCACCATTTTTAGCACACGGGTTGCTAGAATAATTCGAATCATCGTCGATCAGTTTAGCCTTCACTATCAAAATGCTTACTTAGAACAACCCCTACAGTTAACAGAAATCCTTTAGCTAGTGAATTTGGACTGCCTGAGGTCATGCGGAAGCCCAGTTAAATGAATGTTCTAGAAGAGTGACTCAGCAAAAATTGCCTGAAAATATAAATTAGATAATTGATCGAAACAGTTAGAGACGGTGGTATCGGGAAGCGGTATGACGTTTTGATCCACTTCATCGAGGCGGAAATGTTTTGTAGTCGAAATTCATCGTACGGGCAAAAGTGACGAAATCAACTAACAAATAATTTTGTTAAAACCTAGCCAGCAAGTTACATTTGGTTTTGAACGTGCACTAACTCGGCTGACGGTCAGTTAGAACGTACTCTGCGTAAATTCATTATCTCAAATATGTCATTCTAACTGCGTCCGACTTTTGGATTTTTTTTTGCATTCCTTGCAGTAATCACCATGTTCTTTAGCCATATCTGCACGTTGAAACCGAATGCCACAGTTTGGAACTGTCGGATGCCATGTGCACTCCCTACAAAGTTTATCCTGTCATGATCTGACAAAAGTTTGAAGTCTTCAAGAGAAGAAACTGCCCAGATGGAACCTAGTTCTCTCCGCCTGTAAGTTTTCACCTTAGATTTTAGCATTTTGCACGGTGGATCTTGTACAGCTGGAAGAGGCCGATCGTATCGACGTAGTGTTTGTTCTGCGTTTGTCTTTAATTGTTCGAGAATAAACTAGACTCTCATCTGGAAATCACTCACTCGAACGATAGATTTCCAGTCTGAATGACGACTAAAAATAGTTATCAGTACTACACGGCTAGTAGAAATTTGCCATGAGGGGAATTAGTCGGCTGCCTGAGGACCCGAAAATATCCCCCACCACCCGGTGATTATGTTTAACCACCTCGATTTTATCGGTTTCATAACCATGAACTATGACTTTCTTAGAGTTATCAGAGTACGTACCTGTTCTTTTTTCAACGTAAATGACAGAAAGAATGAAAAGCAGATAACATTTTGACTAGTTGCACTTTTTGTGGTTAAACGGCAAATTCTCGCCTAAGCAATTGAGTGTCGATAGTCTGATCGGGTGCGAACACATAATAGCAAGAAAATGATCAATACTCGAAAAGAAATAACTTGTCATTTATGTAGTGTGATTAGGGCTGTGTCAATTTATGGGCCTAAATAACCAATTTCTCTAGCTGTCTCGAACCACAAGTTCACGAGGCGAACGACTCAAACTTATTAGATTGGTGGCCGGTGCCTAAGTAATGAAGGCCAATCGTGTTACTGCTTGGTTTTGCATTTGTTTTGAGAACTTCAAGTAGACCAGCTCTGTTTAACTGCTTTTGCAAGTTGGAAACTTCTTCTCATGGTACATGAAATTCCGCATGAAAAATCCAACCCATGCCCTACCTATGATGATGCAGTGATTACCGATAATGACGATAATTTGTGCTACTCACACAGCTCTAGTGGTGTTAACCAATTAGAATTTTTCCTTGTCGATTAAAAATTTGATAAAACGGCCGGGATGAATAAATAGCATTCCCTTCTTGTTATCCTGACACATCTACCGTGCAAGCTGGATTGCACCGAACTGAGGAATGTAGCAACACTTTGTATCTAGGTTAGTAGCTTTGCTACTGCTGATATTGTGCTTGAACTAAAAAAGAAGACGTTGGCTGATTACAGATGAGTATTGGCCGACTGAAATTTTGGTCCAACTTGGTTGTCATTGCTTGAAAGAAACACAGACTTTCCAGTTTGTTTCATTTAACTATGTGAAAGAAACAATGGACTCCCTTACCTTTCGCGTTACATACCAACATCGAAAGTGGTGTTTTGTATCCCTTTTCATTGAATGGATCCACGTAACACGAATAAGGGAGCAACTAACAAAGCAACCACGCAGCAACGTTAGGAAAAATCTTGAAAGTGCACTGATTAATAAAAGATATTGGTATGTAAGTATCCGATGTTGAGATTGTTGAACCGGCGGTAGACTTCGAAATACATGACGAATTTAACGGTGGATTCGCGTTCATTGGTTTTTGACCGTTCCAGTTCAAGATCAGTAGATCCTAAACAATGATGGTCTTGCAAGCTTTTGAAACAGATGCTACTGTTATCCTAGTCACGGACTTTCCTGTACAGTCGGATGAAATGAAATTGTGAAACAAACCTGGAGATCTGCACTAATGAATGGGTCACTCCATGTTCTTCCGGCGTAACTCGTCGACGCAGAAACTTCCAGCCAATTTAGAACATGCCTGAAGCTCAATTGACGACTTTTGGTCTGACCTGCATAGCAGCAGCCTAGGTTGAATACCGACCGATATCTTCGAAAACATTTAAGAGGACCCTTTGTTCATCCCTAAATTCGCACTCATGAAACCTGAAAATCACTCAGGACTCTAGCACTGAGGATTTGATGCAATCATTCGCTTCTCATCATAGAATTCAAGTGGTTTCTGCGGTACATCGTGTGTGCTACTCAATGGCCCGACGTCAACAAACGCCTTCTCGGAATTGCATAGGAATCATGGTTCCAGTCATAATAAATTGATCAGCTTTTGTGGACGTAATTCTTTGCCTTACAGACTTGCGAATTCGAATTAGTGATCACGTAAGCATATATTCGCTGGCTGCTATATATCAGGACGGGTAATAAGAAATCCCGCAGAAATGTTCTCTCCAAATGTCACCATCCAAACGGCACATTCCTGGTCACCTGATCACCATCGTGGGCACGTTTTTACAATCTCGTCTGTGACCTCAAACCTGGTAGAATTACTGAGAACAAATCATTTCGTAGTGCTCATCAAATGAGTTGCCCCGTGAGAATTCAGAATGAACTATGCTAGCTTTCAGTTCCTTTTTCACAATTTTATCATCTCGAAGTTTCATTTAGCTGAAGTAAACCACGAAATTGACGTAATTCTTGTGGTTGCTTAGTGACTTGTGTTTATTCCACCAAAGCAAAATGACCAAATGATCCGGTTGTTACTCATCACATCTAATTTAATGTCAGTCTCCGTAAACCGTTCGCACTGCACAACAGGTATTAGGTGATTGTACTTGGTCTAGTTGCTTTGCTTTATCCCGGTAACTTGTCACCTACCTAGCCATCCGTCCACTATGGCATACTGAGTTTCCAGCACGTCCAATCTCATGCAACGCTGGTCGGTCGAAACCAACGAGTATATATTTCAGTTCAGCGGTACATTCCGACCCTCATTGTTCGCTGGATGATGTGTGAGGGCACGCATCTGCAAACAAAAAGATCATATTTGTGAAGAAAAACAGTTCTAAAATATATTTAACCTTTTGACAGGTAGGATCAGTTGTACGAGAAAATATACCGACGAAAGAGTAGTTAGAGCTGTTCCAGTGTGCTGCGGCTGAAGGACATTCATGCGATCGAGGCAGTGGGCTACGGCAGGAGCTGGATAAATTTATACTTGGGTTTTATGTGTCCTACCGGAGCTCGTTACCATGTTCTTTAAATGACCGCTCATCTACTTGTGATACAGATGAACTGGTCATTCTTCATTTGAAGAGCCAGACAAGGCAAATCGAAAAAGACATATATCTCACAGTTCACCGTAAAGAATTATTCATACAGACACACAAACCCAAACATACAACATTCAGACCACGTAATTGTTTTCTTCTTACCAGGCAAGTATTCCATGAGGAACAGTTGGATTGTAACCTCGTTATTCATTCTCTCCTAGAAGCTTTTGCACGGACGAGAGCAAAACGAATTTCTAGGCCAATTAACATCATCAATTACCATGGAAATATGGATGTGATGGACTTCGTCGATCGTTGAATCAATCTAACTGCCTATACGTAACAGGAACCGAATTTGTATTAGGTAATCCCAAACGAAACAGAAGAATATTACAACAAACTTTGTTGCATGACGCGCAAAACCTTGAATGCAATACATTCCCGTTTTCACAAAATATGGCTGCAACCGAATTACGTCATCCAAATGTTAGCAAATATTATGCATACCCACAGAGATGAGAGAAATGTGAATAGATCAGTCAAATCCCCAGGAATACAGATACGAATGAATTATGAAAACGTACAGCGAGAATCAGATAGTGCCGCTTCCGAACAGAGATCCTCCGAATTCCTGGTGTGACGATGATGATCATGATGATGCTGTTGTGTCACGTTTTTCTGACAGATTTTTGCTCCCCCATCGAATGATCAGACCCACAGAAAACCAGACACTCATTGCAAATTGACAGGAAACAGTGATTGCGACTGCAAATTGGATTAATCACCAAAAAGAAGAATGAGCATTCCCAAGGCAGAATTGAATGTGCAAGTGGAAACGTTGGGCTCTGTAAAATGCCCAATTTTCCCCCTCTTATTACACCAAAGTGGACCACAGAACGGAGCAGCTTTGATGCAAATTGAAAATGAAATCGCCCCATAAAATCTCATCGGACTGGATTTGGTGTCCTGAAGGTTAGGTGTTATAAAATACCTCTAATGTGATTCGACAACCAAATTCGAATGACGATGCAGACAATGCCAATGACAAATGCAAACGAATTTCTGAAGGAATTAAAAGAAACGACCTTTCGAGTTTTTGTTACAACAAAGTATGCACTCTTGGAAGTTACCTTGTGTAAGACTATCCAAGATAACCGAAGCGTGTCGTTGTTGCCTTGCTGGCAGGGCACAACCATTCCCTCCAAGAAGCAGACAGACGTTTGAATGTAAATTGTAACTGACAACTCGGGTTGAACTAGGGAATTGTTTTGCGATGGTATAAAATTATTTCTGAGAATTCCAATATGCAAGTGGGAAAGAGGATAGATCATTGGGGTTTCCGTTTAAATTAATCGAGCGGCATTTGAGCTGAACAGTTTCTGATTGTTTTCGTATTTCGGGGCATATCTCTCATATCGGTGGCCACTGATTTGCCGATTCCCAAGCTAGCATAGGCTTAGCATTTCTACTAAACCAATCAGTTTTCATCGGATCGGAATTCATATTTTTAGCTGATAGCGTATACGAAATGCAGAACATTTCTTCCCGAATCCAAATACTCGGATTTCACTTTCGTCTTTTCTCATTCCTGTTACGTTCATGGAAAATTAATCATTAAGTCCCGGGCTCTTCTCACAATCGAATCCGCGAAGTATTTGGGCCTGCAATAAGTATCAATCTAAAGTATTGTGAACCCACTTTCTGTTACGGTTGCCGACTGCTTCATTTGTTCCTGAAATTCCGTGGACTGTGGCACCTCAGTGCTGAGCAAACCGATACAATTTCTTTGATTCATCAATGTACTTCCTTTGTCTTACTTTGTTGCTCTGCTGCGGCCTCACCTGAGGGGCTTTCTTTATAATATTGCCAAAAATTATCTATTATCTGTTACGGTGTTTTTCCTATTCTGATTGGACCAGTGACCAATCAAGCTTGCAATGTTTACAAGGGCACCTAATATTATTTCATCTCCTATTCGTTCCCAGTCATCCACCCGTTTAATATTTGCCATGATCTTCACACAAGACAATTTGTAACCCAATTGCGCTGTTGAAAATTTTAACACCAAGTCCATTTAATGGACTCCTCGGCCCGGTCCCCAAGGTTTAGATTTGGTCCGACGTTCACAATCCACTTTCCGGTTAGCAGTGATTCCTGACGAAAATCAATAGTTTCTTTCAGTTTATACAAATCTATTGTGGAAAACCGTCCAATGGGTTGGTAATGCCTTGAGCTTGACCACAACTCAGCTGTTCAACAACAGATATTAATAAGCATAAAATATCGTGCATACTGACTCTTCACCTCACACGCCGTGCATGACGTCTTGTAAAGGGTGAGACCCAAAGAACTTTTATTGTTTTGCATGTCGGGCGGATGAATTCGACTGCCACATTATCCTTCTCTCACTTAATTAACAGGAGGTTAAATCTTCTAAAATGAAGCTGTTGGTTGTGAGTTGCCCAACGGTGCTGGAATTTGGTTATTCGGATTTTGAATTGTGTCTCAGAGTCCATTGGTTTTCATTCCACTAGACATTCAGTCAGCACGGACTATGACTAGTGCACAATATTGTAGTCCCTACAGTTGTCTTCTGACAGATCTACGGATGACCACTTCTGATATCCTACTCCAGAATAGATCAGCAATCTCGATTTGCCAAAGACATATTTGTGAATTTTATTGATTATACCACTGCTTGGTTGACAGCTGGGTCGGTTGACAAGAATACATTAAATTCATCGGTCAGCGACTGACTAACAGTGATGACAGCACGAACCACAGATATGATGCAATGCAATCACTTCAAGAAATCACGCTCACTAGCAATAATTCATCAAAACCAAATAAAACCAAATACTTATATATCTATTCGATTACTATTTGAAACCGTGCGACGCAGATTGAATGTCACCTATTTTCAGGTATTTGGAAATTGTACTCAACAAGAAAACTATCGTTTGTAGTTTTGCTTTGCATGCCAGCTGTCCTCGTAGAATTAGCTACATAGACGTGTACTTGTTACTGACCATTTATGTAAAGCGTCTCACCATCAAAAAACCAGTATAAGGAACAGCATTCAGGTGGAAGATATTTGCATTGAACGCATCGAATGACAAAACAACGAATAAGTAATTTAAAACAAACTTTCGGATTACGAAAAGCATTGAGCAAGTACGCTACTGTGATCATTCTTCTGCTGTTATTACTCGTCAGAGATTTGTTCGGTTTTGCCAATAATGGTCTATGTCTATCCTCAGAAGCGTAATTTCAATGGAAATGATGTTGTTCAAGTGGTCACGATCGATTGTGGTGACGAGTCGAAACCGAAAGTATATGAATGTTCTTTTGCCGATTGCATGGTTTGTTCAACTGTTTTTGCATAAAAATGCACATATGATAAGCAGTGATCGTGCGAGTTTGACTGGAACATCGTCAGTTCGAATGCTCCGCGTCCAATAACTTTCAGTTAGGCCCATGAATTGTTCACAGCCTCAGCTCTCAGCAGCAAAAGGTTATATCCATGTGTATTGCAAATAAATGATAGACGTTCAGTTGATTATTCTCTCTCTTGTTTGGTTCTCTATATATGTTTCCACCTTCGTTCATGTTGCACCTCCAACTCACAAGCAGTAATAGTGCAAGGATAACGCTGCCGATAGGCTACGATTTCCCACCGAGACCGCCTGTGTTGCGAGGCCCTTGGTCAAATGGACCGATTAATTCCATCTGATTGACAGCAGGTTGACTTTTATCTTGCGTGTATATGTAGGTAGTTCAAGCCATACAAGAAGACGATTATTTGCGCATGCAAGCTGAGCTGACCGTGGGATTACCGAAACAAGTGCATGTTTTTTGCGGAATCTTTGATCCGAAAAGCACAATTGTCGCACACGAAGCTAAACACTGTGAGAAATACCAGGACGTGGTAGTATTTTTCAAACAAAGTAGTCATTTGTTTTATACCCTGCATTTTTGCATGAAAACACATCAGCGATCACTCTGCATGAAAGCTACACAACTGTGACTTCTAAGTGGAATGGTTATTCGCTCCTATTTCAATCAAATCATCATAAAGATGCGCATGATTCAATAAGGAAAATTTTGAATTAACCTGTTGTGCAGCTCTTCATTTTGACCTCATATTCAATATCAAAACAATTAGATCGCTCCGGTAGGATACATAACACGTAACTGTTGATTTTGCTGCACAGAACCGTCCCCGGATTTGTAACTCGGATGTCTCCTTCATTATCTGCGTAGCAGCGTTTGCTTCTCCTTCAGCACGGCTATTAACGCTTGGCTGGGAATACGAGTGATTGCGTAATTAAATTTCTCTTGCTCTCAATCCTTATGTCGTAATGTGCGTAAAACTTGTTGGTCTAAAGCTCTCACAACACCTGGTTGCCGTTCTGTGCCAGTGGACTGGGTAGACGCAAGGGCAATAATACGGTGACTATCGCCCAGTAAACACATGTTTACTGACATTAGATGGGCCTGAATAACAGCCTACCGCCGAAAACATTAACATCAAAGAGTATAAGAAGAGGTATACGAGAGGACAGCATGTCTGAAAAATGGACAAAAATGTCTATTCTTTGTATTTTTCCGCTGGTACGAGATTTTCCTGTCGCTTTTACGTTTAATTTGGCGTCATCCTCAACACGTTTCGCCACCCACCAATATGCTGCTACGCAAACACATGCAGAAAACCGACGGTTCCTAGTTTATTCCGAATTCATTCCAGTCGACAGTGGATGATGGCGGACGTGTTTAGCAACATTTCCCAATTAATCAGATTGCAGGCTACCAAATTTTGCTAACTTTAATGCCAGTAGGTAAAGAAAACTATTTTTGACTACAATGCCATTGTTTGCTCGTGCATACGTATTTATACGAATACGAATACACCAGCCAACTAGGAAGGTCGTTCAACATCAACCACAACTCGCGCAATCCCTAGAAAATGACTACTTTCAATTTTTATCCCAAAAGATATTATTAACCCCGTGGAAGTATAAAACCGAACTTTCTCGTATTCCTGTCCAATGTAACATCCTCTATACCTCATCACTCCATTCGGACTGGCCCAGTTCATGCAAACGAGAACGAGACAAGGTGGACATTAGGCACAAGCACTTAAAACTGGGCCATTGGGAGCTACGAATTTGAAAACATTCTGATCAGGAATTGTTACTGTTCTAGAAAGAGATTGGCCCATTTAGGTATTTTTGTTTTTTGAAAACTGAAAGTGACCTACATTAGTCCAGTTGCAATGTTCACACTTACTGTGACGAAACCTTGAATGACATAAAACAATCAGCTTGAAGAAATTCGCGAAATATGAACAAAATTCACGGATGTGCATGAAAGATATTGTGATAGTACATACCTGTTGAGTTTTGTGGCTTTTCGTGCCATACCTGAAATAGTAGCCCATAGGACGCGCTTGGATATGAACGTATGCACTTTTGATACGCAATGGGGACATAACAAGGGACCACTTTTCGCAAAGAGAAAGACGTTTGTTTTGTCAGATGAGAACAAAAATTTGGGTACGGGAGTCCCAGTTGAGTTGAACAGTAACAACGAACCACGTGTGCATAATCAAACTAATCTCAATCTATTCGCAGAAATTAGCCTAATACCGAAGTAAATTGTATTCGCCTAATTGTTATAATCCCAGTCTCCATGGAGTCCAGTTGCTGGTTGTAGAAATGATTGGATTTGGACTTGGCACACACAAACATACACTTATTTGTGACTTGTTGGCACACACGCACTAGGTATGAACAACGCTGTTCCTTCGATACTATTCAACCATCATTCTGTAGTAGCTCCGAAAAGATGGCGAAACCACCCAGGACATAAGGCGCTCTTGTTCAAACATCTCCAAATCACGTGGCAAATGAAATTTCCGATAAAGTTTGTTCAACCATTTTGACCCATTCCAATCAGAGCTGACAAAAAGTAACATTAATAGTTGAGGAAAAAGTCAGGAACGGGAAAAGAAAGTTTGTAAATATAGCACAAGCGGAATGATTTGAAGGAACTGTAGGCCGCCAGGGAACACCAAAATGCATATTTGACCAAACCTCATCAGGTCCTTGTAGTTCCATCGGTGAAAGTATCAACTAGTACTTCGGTAAAACTTTGATTTCCGACTGAGTTGGATGGACTAGGTAGTGATTGAGGTAAGAATCAATTTCAGCCGCTTGAAAGCCTGGTTGGAGTGAGAGTGTTGTGTTCAGGAAATCGGTGATCTGCTTGTGTTCGATACTGGATGCCCCCATGTACGAACCCTGTCTAAATTGTGCAGGGTTCGGTTTGTCGAAAATACACAGAATGCCACCAGACGAGGAGGCACTATCTATGACACAATGAAGAAAGCCAGGGAGCTACCAATTATCCCCCGGGACCCAACTAAGATTCCCTTTCTCCAGCAACGTCCGTCGAGGGACTAAAAAGAAACACGATCGAATTCCGCATTTTCCAGGATCACCATAAGTAGTGTTCGTCAGGGGTGCTCAATTTCATCTTTTCTCTCCAGTCGTACCAGTGAGGTGATAAGTCTTCATAGAATAAACTGTCTGACTTATAATATCAAGAAGATGCTGTCTGTCTAGTTAAAAGTCGGGTAGGTTGCAGATATTTCTCAATCATCTAAAAGGTGTTGTAGCTGAGTTCGGGACTGCTTTTACCTCTTCAAATAGTAAAATGTTGTTAGAGGCCTTGACCGACCCCAAGTCGAAGACTGTTTTTGGGGAAGTGAATTCCAGCAAAGTGGGAAAGTCTAGTTATTTAGGCAGTTAGGTAATCACAGTTTGTAACATATCAGATCTTCTTGCCCATACACCAGGTGCAGTTGTCTATGAGGAATTCGGAACATCTGTAGCGTCTTTCAAAAGTCTGATTTTCACTTCAGTGAGAAAATCAACCATGTTATGAGACTTACAAACATGGCTTCTAGGAGCAGATATTAATCAGTGCAGTTACATTACCGGGCAGAGATCTGCGAGATCCTCTAAAGTAATCGTTGGGCACCTGAAGGGATATGGCTAAATTCCACAGTCAGTGGAGTTCTTACATTCAAAATGCTCTTAGTAGTCTCATTCTTCTGCCAGATGCTATCTGAGGCAATTCAAACCATGCATCATCTCAGTCTTATTTAGCTTGTCAATCCATTCTATTACATGTTATGAATTGACGCTTATTAGGTCACTTTAAGGTAGAGTTAATTCATGAACCCGGATGATTGTCTTATGTTTAGGCGCTGACTGTTATTCAGATTATATCCGCTTAAGTAATGTCCTACAAGCCCAAAGTTATGTGATGTTCATTCATTACCTGTGTGTCGGCCGGCGAGCTCAACCACGCATTTCCAGACTATTCGTCGGCATTCAATTCGGTCCCACGGTCTCTTCTACTTCACAAACTGGAAATATTTGGTTGTCTTATGCCTTTATTAGTATGTTTTGTCTTATTACTTTACTAACCGAACCCAGTGCAAACGAATGGACGGTAAAAATTCACAACCGTTGAATACCAACTCAGGCGTGCCACAGGGTGCTGTTCTTTCTTTTATATACTTATCAAATAGCTCCTCCTTTCATCTGTTTAAGTATGCTGATGATGTTCCAGGAACGATGATTTTTAAAGGTTTTCCAACAACCTATCTTCTGTTTGCGATTTCTCTGCGTGAGGTGGTTTAAATTTCAACACATCTAAGTGTTTTTAACGTCTGCCTTCTCTCGCTCTCTCGGTTAGCTTATTCATCTGAACCGTAATTCATCAGCTGGGAGACGCAAACTAGAGTTAGTTCTGTAAGATATCTAGGGGTCATTATCGATATAACTTCCCATCTGTGCAAAGAATCTTCGGCCACTTTCAATCATCAGCCCCGTGTGTTTTTCATACCATTAAGCGAATTGTCCATTAAACTGTGTGACCAAAACTTATTCACGTGTGAAAAGTTTGCTCACAAAGTAATTTCATATCCCACACACCCTCAACAGAAGGGGCTTTCAAAATACCCCCTTTATGTTTCAACGCGATCCGTATCTCCTTCCACAACCTGTAGAGTCAATATCTATGCGAACTTCACCCTTCAGTATTTAGCAAACATCTTGACATACCTTGACCGTGTTTCAGCCGAATTCATGAGTAACCAATCTCAATGTGCTCAAATCACTCATTGAAGAGTTTCACTTTTTTAATTTTATATTGTGATGTGCGTAATTGTTTTTTAACTTTACACTACGGTTTTAAGCGGAACTATGACGTTTTATGCTCAAAAAATCTGTACTATACAAAACACTAGTGCTATAAAAAATAGAGATAAAATAAATGAAGAGTGCGAGCTAACACGTAGATCATGTGACCTGTTTCAGTTTGCTTGGCGCAGTCACATAATTCTCGATAAAATCCCTTTTGAAGAGAATCTTCAGCTTTTCAATACCAGTAGGGAGGCTTTTGAGCGAAAGGATCGAGGGAGAGTATAAATAGAAGGGGCATGATGAAATTCACAGGATCCGCCGGTTGTGATCAAATGGTCGAAATCCCGACATTTTAACGTACAGATCGTGGGTAATTATGTTTTCATCACCGGTACGTTTTCCCAGTTGAAGGCTCTTTGACGGCCGAAAACTGAGGTACTTTGTTGTTCCATCGACGGAGGTAGCACTGGCTTTACTGGCGAATAAATTAATGATTCATCTAAACGGTTTTTAAGAATGATGGTTATAGCGCTCAGCAGGTATTTATTTGAGGGACATTTCCCTAATAGGGCCCCAAGATCAAAACTGGATCGATAGTGGTGAACATTTCGGTATGCCTTTGAAAGTATTTAGCAATGCCACAATTGGCATTTGTTTTCTGAATCCCATAAAAATGGAAGTCAATTAACCAAGGCAGTCAACTAGTCAAATTTGTGAAGGCTCAAACCTTACCAATGCTGAGCAACCGCACATTTGGTACTCAACAAATGAACGTGCCGTCCGCGTCAAGATATCTAAATTTTATTCGAGGTAGCCAGTACCCGAACTGACTGAACTCAAACCAGACCATTAGCCCAGTTTAAGCGTCACGCTGTAGATGATATTTCAACCCTAAAATAAGATTTATGAATGAAAATGATTAACGGCTTTGTACTTCGGTCCCTGCAGTTCTAACGTGAAACAGAATATATAAATCTAGTAAAAATTCCTTGTTTTGCAAAATTTATTACCATAATCGACTAAACAAACCACAATAATGACCCCCGAGACTGGACTGTAATGCGTTCCACTCATCTAACTAATAGCTGGAATAAGCTTAACCACATAAATCGTCAATTTTCCACTCCAAACAAAAGTTCTGGGTATTTATCGTCAACTATTTTGAGGGGATAAGCGGAGCTACATACTACGAGGAATGGGTGATACCCCGATGCATGGCAATCTCAGACTTATACGCCCCAGTCGGTCAGCAGTGAAACATCTTCCCGGCATGTGTGAGGTCATCGGTTGGATTTTATCTTATGGAGTCTGTTATTTTCACTTACACTGAGAATATAGACCTCACTGTTCTGAATACGCTTTCAAATGCATGTCAAACTCACGTGAAAATCAGCCTCATTTTCGTGCTTCTGTTCCAGGTACCACTGCCACCTTTTGTGTCCTTCGACGATTCATTTTTGATCTAATCATTGTTTAACAATAAATTCCTGTCCCGTACCTTTGACCCCAGCGTGGCATTCTTTATTCTGTTACATGTTTAATCTTTGAACATGCGTTATTTTAAGGTATGCACGTATCAGCTATTTTGATCGTGTTAACCCATTCGATTAAACGGTTGCATGTAGTTCACCCCTTGGGCCTAACAATAGCATGTACAGTCTTAAGTTATACTTGTATAAGTCGTAGCAGACACACAAACACACGTGCATGCATATCATCTATAAACGCATTATCTTTGATTTGGTGCCTGACAAACAACTAACAATTTAGAAGCAAAAAGGCTCACGGAAAGCGTTCAATTTGAACATAATTTCGAATGTCAAAATCATCTGAACTGTGTTCCTTGGCAGCTCTTTCTCCATGCATCCCTAATTTGAAATTGATAGAACATTTAGAAGTAACCTAATGTATTAGAATCGAACGGATGTTATCGTATCTAAATATCCAAGCAACATGCATGGCTGTCAAATTCATGAATGAAATATTCTCCTTGTGGTTGTCACGAGGATAACTTGCGTGATCCTCTGAAGTAAACCTGAGGTTCTTCAAACAGGAATGCCAAGAAACGTTATCAGCCTTAATAAGGTTATAGTACAATAAATGCAATCGTTTTCTACTTAACCATATTTAGTAGACACGGTCGAGAGAAAAATCTGTTTGAAAAACTGTGAGAGAATCCTGTTTCTGTTTACTGATTTCGGTCAAGTATAATACCCACCAGTTATTCCATTAATAGTAGGAATTCTTTTATCTAATTGAATGAAAATTGTTGAGAGAGTAGAATGAAGAAGAACCTGCATATGCCCCATTCCTGGAATGGTAAATGCAAGAAAAATTACCTTGATAAGGCGTGGCAAACTTCTGATTGCAAAGGTCACGTATTTCAATACCCCATTTTACTTTCCTAATGACATTGATGAATTTTTCAACCCAAATGGTTTCTCTATGCTGACAGTGAATATGAAGCGCTCAAATGACAAAACACGCTTGATTTCACTGTCTTACAATGCAAGTTGAACATGTCAGTAATTTTGAACGTCTTTTTTTGTCGTAGCACAGGTCATTGGTCGCTGTGAGGATTTGATAACTGAACCTCACATTTGGATGGCATACGTTTTTTTACCAGTTCAGGCGAATTTGTCGACGTGTATGCACAGTTTGTGGTATTCTTCTGTATTTATAGGAGTTGAATATCCTTCTCCTAAACTAGTATAGTTTTTCCGGGAGTATGCACGACATAATCCTGTTCAGAGTATCTGTGAAGTTGGCATCGGACATTCGACTTTGAATGCGCCTTTCCAGTTGGATGACTTGGAGTTAGCTGTTTGGAAGAATCTTCCGGGGATTGGTGTGCCTGCTCCCGAAGTCCCAAATAATTTCATGCTGGTAACATGGATAATAATACAACCGGCTTGCACTTCATTCCGTTTGGGCAACCACCAATATTGTTCCGAATTTCCATCAAGAGCCACGGCTATCTACCTGACGTAGACGTTTCGTTGGGACGGACGAAGGTAATAGTAGTAAACCCGACTGAAGCAAACTTTACACTTGCCAAATATTCTGGTTTCAGGTCAAGTCAACCAGCACCTCTAATCACCCAAGAGAAAGAGAATTTTTAGCCGAAACCCGTGAAGTACGTGACACGGGCATGGAAGAATGGAAAGATAAAATGACACGCCTTCGGAAAAAATGAGCAGCCTGATAACACTTGCATTGTCCGTGATGATCGCCTTTAAAATCGCTCGTTACCAGTTCACGATGTAGAAGTAGGCAAATGTAATCGGAAATAATATTTTTTGTGGATATGAAATCAATGAAAGGGAGCAGTATATATGTGAAATGTGTTCAAGAATAAATAAATCCATGGAGAATGTTAAAGGTGAGGCAACCATTGATTTTGAACAACAAACTGTTCTAATATATATCACAAAACTCAGCCCGTTGTTGAACAAAGAAGTCCGGGAGCATATTCCAGTTAATTTCAACAAACAAATGTGCAAAAAAATCAAAATTTGTTTATCTTGTCGCATAGACGAATAGGGAATCCATTATCATCGAGAAGAAGATCAGAAACAACTGTATCGCAATATTTTCAACCACGGAAATTTATCGGACTAGGGAGCTTGTATGGTTAGAAAGAAAAAGCGAATGTGCATAGTTGAGCCCTTTTGAAGATCGGATGTAATCGGGAGAGATAAGAAGTTATTCTTTCCAAAGGAAGTAAGCTGAGTGTGATTGTGAAAAGCGGGAACGCACGATGCAGAAACCAGTGGGATGGTAACGGATAATCCAGACTCCCTTCGGAGATGGATTCAGAGAACGAGGTAGATAGGGACTATGGATCAATAGTCTGAAAAGAGAATCTTGTCGTCACTCAAGGCACACACGTCGTAGTCTGCTTGAGCGCGCAGTCACAATGATCCACAGAAGAACACAGAATTGAGGGATGACATTTGTTGGCGTAATGAACACAGAGTTCTGGGCCATGTGCAAGTCCGGACGACAGGGGAGAACATTGCGGTCGAGCAAATCAATCATGGTATGCTTCGACATATCTCCTGACTCCGGTCACGTTGACAGATTTATATCTAAAAAATGGAACAGAAAAGAAAAAACAACATAAGTCAGGTGGATTTAATTTAAATACCAATGAAGTAAAGTAAGGCGAAGGCCGTTTTAGTGTAAGATCACAAAAGAATTAAACAGTCGAGGAAATCAAAAGCTTCTGCTGGGTTGGTAAAAGCAGCCTTACATACGGGACCGACAATCACGAATAGAAGCAACTGAATGAATGGGACCTTTTGCGGGAGCAAGTGTCGACAGTGAGGACTGGTGGAGTGAAGGCCAGATGATGGTCTGGCCGATTTCCGACAACCGGGAATACGTTTGGTCACAAGAAAAAACAAAAAATTGGATAATATAGCCGTGAAGTGGGAAACGTGCACGTGTTGAATGGGTCTACAAAACTTATTGCTTTTAAATTCTAGTAGATTTTCCACGATTGAGTCGCGGTAAAACGAAGAGGAGCCCATTATGAACAACAAATGGAGTGGGAAGGGAGCTATAACGTATGAGAACCCGATTTTTGGTTCTGAGACAGAGCTGCATTGCGAATTTCCAAATCTCACTACTGCATTTGCTACCATGGCTAGTATTCGCACTCAATGCATTCAGTCGTCTAGCCCCGATTTGTTTTGCCTATATACAGCCTTCTTAAGCGAAGACAGAAATATCTGTCAAGTCAGAGATAATATGTCGCAGTAGGGCTGCAGCAGTCCTGACGTAAGCAAGGATTATCAGTCAGTGTAGGAAGTCCCCAAGGAGACAGGGGATTGACTTCTGTCAGTGAGACCTATGCGATTACAAGGGTCTACGCTCTCGTGAAAAATAGCACACCTGGTTACATTAACAACAGAGTGCTGACAAATCGCTTTTCCATTAAATCTTGCGATATGATGGATTTACAGTGATGAGACACTCCATAGGGGGGGCGCATTTAGTGATAGAGACGATATTGGTAAAACAAGTACAGGAAAGGCGCTGGCAAATGTAGGCAGCCTTCTAACACCGACAGAACTAAGGGGTGATAAGAGAAAAAACATTATATTAGTAAACGTTACCATAGGCGACGCACAAAGACTAGTCCTTGTGTTTAGAGAAGTCACATTTAGATAGCTTCAGTTTTGTACACGTGTATCGTGCTCGAATTAAGTAATGATTAGTAAAAATGAATGAGATCCATCAGCATAAGCCGGATGAAACGGATGAAGTGACGATTTCTTTTCAGTTGTTAACATAGAATAAGAGACGGGAATAGAATGGCTGCCGTAACAGCTTTTCTGCTCCTCCGTATTGAATAATGCTCTCCCTGAAAAAAAACATTTTCATCGACATCCGAATGCGACTAGTTAACTTGAAAGGGAATACCCAACGGCATGTTTGGCATCTCGCTGAAAGACTAAACATCACCAATTTTCCCAAAAAGTCCTCTCGCTGACAGATAAAGACTGATGGCGCAGACATTCTGTCGGCTACTTTGTGGTTGGGAGCAACTCTTCATTCTGTCTCGTGATCTACGAATGCCCTTGAGTCTTCAGAAGCAAACGTTTAACTCAGTTTCTAATCGGATGTCCAAAAAACGAGGGAAACAACAGAAAGCACAATAAATTGTAAGAAATTTAAGAACGTCAGTGTTTGAAGATTATCCTTTCCTAGGATAACAATGGGACTTAGTGGTGACAAAAAAGTAAATACAATCTGAAAAACAGTTGGCTTAGAAGCTCCTACCGGTAGTGATGTTGCCCGCAAGGATCACGTCACGATGACCTTCATGCAAACTCGGTAAACAAGGCTCTTCTGGCCACAATAAAATTTATTTTCTACTCCATTCTCTTTAGCTAGATGTTTTGCGTTATTGCCTAAAAGGGTAAAAATCAATCCGGCCGATTCTGCGGACAAGAGTACAAAGAGAATATGCGCGCAAACAGACAAACAGGTTTGTGCTCTGCGTAATCTAAGCTTGATTGTTCTAGACTGCGGGTGTGTTCCAGTCTAATTCCATTCGTCCCTTCATTTGCATAGGGATGTGCTTTCACAGCTACTTTGGAGTAGCGCGTGGCATTCATATTTCCATGCCTGGCTGACCGACCCTTTGACCACACATTTCACACAAAGGCTTCAGGTATTCCAGTCAACTTTACACTTTGGATGAATCATATTTAAGTTTGCTTTCATCATAGCTCATCAACGGTGTATATCCAGTGTCTGAGCCAGGACATTTCAACTTGGGGGATCTGCATGTTACCAATGGGCTACCACTGAGTCACCACTGCGTTACAGATAAGCTCTGATCAGGGCGATCCCAAGCGTGGTACATCCCGAGTGTAAAGTTGACCTGATGACTTGAGGTTTGCGCGTCAAAATTGTAGTCCGAAGGGCAGTCAGTCAAGCATGGGAATATCCAAGCCATACACTACGCTTAACTAACAGAGGCCCTTAGACATATGTAAATCAAATACAAAGCAAGCCGGCGAAGATATCTGCCCATTCTAAGATGATTTCATGAACATCACTAGACTGGAATTAACAGTGCATCCGCCGTGCCTCCACTGAGTATTCAGTCTGCTTACCTCGGAATCCTATCTGACTTCGCCTGAATGGTGTCTGATTCCTGCTTACAATCTGGATAAGTCTCCAAGTGCAGGCTTTTTTATTTATTACCGTAGGTGAGCACAAATTTCTTACTACAGCCCTATTCACTGATTAGTGAAAATCCTGTACAATCCCTTGATTTCCTCATTAGATCCCCACTCGTATCTATTCCCTGTTTTAGTCAAGACACTTTACACAGTTCTCGTTCCGCACTTTGTTACAGAATTCATGTCATCAATACACATTCTCATCAGTGATTGAAACTGACAATTGACTCGTCTTAGCTTGGCTTGCAACAACATTGGAAAGCCCTTCATGACTCTCGACTGCGCCATAAACTCGCAAAAGTGATGAAATTACGGAAATTTTCAAATCATGATCCAGTTTGGAAGAAAGAGGAAAACAGTTTGAAGATCACAGGAATATATGTGCAACACAAGGCGGCCTCGCAGTTAATTTCATTTGTTGATTTGTCTGTTTGCTGGCGCCATGGCGAAATGGAAATATTGAACAATGTGCAAAATAAACGTTTTCAAAATCCAAAAGCTGTCACAATAGGAAAAAAACAAACACTTTAAACCTCACCGCAGATTTGTCATTCGCATCACTTTACAGTCGATGAACTCGTTCCAACTGGGCTGGCGCCCGTGGATTTTATTTTGATCAACTCCATTCGGCCGGGCAACCTAGGGAACGAGGAGACAGAATTCGTGTGTTGCAACTGGAGAGATCAGTTTACCCATTTGTAAAAGCATGCGGTTCTCACGAATAAGTCTTCAGGTGTAGTCGTAGAGCCCAAAGTTGGGTAAAGAAAATAAGAAAAACCCGTGTGATTTTCGGTCCGTGTGAGCATCAAAAGATCAGATTGTTGATAAAATTGTTTAGTTCTAAGGGCACACGCTATCAAAAATCACTAATGTACCGGATGGCAAGAGTTGAGCGTCTTTCATATTAGACCATTCTGCATTATTCTAAAATATATCCTAGGGAATATGTGTGTTGCTCGTCTTGTGCATCAGTTCGCCCATTTTGTAGTAGGTTAGGAGATTATTAGAGAAAAACAAAGTTTATTTTCAGTCATTTCGCTAATCTAAACCGATTAGGGGGCACTAAAAGCAGTCGAAAGATTGGAAAATGGAATACGGAGAGAACGAGGAAAAGGAGGAGGAGGAGGAGGAGGAGGAGTAAATAGGCAAATCGTGGCGTGCATTTCTTCCCTTTATTGACCCAAAATGTTCATTTTGTAGTCTCAGTGCATTTTAATCGGGTGTACAACCAGGAAAATGCATGCCTTCGGAGAGGTTCGAAAAAAATGACGCCGTGAAACGCGCAGTGTCATTTGCAAACACCGAGTTTGGAATTTCTCGCCCGCCTCTCTCGAAAGTTTGGTAACCACATCCCGCAGGTTTAGGCGAAAATCGGAGTAGTTCACCGTGGTCAGCATTCCACATTTGTCCCAGTTTAAAATCAGATCAACCAAATTTGGTCTGTCTACTTGCACCTCAGATTCAACGTATCTGGGTCCAACGTAGACCAAATATTAATCCCGAATGTTTGTGGGCAATACGATAAATAAATGGTCAAAAATTTGTTAACCAGCAGTAATGACTTTGTAAGGCTTGGGTTTAAATGTTCCAGTTTCCCTCGTTACCTCAATCTGAAAATTTCTGTCTCCTATGCCCAAAAATGGTTACAACGCCCATCACGAAATATTGTATATACGAAGCACGTGCTTTCATGAACAGAATCAGGTACTAATCGTTATGTTCAGCGACTTTCATGATGTTTATCATTACTCTTTATGGTTATATGAGATTTCCTCAATAACTGACATCAAATTTCACTGTCACTGGTATCATCATCATAGATTAGATGAAAAAATCAAACGCCGTTCAGTCGGAAGTCCGACAGGCTACCTCAAGTTGACAATAGCTGCACATTGTCGAAAGGTACTTTTCGTTGGAACGTTCGTTTACTTTTTCAGCTTTAGTTGGCATTAAATGAAACGGTCCGTACTTCCGCTGTGCAATTTAGACAGGAGAACTAGTGAGATTATCTAGTGGGGAGACCCCAAAGTCATCAATCATTGGACCGTGAATTGTTTTGCTATACCAAACCTCATGCACGTTAGTCGTCGGTATTCTTGGCTAACTGACCTTTGAAATGACTAAAATCAACCGGAGTTTTATGTCTGCAGAGCAAATCAAACAAACCAAGTAATTCAATACCTGGCGCACTATATACAAGTTTTATTGAATTCTACAGGACTTATATACCTGAAGAAATGAACTTCGCGTTCTGTTTAAAGATTATCAGAGAACATTGGACGTGGTCGTTAATCTATCAAGGATATAAAAGAAAATGAAATCCCACCTGTCAGGCTTTCAGAACACTTGATTACATCAGAGCACCAAGTTGGCTGAAACCTGTGTCTATCACCATATGTTTTTCGGGTTTCTGCCTTGGTTCTAACCTAAATAGCTTCTGTGGCTTGTTATCCATTGTGTCGGGGCTTTTAGTTAGTTTTGGTTTAGTCTACTTTCTCCCCGTTTAGCTTACACGCACCTTCCTGATTTGGACTGAATGCATGAAAAAGTATGAAAACGCGCCCACTTGGCGACGCGCTTTCGGTACTGCTGATGAGATTTAGTTTATAGCAAAGCATTTAGCCAAATGATGTTCTGGCGAAACATTTTTATTTATTCCGAGCAAAGAAGCCGCGACAGATATTGTTGCATTTTGAATTTCCATGAATAAACTTAATAATATATCGTGTCTGTACATGGATTCGGTCACTTCACCTGAGTTTAACCTATGAGCCTGACAACTTAACACCTTTTGAACTTGAGAAACGGGAAGAATAATACTGGAAAGATGAACCGGCGATAGACGGGCCACCGTCACGGAGTGTGGCCCGGGTGATCCTTGGGTATCAATCGATCTCCCAATAGCCACCGCTATAAGACAGATTTAATTGATGTTCAATGAATTATTGATCTGGTTTTTGACTGACTGATTTACGGATGCGGTTTACCATGATGTGCGACTTAGGCTGAAAATCTTTGCTGATCAGTTACTCCTCATAATTAGTAAACTTCTACACACTGAGTTTTCCCTGTACTTTGAGATCTGTACATTTGGGGGCGATCCATTCCCCTCGATCTCGTAGATCGATATAATTCAGGGGAATGTTATCGCTGAGGTTTGCGAGTGCTCCAGTCAAGTTTACATTTCATCCATGGGTGCCAAATAATTTTATGAAAATGCCGAAATTCCGTGTGCTGTTTCCTCAATAAAGGTGGCGTGTGAGTGTCAGCTGATCTGTGAAAGTAATTTGCTGTTGAATTGTACAGAAAGTTATTCGTCATGTTGTATCGAATCTCGGCCATCTACAAAGACGTTTCGTCCTTATTGGGAATCATCAGCAGTGCAGATCCTTCGTGTCCCAGAACAAACGGCTTTGAGTCGAACGACTTACCCGCTAAGTTAGCCGGGGTCCAGTTCAAGGGTTCATAAAAAGCCATTGTACGAAGCACCATCAGTTCCCTGCCTACGTACACTCTTGCCGAATACCGGATTGCAGTTATTGACCCTCGTTATTATATAACTTTCTATCGGCAGCTTATGTACAAAAATGTTTTGGCGCAAAGCAATCAGTTGAACTGTTGCAGATTTCTTTATTTGCAATGGTATCTGAAATGGAAATTTTACTATTCAACTTCCCCTGAGCGAAGAATTGGGTAGTTGAAAGAATTTGGTACAAAGTCAGAAGATAAAACCGCAATGCTCATTAAATCCTCTGAGGAAACAATAGCACTGCTCACAGGATTAACCATAGTTCACACTTGAATAAAATACAACATTTGCTTACTCAATGACTCGCTGCGGATCGCACGGATCCAACATGAATGGACCTATCAACGAAGTAGCAGTGTGGAATATATGTCAGAATGGGCCTGTCAATCGTCAAGAGAAAAACAGAAGACATACTCCAGTGTAAATTCATTTTTACTAAGTAGACAATGAAGGCTTCGCCGTTTGTGCTTAAACAGTTCGGTGTGTGATTTTCGCCAAATTTGCAAAATTACTTTCCACCGGAAAGTAATTCGTCTTGTCCGAGGACAGACGTAACCTGAGATGTTCGTTTTCCAAGATTCTGTGTGCATTGCAACAAACCGGGAATTTTTCTTACGCAACGGACGACAGCTATACTACAGGAAGTCCAAAATTGCAAGCGTTAGCCTTGACCAGGATGAGGTTGTACTCAGTGAATAAACGACTGTATAGAAGCAGCCAGTTTCACAGAAAGGATGAGTTTTGCTTAGCAGACGGTCTCCCTAGAAGATGCCATAAGAGTGGCAATGGGGCTTGGTGGCTGTGTCCGACAAGTCAGTGGGTTATCGTCACATTTTAGATATTGAACATGAGCAAAGACGCACACACTTAGTTCTCCGGTCGCAATCTGCATTGTAACACCCTCTGGTGTGAATGACCACAAGGTCTGGGAACACAGCTTCCGGTCACCGGATTCTAACCGTCTGCAAACTTTATCCATAGATCAACTGTCTTGCATATCAGGTGTTTTGATGATATTTATGGCCAATCGATGACGTAGGTTGGTTATTGGAAAGGCCAATGTTTATAGCCCAGCCTAACCAAGCGTCACTTTTCCTACCTCTTTGGATCTTCCTGTTACCATCGCTTTTGCTATGGTTTCGATGGCATAGGATTTAAACCTAATTTCTACAACTGGTGCAGCTGCAGAGTTTCTGTTATATTCATTTTTCTGCAATCACCTGACCCATAGTACACCAGCACAGTTACTGTATCAAACTTTTCGTGAATATTCCCGAAGAAAACCTGTTCTGAATACCCTTTTTATGTGTGATACTAAATTTCCCTCAGAACAACTGTAAAAGTATTGGAATTTTATAGAACAGTTCTTTAGAGTTCCTCCGATTTTTGCATTGTATGAATTAGTAGGGATAAACACTTCCCTCTCGAAATGAATTCTCAATTGCCTCAGAGCATTTTTCTTCCATTCGAACGCTTATGACTAGCAGTTTGCTATCGTTTATCTACCACACCCTGAGGGAAGTGATTACCAAGGGCTCACTGAGCGCCACTTCATCAAGATCAAACCGCGCTGATGCATACTGTGTGCTCTTCAATATACCTATGCGTTCGATTCGTATTTGGTCTCATTTTTCCATATTCAGACAGTCACTCCGCACTAATCATCGTGGTAATATACCTAACAAAGAACAGTCTCTTGCCGTGTGCATCATTTAAGTGCCATAATTCCGTGACAAGGCAAATAAAGTCTTTAAGTATTATAAATGCTTTATTGAAGTTTTATTATAAACATTTTGTGAACTTCGTTGCAGCGAATTTTCATCGCTCACAAGGTGCACTAAATTACACTGCATATAACCGTTTTCAAGAGCAGAAACCAAACAAGAGAAGAGCTTGCTTTCAGCGATTTTGTCTGGCCAAAACGGTAATAAAAATGCGGTGTTTTTAGTGCTCCGTGTGTATCTGACAAATAATCCAGGTAGGACGACTGTTTTTGTTCACTAATTTGTGGCCAAGAATTGACATCGGTTCTACTGCGCTGATGGCGAGAAAATAGGACGCTGGAGATGGTTGAACTTGGTCCGTGCTAATCAACCTAACGGAGTTCTGTATCACTGCTTGTTGCTGAATCGCACTGACCGATGTGTGGAATGCTGCTCAGCGAGTAGCGCCGACTCTAGGCCAGAGCAACTGAGTCAGTTGGATAAATCGTTTGCGATGATAATGCAATGGATGGTGAACCCGAATAGCCCCAGCATCCTCTGTCTCCAGACTTCGGTAATGAAATGCCTTTCATGCATTGTGCAGGACCCCGTAAATAACTCTGAAAGCGTCACTATTCACCAGATATCACGGATCAAAGTGATGCCATTCCGTCACACTGGAGATAATTTCTGTGATTAAGGAGCTTAACAATGCCGACTGGCCTGGCTGATTTTTTCCTAAAACCGCCCTGCAATGTCGCCTACCGTAGGCTACCAAAAATGAGAAAACGAAGCAATACGTCATGGCGAATGGGGTTAGGACAGACGAAGCACGTGTAAGACCAATGAAGATTGTTGGCCAACTAGCAAGGTTTGCATGCAGACATGTGGCCAGGTGTTTGCAAGGAAAAGTTTTGGTAAAGACTGACTTTTCAAGGGCCACGGGACTTTGGAAACCATCAGTCTTATCATATTTTTGCAAATGAACGTTATCTGGATATTCCTTTAACAAAACCATATATGTACACATTGTATCCACGTACCACTCTCTGTCTAGTCCACTCCTGTGGGTCAAGATCCATCCTTTTGTGTTTGTGCGCACACAATACGGACTACGCTGTGAACATTCCGGTTGGAAGAACTCGATGTATGCAAATGTGGTCCAAAGTGGCAAACAAATCAAGAAGATTTCGCTGGTATGGGGTGGCTCCCGAAAGCGTGGGCTTCGAGCTCAAAATTTTCAGGAAGATCAATCGTTTGACTATCGAAGTTCCAATAAGCCCGTCTCCAAGCCGGAATTTTCGAAAAAATGTTCAAAGAACTCGAACATTTTCAAACAGTCCTTTTAAGGTAAAAAATGAAGCGGAATTATTATTTTTGCCATATTTGTTGAATGGATATGAGTACACGCAAATCCTTATTGGATTCCGCAGCGGATTTATTTTAAAGTCCTGTATTAGTCCAAGTTTACGCAAACCGTATTCTGTTGCTTTTCTGGTGCAATAAGGCCAGCTTGGTGTATCGTGCAAGGTTTTTTGACGAAGCGGTTATCATAAAGAGCATATTGATAAGACAGCGAAACAATTAGAAAAAGGAACGCAGAAAACAACGGAAGATGATCCTACAGTTTGCTTCCAAAGACTAGATCGCGTTAGACATCATGTATATCAGGTTGTTCTGTTGTCTCTTAGAAGCCATCTGAAGCAAAAGGCATGTTTCGCTTGCATCCATGCAACTTTTACGATACGAATGAATCGTCCCATCCTGTGTTTAGATATTTAGTTGCTTTGGTGGAACGACGCTTACGGGCAAATTAAACAGATGATTATGTGAACATGCTCGCAGAATACATCGGGCTTGGTTAAATAGCATGGCTGACAAAATCATGGCAATCTTTGAGACCTTATCGGATTGACTCTGGTTACTCAGCATCTGAGGGTCAGGAGACCTGACTTACTGACAAGGTTCGGAGCAGATTATCAAGACTAAGGTCCTGCGTGTGGCCGCAAGTCTTTGTCGTTTCCGTTCGCATTCGTAAACCAGGAAGCAGTTTGCGAAAACAAAGTTGCTTCTCCTTCGCACTGGTTACCATCCAAAACACCGCAATCCGCTTAAGGACCTCAACCGCATATGCGTGTCACGTTGTTCCATTTAAGAATTTGAACATAACATAGAAGTCCACCAGCAGACAAAAGGACGCAGACGGTCATCTTCTCTCATCTCAACTGAAATTAGCAAGTCTAATCTTTTTTGCTATAAGTTATACTTGGTTGTGGTTGTTAGTATGAATACGACTGTCTAGAAGTGTGTTCATCAAACTATCATTTGTTTCTATTGAATTATTCAGATCTAATCAACCAGATGGCCGAAATCAGCACAGAGTCACCGTAGTTAGCAGGACGTTTAACATACTGGAGGCTGCTAAATTCTCCCATCCATTTTCTCCGATTCAAATGGCTTATGGGCGGTGCTAGTTTAACAAATCTACCGTCTGTTAGCAGCTAGGCTTATAGAGAACGAAAGTATTTTAATGCGAATAGGATAAATTACCAGCGCAATATGAAACAGGAAAGATGAAATGTTTAAAGATGAACAAACGTAGGAAATTTCCGGGCTATGTCGCAGCCTACTACATCTAGCTTACAAAAATGGCCTTATCCTCGTTTTCTGAATCATTGCAAAAATGATTAGTTTGTCAGCCTCCTCCTTCGTGTGGTGTATTTGTCTGTAATCATTTTCTTAAGTCGTTTCCTAGAAAAAATGCGGATTGCTCAAACGTGTAACTGGGCCAAACTGCAAGGTTTCGACCTTCACGCTTTGTCGCAGCAACAAAATAGAAGTAATGGATGTTTTTCAAAGCCTCAGCGTCAATTCATATGCTGAGTACGTTTTGGATTTAAAAATGTTTTGCTCATAACGAATCTATTCGCATTTTTGAACATCAATAATTTGTGAAGCAAATCTTCAGCTCTCAAGACGCGGAATGAACTGTCCTGAGTTTGTCAATATTACCCCGGTTATTAACATACCAAACAGAGTGTTTTAACTTGTACCGCGATACGTATAAAAATATAAATACACTGCCATCAATTTGGATTACATGGAGAAGAATAACAAATGAAAACTGCAAACATCGACCAAGCAGTCGCAGGTTCGAACTTTTCAGCGGTTGCAGTAATTACAACCTACTTGGAGCTCCAAAATGCTTGTGAGTAATATGTGGGATTGTGGCTTTCTCTGCTTGACTCAGTCTTCTTCGGACTCCTTATTCCAAGCTCAAAATTCAGACTACCTGGTCAAACTTACAATCGGGTAGTATCAGATTCGATTCCCAATCCAACTCGAGCTCATCAGTGGTGCATATCCTCTATCGCATCCAGAGTTTAAATCAACTGGAAGTTGTAAGTATTACCACTGTGACATCAGCTGCATTAGTCCAATCATAATTATCGAGTTGAGTTTGTTCATGTGTTGCGCTCACCGACGGCCAGCAATGTCTGATATTCCTGAACAAAGACAAGATACGTAACTCGCTAACCGCCGCCTAATTTCTCCCACCAACTCTGGCTTTCTGCACAGGATGTTGTTCTAAACATGCGGCAACATGAAATGAAAGTGCTCACCCTTATACTCTCCATCCAAATTGCTCCCGTTTCCGTAAGATCTTAATCAAACTCGTGCCAGCTAGCTTATCGAGTGAGGCATTTGGTTCTGACCCAACATCCAATCAGTAGTACTCTAAATCTGGCTGACATATTCAAACGTGGATTCAGTGTGATGAGTGACGACTTGGAGAATGGGACAGTCATTGACCTTACCAGAAGTGAGCACCTGACTCAACGAATGATTGTATCACCACTGGAAGCTTTAGCGATGACTACCAACAGGTGAAATTAGAGTTTCAGTGAACAAACCATAGGAATAAAAAAAACGTATTTCGTCGGGTCATTCACGAATCGCCACCCTCGTTTGCCTAAAAACGCCCGTCAACTGGGAAGTCGCTGTGACTGATCCGGACTGACCAAGAAATTCATTAAAATAGTTGAAACTTTCCAAGCATCTCCCAAAAGTCATTCAACCAAAAACCAGACTGATTTGCCAAGTTATTTTGTGGGGTGAAGGACTGAAGCTTCGATTCAATGCAATAAAACTGCGGGCGCTGGAGAAAAAAACAAAAGCACTTGTAAGTAACTGGGCTCTCCCAGGTGAATTTGTTTACGTGTCACATAAAACCAGGCCAACCATTCACTGGCGAGTGCTGGCTATGCCAGAGGAGAATGAAATGCAGCCCAGAGCAACCATTCTTACAAATTTCAATAATCGTTCCTATCGACCTTGCCTCTACTCGCCCTTGGGAACAATGGGCTTGAAACTGAAACGGCTAAAATCGCACGTGGAGAGATTTAAGGTTCCTACCCAGAGAACACACTAGCAGCTCAAAGTAGTGATATATTACCCCATTCGGCATAATGGCCAAAGGTTGTATTTTGCTTGTGGAGATTTTACAAGTAAATATATTCCGACCGAATGCAACATAGTGAAGGAAAGCCTCCTATTACATAACATTCTATTTCTTTTTCTCAGCAATTCTTTAGCGTTCTTTTTCAGATCAACTGCAAATAACGTTATATGAAACGTATGCTCAATTTGTTTATGCTCAGTTGTCGCTGAGATCTGGCTGTTTTAATGTAGCGAACGCTGCAACCAAAACATTAGAAACGGGTTTGGATGAATAAAATAGGTGATAAAAAACAGCACTTCATTTCTGACTGAAAGAGCAACAAAACCGACTGAATGTCCATGGTTCACTCAACAGACAAACGAGAGAATTGATTTATTTATACACCGCAATTGTCTTGTTTAGTCATGATTGTTTTTTTTTCGGAATGAATGTTGAAACATCTGCAAAAAATTGTTTTGTTCTGGATACACGTGGCCAGAATTTAGGCGGACGGTCAAAATCACAAATTTACTTCTCATTTGGGCAAAACAATAAAAACCAAACTCGTCTAACCAAACACGAATAAATTTTGTCCACTGGCTGCATCCATTTAATGTTAATTACCAAATGAAGTATTCATGTTTCTCGGTAGCTGAGTGCGACTAGTCACCGTTCAAAAAATAATCGATCAGGTTGGAAACACGGCTATTTATTAACTGACCGATTCATTCATTCTACCGACTGGCCAATGTTACTGATCTGATATCTTTCGCCCTTCATTATTTATCCTAGATCTGGACTGTTTGATAGAACATTCATCTTGCCCACTGGCAGTACATCAAAACATGTTGTTCTCTTATATAAAAATAAAAATCTTTTAGGTCATTCGTTTTGTTTTTTTGGACTTACTATGGAAGGTGTGGCGTGTTTCAACAAGAGCCTTTTTTCTAAACAAATCCCATGTTGACCAAATCAATGTCTTTCTGCTAAAAACGTCTTCAGTTGCCTTAGTCTACTTTTAGTCAGTAGTATTGTGCTTTACGGATCACTAGAAGAGGAATCAGAAACAAGGACACAAACATATTTTTGTCTCCTAACGAGTTTGGCTTTTACTTTGACCAAAAGTGGGTTGAAATAAGTAACGAATATAATGGTAGCAAGATTAAATTACTTCAGGTCAGATGCTCCAATATCTTGCAGCCATACCACCAGCTCAATGTCAAACAACCAGACCACAAGCTCAAGATTGACCAAGGGATCACAGTCAAACTTAAAGGTCCCGTAGAATGAAAGGTTGCAGTCAACTACTACTAGGTATCGATGAGGCCATCCCTGATGGTGATGAAGAGTTGACGACCTAAACCTCACGATCAGTGATCGACAACTTGTGAAACCCGTCAAAATGAGCCACAAACATCAGTTTTAAAATTTGTTGAAGTCACCATTGTATCTATTCCACTAATACATATCCAAATGTTTTTATGTGAATATGGTTTAGTGATCAAATTTCAGTTGATTCGTTTGCCCGTCCCAAGATGTAATTGACAATTCAGGTCGAATTACACAAACATCAACCGTGGTGAGTTTCGTATGGGTACTTCATTTGAACACATGACCGGGACACCCGTTGGCTTAATCTGGTAGATCGGCTAGTGGAGTACAAACAGCAAAAATGTGGGCCTCACATTCATGCACCCCATGATCAATGAATTTTCATGTTTCGGTCTTGTGAAGCGTTTCACGTTTGCCAATGTTCCGTCGGTTGACTAGCACTTGGTATACACTGCAGTCCTAGCCAAGGTCAATTATGAACCTCTGGTATTTGCGTTAGGTGAACCACCAATCACATTATGTATTTCAGATATAAATGAAAGCTGACGTTACAGGTAGAACTGTTGTATCTTTGCTAACATGTGCGCTTTCCTTTTGACTGAAATTTCAATTACCATAAAATAACTTATTTGTGATGAGTCGTATTGTGTGATGATATGTTTACCTGATTGGTGCAAACCTAAGAATTACAAATATTGGCAAATGTCTTCAAGATGTGGTTCACGAAAAATGGTACATTTGTTTCAACCCCAATTGGATCACGGCTGATGTATTTGTATGTCAGCTTTTTTATGACCTAATTCAACCGGTATTATTGCATGACGGGAGGACAAAAACGAAAATACCGTGAATGAATTTGTGTCACTCTAATCATGATAATAGTTGCAAAAGCGTAGGAAAAGGCAAACCAAAAAATAAAAAAATATGTAAAAGTTGAAATGCAACATATAATTACTATCAGCTAAATTATTTAAAGCGATTCATTGGTGCACATATGGGGTATTTCTAAGACATCCAATAAAGGGAACTTCAAGTCAAATGAATTGCCACAAGGAATCCAAGTTGTCATTAGTGGTTCTTCGGGGATGTCGAACATTTCTACTAGAACTGCACGTGACCAATCACGATACTAGTATTCAAATAGATGACTACGTTACTTTTCATATGTTCCACATCTGACTAGTAAGTTGATTATCATGATGACAGTTTAAACAGCCCAATTTAGTAAACTATCTTCCATTCGCATCAGAGTTTGATCAGACTGCACATCTACTTCAGTATACGAAGGTCTTAGGGCAGTTCGGAAGTGCCCAAATCCCAAGGTTGCAGCGAAGTCAACAAAACGATAATAGTAGAGGTGAACCATGTCTCCGTTCGAGAATGTCGGGCATTGCTAGCCGTCGGTGAGCACAACACATGAACAAACTCAACTCGATAATTATGATTGGACTAATGCAGCTGATGTCACAGTGGTAATACATACAACTTCCAGTTGATTTAAACTCTGGATGCGATAGAGGATATGCACCACTGATGAGCTCGAGTTGGAGTGGGAATCGAATCTGATGCCACTCGATTGTAAGGTTGACCGGCTGGTCTGAGGTTTGTGCATGTTAAGTGGAGTCAGATTCAACCAAGCATAGCCAAGTTTATTTTATCAAACGTGTGTCAACTGGCCAAAATACTTCGAATATTTTTCGCAGTCATGTTGCCTTAAAGGAAAAGATTACGTTTTCTCTGCTATCCACCACTTTTGGCCATTTATAGCTTTCACGTCTAAAACTTACATAAAATATTTCATGATAAACCTGTCTGAAATTGCTGTTTTATCAAACAACACGTTGCCCACGACCAAACGCAAACAAAACGTATTGATTGATTGCTAACACAGGACAGTTTGGTTTCACACACTTTCTAAATGAATTCTAAGAATAAAAATTAGAATTTGGCTTTGTAATGGAAGAATACTACTCGATAGTAAAACTAGTGCGAAGAAGGCTGTGGAAAATGGGTACACTTTACTAAAGATTTTGCCCGTTTTTGGTAGTCCCAATTTCGTGTGTCCATTCTCGTGCCCTCAAGCAAGATCAGACCAACACTTTTTAGTTTTGTGACTGAATTATACCGATTCCTGTCAAGCATTTGGAAGAATTATCCCATTACCAATAAATATGGATAACCGCCGCTGACTGCTCTCATCAGAAATTCTATGCAGTTTTCAAAACAGAATAACCCATCGGCCTACGTTTTCCCCCACATATCAACAGCCGAGTCGCAACGAATGCATCCGAAAAAAGGGTTTTCTTGCAGAAGACTAATATGTACCAACTTCAAAGAGGATTGAAGTTCTATTGTCATAGTATGGAATCTAGTTGGACGTACGACTAACTGTGTTCAATGTTAGCACGTTCTTTTTCCCAGAACGTGACAGTAGGAAGGAAATATAGAGCTCATTTGATTTGATTGAATGCAAATCCAAACTGTCTGGTCGACATCCATAACGATTAGTGGTTTCTGACAGAATAATGACTTAGCTGAAACCATAAAACAAAACAATGCTCAACACTATTAAAACAAACTCTCGGTGTTGTATGCTTCATTCAAAAAAGCTAACACTGGATAAGGGTGAAACAATTATAAGACGTGATACTTTCTTTCTGAGAGCTTCTAAAACGTTTACTTGGAACGGATCTAGAGGTACAGAATGTTTGCTCTAAAGCAAACATAACGATCTTATCAAAACATAATTGCATTCCTTTCACCCTAGAATTCACGTGATCAGATAAAGTCCCATAGATACATGTGAACTTGCAAACATACGTATAAGAATGAAGACACCGGAGTTCACACAAGATAACAAGTATACGCCTAATACGTGTCACATTCCATCTGCACAGTTAAGAAAGAATGACTCTAAAGTGTCACGCAAAAGCTCGAATAAATGGGCGTAGCACGTGATTAAGGATGCAAATAACAAGGTCCGAGTTGACATGATCAACAACCTTAAAAAGAAAGGGAAGTGAAAGGCTTATAAAATCCCGCATGAGGATCAGGGGTGTGTTGGTGACCTGTGCTTTTCCTGCCATACGAGATTTGAGTCACCATACCACTTCAAACTGTAAACACAACAAAAACCTTGGGTTTTAGTATTGGAACCCAGATCTGCCATCCGCGAGCAATCGTTCCATTACTATTAGCCAATTAAAAACCAGAACTTTAAGAAACGACTGCATGAACTCTGTCGATAAAAATTTGGCAACCAGCATGAAATGTTCCCGATACAGTAGTCGCATGCAAAGACGTCCCTACTTTTCTCTTTATCTTTTTGCGTCTTCTATTACCGAAACAACAATGTACATCATTTTCAGCAAAAGATTCGCAGTCAATGAAGGATGGCCACGCAAATAAACTGACGGGTCGCTGGAAGATTCGAACTCTCATTCCTCGGGTAGAAAAGCCGAATAACAAATGCCTTCGAAGTTTCCTAGAAATACTGCCCTGGCCCGAGGACGGTATACTTCTTTATTAACTGTCCTTGTCATGCTATAAATTTGCACAACACCATGTTTTTCTATTTCCTTTCCAATCGAGTAGTTTTATCGCCTAATGGAAGTTTGTTGCTTTCCCTGGACACTGTTTTGCGTCACGCTTCCAATGATTCGCATCCAAATCTCGTCCTGTTTGATGGCAATGTTCCCATTTTCTCCCAAACACTCATTGAAAATAGTCCGTATGTCCCAGAACGAATTTTAGCAACAAAACCTTCGGTGAAAAACTGGTCTGTGATCATTCAAGACTTCTGTTCTCCATTGCTTCTCACTTATTACCTCTCAGGCCCGGTCGACTCCGGGTGTTTTCATAGGTTGCACTGCCGGTTTATTGAATTGTAATCAAGAAATATAGTAGCAAATTTTGTTCGAATCGGGCTTCTATTTCAAAGGTTTTCACACTTGCGACTAAACGGGACGGTTTCATTACAAACTGTTTTTTTCTGACAATCATGTTCAAGGACAAGAACATCCACATACCCTACACCCGATTCTGCACTGGACGAATTGTTATTTCGGGGTTTTTTTCATTTTCATGTTATTTCATATAAGGGATTCGTCTGTGCCACCTCAGCCCTGAGATCGCGTTCTCCTGTTCGTTACTGACACTTGTACAACACTGGCTACATCCTTCCGGTTTCGCTGAATTCTGCCTATTGTGATCGGATGGCGAAATCATCGTTTGCCACCGTACACGAATATATACATAGACAGAGACACGGTTACATGACTCTGTCCTCGGATGCCAAGGCTTTGAACGCAACGTGCACGTACGGACACACACAAAAATGACACTGTCCACACCACTCTGGGTGAATAATGATGAGGCATTCTTCTGAACACTATCGCGGAAATTTCCATAGTGTTACAAATTCTTCATTTTGGCAGGATTTTATTCATAAAAGCGTTACTTATTCCAAATTTGTCTTCTTTTCCGCAGACGTTTCGTGGAAAGCAGTTGCAAATAAAAAACTCCCAGTGGGTGCAACAGTGCTGTTTCTGGGACTGCAAATCTGATTCGCTTTAGAGAAAACGAAAGAATGGCTTTCTGTACTGAGTAATAAACGAATACTTACACCGTATTCGATGATAATCTCATACCTATTTTAAATTTTGTTTCTCGTAGCAAACTTCATTGTGCAATGGTAAACTTATTTTAATAAATAAAAACAGACTACTATCGAGAACTGAGCCTGGGAAGTGTCGATTTTACAAATATTTTGAATCATTCGATTAAATCGACTTTTTGAAACTATTCCCGGATCAGCTGGTTTCTATCTATCCGAGATTTTATTAGTGGTGTGTAACTCTCGTATTTCATCGGTAGCCTCAGGGCCATCGTTCAGATAATTCCGATTGAATATCGTAAGCGTCATTGTTTCACCGGTCATAACTTATCCATCTCGACCAACTCCGGTTGCGGTAAACGCGGTCCAGAAAAGTGGGCATATTAATGAGGAACTGAGAGAAGTGAAATGAAAGATAGAAGAAAGAAGGGGGATTTCGGAGCTGTTCATTCTGATGCGCAGTTACTCATTCCCGCGACAGTCTCTGACGCGCCAAGGACAGTATTTTCCGTATTGAAAGCTAGGTAGAAAATCCAAAATGTGGTAAAGAACTTTTTTGGAGCCATTGGAGTGTGCGTGTGTGTGTGTTTGAACTCAAATAAATGCATCTTTACTGGGAGTGGTATTAAAAGGTGGATTTTGCGTGAATTTCACAACTTTGTCCACCCGGTGTCCGAGGATGGCACTTCCCTTGATCCGTTTAATCTCTTCCTGTTTGAACTATTGTCTCCCGTGTCTTTTGATTAGCAATCTGCAATAAAAAAGACATATTAAAAAAGAATAAAAAAACTTTACTTACGAATGCTCCTATCGATCAGGACCTAAGATGTTCATTGACTGAGTGAAAATACTGCATTTCAGTAACAGTTCCTTCAGTGACAATCATTTTATTTTTAATTTCCACACAACCATAATATTGTTTTATGCTCTTTAAGGTATTAATTTCAGTTGTAAGTGTGCCATCTGTTCGTAAAAATAATGAATCGTCAAATCCATTACCCTGGTCAACATTCAGCACAAATTCAGCGAGAAAGCATTGTATTTTCAGCCGGTTAACTGAAAAAAACCACATGCCAAGGTCAGTTATTAACGCTGGACCAAATTAGCCAACGGACTGATCAACTAGTGAAAATTAATCAAAGAAAACCAATATGCATAATTCGTTTTGGTCTGATAAACTATTTTTGCTCTTGCTGGACTTGATCTTTTCTCCAATTCCAGTTACTGCGAACTGACAACGAAGAATCAGAGACTGGGTGCATCGATCATTGGCGGGTCGATATCATAGTAAAAGTATTCGTCGATTTTGTGCCTTATAACAACAACTTTCATTGCATAAAAATCCCGCTTGAATATTCATTGCCTCGAGATGAATTATGGGTATCTTATGTTACTTTAAACATAAATAACAGATTCGAACAGTTCCCAAAATAATCACTGTCTAATCGGATGGACACAGCTAAACCATCCATCATTTGTCGGGTTCAAAATCGACAATTCACTTTTGACTGATATTGTTCTTTCTTATTTAAGGTTATCAGGAACAGAATACCACATGTATGGACTTCGAGAACAGATTCAGATGAACAGTTCAATTTTACTGTTAATAAATCCGCTGTTTTATCTGAAAACATAAATAGACTAGGCAATTCATTGTAACTTTTTCCGTGGACGGTGTGTAGAAACCTATACGGTGCTGGCACAAATGCTGCCAGCAAGCTTCCCAAAGATCCGCTTTCCGGTAGAATTTCCTAACACGACAACAACAACAAAGGCATGAATACAAAAATCCTGTACCGAATTGTTCTAAGTGTATCGTGTGTCATTCATTGGTGCGGTTTTGCGGTCAGATAGCAGTACTTATCTTCCGTGCACCTGAGTACCACCTGCACGCCTTGATCAGACTCCCAGAATAGCTTTCAGTTTTTCAGTACTAACCAATCAACTCCGGCGAATAAATTTCAGTAAGCTGGGAAATTACTGAAAGAAAAGCAAACGAATAAGCCTGACACGAAAACAACGGTATATAAAATATACTTTATTCCGAAGAATTGTTGTAAAACCAGACTTCACTGTATTAAATTTGTTCTAGCAATTTGCCGTCTAACGTTTAGCACAATTCATGAAACGAGAACTATTCCGACTTGTCACCTGTTTTTCTTTTTCGCGAAGCACTTCTGGTCTCATTTTGTGTGACTAACCAGTACACTAGTCTCAAGGTGAAATTGCACGGGCTATTTTTAATGTGATTACGTCAAACCAGAACTATACTCTACGCGGACATAATTGTCTGTCGTTCCTAGTTTATTAAACCGGAAAGTGGTATTTTACATCATTCGACTAATTTATATTTATTTTTTCTGCAACATAGTACAGAAACCAAAATGAACGATTTTTAATTTGGAACTACATCATTCCAGTTGCTGGTGTGCATAATACTGTCAAATTGTGGAGCAATCATAATTTTTTCTCATGAACGTTTCAATCTACCTCGGTGGTGTTTTAGAAGTGCGTATTCTACAGTGTTCTAAAGATGGCGAGAATTTATTAATGTTTATAAGGTGTTTAAGGATAACAGCGATGCCGGACTGAATTGATCTTCACACATCAAATGAAAATCCAACCGGGATTGCTCTAATCATTGGACAATTGATAGAAATAGCGGGCTGTTGAAATTATCTAATGGCAAAGCGTCTTTGTCCCACTGAACGTTCAAGCCTAGTGCATAAATAGGGAAGCGTAAATTTGCGCATTTCAACATGCCCCCATTTCGTACACATGGACATGGCTTTGGCGAACAGTTCGAACAATCTTACAAAATGAAAATAAATAAGATTATCAGTTTACTATTTTGAAGGCATAGCGTCGATGAAATAGCAAGGCACAACTCGATCAGCGAACTAAAAGAAGGGGGCCTTTTTATCAACGAAGAATTAGTAATTTTTGATGTGTAAGTATACCATATGCCTTAGGCACACGTTTTACCTAAGTTCCGATGGGGATATTGCTTTCGAATTAAATACGTTACCAGAGGTCTAGGAGTGCAGATGACCCGGATGATTGGATGCGCTTGACCGTGTAAGGTCATCTAATCAGAAAGAAACTCTATCACCATGGCTTTTGAGTTTGAAAAGACTACGTACCCAAGCGTGGATTATTCCAGTCGAAAGATATGCGTTATGTGCGGTGGAATGTGTTTGAACACTTGTGTGAATTTGTTGGCTATTTTAATCAGAAAGTTCGTTGAACTTGACATGACAGCATGGTGCCTGAGAAATCTGTGATATCAGCAAAGTTGAACCAACTTTTGAATACTACTTTGCAAGTCTTTTTAATCGATGTGGACATAATACACATGTCCCGTTATTTGTCATTTATCGGTATTAAAACGCCCTGCGGTACAATGTTCCACATCGTCCGCCTTGCGTTTTGTAAACAACTTCGTGTCATTGGTTGCTTTTTGTCATCACCTCAAAGCATCCTTTGTATCCAAACCAATTACCATTGCTCATCAAATTTTCGATTAGATTTTGAACGCTACGTTTGGCACGTGAATTGCAAACTTTTCATTTTCAAATAAGATGACAACGACAATGGACTCTCGAGTTCATTTTCATCTTTGCAAATCCACTGTCTTAGTCGATCGCGTTTGTGCGAAGTCATTTTGCATCGTTCATACCCACCACTTTATAAAGTTCTGACAATCGGCCCCAAGCATAGACTTGATTCGCTATTGTTGTCGTATTAAATCGGAAATGTTATCATCCTCAAAAAAGTTGAAGGCTTGCTCTGTAAATCAACCCGATTTTGTAACATTTCCAGTGTCCGTCAGACACTCCCGACTCTTGTTGAAGTCATCACGGTTAGGCTCGATTAGAAAAAAGTTTAATATTGCTGATATTATTTATTGGACGTGTTTTGGCCTTGACATGGTACTTTTGGACGATAGGCATTGTGGGATAAAAAAAATTGGGATTAATTAAAATAAGGTCAATGACAGTAATTTCGTACAGTCACATGTTTCGTGCTAGTCGCTTGAATTTCGCTACCTTTTCAGTGCGTGATAACAAAATGACAGGCAAACATTTTGGTCTTAAAGCGAATGAGAGTGTGAAGTAGTAAACATTCACTCGGCAACTAAAAGTTCTTTTCCACCTTGTTGGGGTCATTTTACACCAAAAAGAAAATATGAAAACAAATTCTATAATCCGCCTGATGCAATCGGAGGGTTTTACGAGAAATGCGGTCGTTTCAAAACCTTAACAAATTTGTCGAAGATGTCTAGAACAAACTGTCAGAAACATTTTTAGCACAAATTCACAAACAAAGCTTTGTTATTTGACTCAAAATGTGAAGTGGACAAAAAGCAGAGAAGAAAAACATAAATACGTCTTTTGTAAAGGGTTTTTCTACCCTCTTAAGCTCTTTCACATTTCACTGCCGCCAAGTCAGCTCTCAAAACTCAACTCAGTTCATCTGTTAGGAAGGATTGCACAAATCTAATTAAGAAAACATAACCCCAGGCTTTTGCTCAAAATTTGCCGTACTTTTGGCAAAATACCGTGATTCGAATTTCGCCCCTGGGAGTGATTTTTTAAGCCACGGTCTGATTACCATGTCCCAGACGAATCAAATAGCCATGACCTTAATAATTAGCATTTCACCACCACACTGCCGTGACGTTATCAAATTGTGCTTCATTTCTCGGGACTAGTCTCGCTAGACAATCACCTCCACCGCTCTTTCAAGGAGGCCCACTTACGGAATTGGGCCCACAATGTTAACACCCAACCCTGATCTGAGAATTCGCCTGGTATCTTAAATCCACCCTTCTGCGTAGATGGAAGCGTACATATTTCGGCAAAGCCAAATTGCAAAAAACAGGAACTTCGACGATTTATGCATTAAACGTCAAATTAAGACTTTCTGTTTCGTTAAATGACATTACAAGGAACAGATGGCTCGCGATTATGTCGTTATTCTTCGGAGGAAATTCAAATAGCTCTGCAACAATGAACTGCATGATCTGGTGCTTTTTTAGCAAGCAGATCGGTTAGAAATTCGATCGATTTCCGGGACGGCCTCCAACGGGCACATAACGAGCCTCAATGAAGAACAAAGTTAAGCGTATTTGCAATAAGGTAATGCCTGTATTGATAGGAACATCATTTTGATATAATCGGTCGTTATCCCACTGTATTACATTGATCGTCTTCATGTGGCACCCAGCAATTGGATTGTGAGATTAATTTTGCTTCATGCACCATCATGTCTTGGAATTTCGTCAGTTCAGTCTATTGTGGTTTACTGAAGTATTCTGTTTGAATAACAAGCATGCCCACAGTGGCAACGAGATTCACATCGTCGTGTTTGCAAATGACTTATACCCCACACCCAGGCTTGCTACCCGGGGAAAAACATGAAGTCGGAGAAACAATATTAAGACAGAAGCAATGTTTTAACATAGTTCCAATGAAACGCAATAACATTCTTTTGGAATGACTGCTCTTCGGATCCAAAAACTGTCTTCGTTAACAGAATAACCACGATCCCTTATCAGAATTGTCCGATGTTATGATCCCATGGAAAGACTGTCCCCACTTCATTCGTCTCAGAGTGGACCATCTAAATAATTACATGAAACGTTAGAAGAATTTGTTTACAAACATTGTCCTTCTGCAAGCATTTTGAAAGTTGCCACTTGCACCCATTGACAAAATCAGTTGCCCCCGGAATTGATGCATATGGCATTCTTAGTTACTGTGGCAGGTCATGGTATTCACTATGACATTATAATTTACTCTGTCTTGTTCCCCCTTATAATTCCTATCCGCAAACATTAGAAACAGTGAAATATCTTCCCATTTTAACACTTATAGCGTGCATGAAATGTTTAAAACATTTTTCCGCGGCATTACTTGGACATAATTTCGCAACTTTTGGGCAGAACTTTAAAGATCCATCTTTACTATTGCATTTGTTTGATGTCCTTGCTTCATAGGAATTCCCTGACTGAGTTCACTCGTTGAAACCTCGGGAAATGTTCGAGTTACTTAGCCTGAAACGCTGTGCGTGTTTAGGAGTAAAAATTTAATTCAGCTGAATTCACATTTGGACCATGTTCCTAACCGAATATTGAACTGCTTCCATTTCAGTTTGTTGCTGTCAGGAAAACAGCGCAAAAATTAACTTGGCACTCTTGATTGAACTTGACGTTCACGTCAATTCAAGTTACAACTCCTGCTAAACGAAAACTCACCTAGATTGTGACTATTGATCGCTGCGCAGTGCCAGTTAACTCCGAATCTTCGGATTATTAAATAATTACCTTTTGTGTACATTCCAAAGCGTAATCAGAAGTTGAATATTAGATAAAGTGATAACTTCTTCCGAACAGCTCAGCTAGTGATCACTGACTGTGGACCATGCACAATGCGCACTAGATAGACTGTCGTGATCGGATGCTCGGTTTGGCATGTGCTTTGCACCTTCAAAGTGCAAAGTACTGTTACAGGACTGGACGACAGCAGCGCCAAACTTGATACTGGATGGAGA
>LUCM01003490.1:43360-87268 GCA_008360955.1 Fasciolopsis buskii | reverse complement strand
TTTTATATAAACGTGTAACTCTGGGGAAAGGCAGCGGTCAGTGAGGCTTGCCTTATCGTTTACCGCTGAAGAATGATGAGCGAAGAAACGTTCTGAAACGTTCTATAAATACCTAACTGCAGCAAACAACTGAAGGGACTGGATTTTCAAGTGTCGTTATGTATCATCTGACCTACGCAGCAAAAGTTTTGTCGGGATATTAACGCAACGTGAAAAGTCTGCATAAGAACAGGGGTTCTTTGTTTGTAAACATTTCGGTCACCGCTGACGGTGATGCAACATGATTCTGAGCGACATGTGGCTTCTCGTGCCGCCTCGAAATAAATGAAGATCTGTAGACTATTTGCGGTGAGTGGAAATGCATTGCGTAGCATTTACGGGCTATTCTTCTGTATTTCACAAGCAAATTTCTATTTGCTAAAATTTGCAAGTCCAGGAAAGAATATTTGGTGGCATTATCTGGAATTTCGTTTAACCACTTCAAACCTCTTCATCTTCTTAGTTTTCGAACAGTTTTGCATGCAACCATTCTGCTTTGGCAAGCAATGAGGTTTTGTTTATTTCTGTCATACATCATGCAAAAATAAAAAGTCAGCTGATCACACAAGACTTTCACTTGAAAATTACTCTTGTGCAACGTCAAGCGGTTGAATGAGGCAATTTTCTGCATTGTTGACTCGTGCTCAACAAAGCCACCCAAATAATGATGAAGTTTGCTCTGGACGAATGTCGAGTAGAAAGGAGAACGGAGTCTGACGCTGGTTGGAAGTGAGAAAAAAGGGACTTCTGTTTTGTTTGTTCCAATCAGGTGAACAACTAAATGTAAAGTCCTTTAAAAGGAACCAGTGTGACCGATTAAGATCTAATGTTTCTAGATGATGGCCAGTCGTTGGCAATGATCCTTCAAACCGTTATTTGTATGTGATTTTGTATTACAAGGGTGTTGTTATGAGTGCTTGGTGTGGAACAGTTTGTTAAATTATTTTTGTACTACAAATAGCTCCAGGATTTTTCTTTCAACCATGAGTCACTCAGTTTTTTGCGAGTAAACCTAGATTTTCTCCTCATTTGCTGAACTTCACTGGATTAAACAGCCTTGCTTAATCCATATTTAACTGCCATATTTAAGATTATAGCAATACAAGCATGCACCAAATAGTCATGGGATTACAGTCTCCAAATGATCGTGGATCACAACATAGTTACTTGTTTCTAGCATTGGAGCTAATGGTGATTTTATAGCATGACAATATGACTTGAACCAAAACCATTCACATTAATGTTTAATAACCTACAAATCTGACGGAAACCCCCATCGACGGCGGTTTACTCCCCCAGTGAGCGTTTGACGACACATTGCCTGATGCGTCCTCATACATTATGTGTCAACATGAACAATCATGTCATCTTCATCTATTCATGTTCGGTATGCACATGCCCAAGAAAGCCCGAATGAGTGTTCTCAATTATGAACACCGAAGTAAAATCAACCAAATATAGACAGGTAAAATCTAAATAGAAGTATAACTAAATCCCGTGTTCAATGGAAATCACTCGTTTATCTCATATTAATCGACAGAGTGGGTCAGTAAACAAAATGAAGATACTTACTGATAAGTCAAGATAATGTATGGGCGGAAAAAGTTTACGTTTGTTACTGACGGATAGAAAGTAACTGAGCAAAGCAAACCTCCAGCCAGCATTTGCGCTGAGGTTTAGCACAAAGCCTTTGGACACCTTTCGTCAAACATTTTCCGTGACAACGCAAAATAGAAGCTGGAAAACCCATTTCAACTTTCGAAATAGGATCCAGACAGCAAGCAACCCAAAATTGTGAAATGACTCGTCAGACGTTGTCCGTAATCTCAATCAGGCAAGCCTACCTTTTGGAATGCGGAAGAAAATTTCCGTTAAAAGAATAACTTGGCAATCAGAAACTCAGCAAATATAACAGGATTTTCTTGGCGTAATTTAACCCCGTCTAAGGTCGGTTTCATTTGGTAAACTAGATCATGTCATTTTGCAACAATGCAGGGAAATAATGTCAAAATCCTCAGGTTTTATCTGATATAAACCATAGGCAAAAGCTTTTTACGAAAAGTGCGCAAACCAATGTCACCCAAAAAATGTGAATTGCATTTTAAATCTTGCTACTTTGTCAGCAAGCAAACTGTATGCCGACGGATGGTTTGTTACATCACGGCACTCATTTTGCATGCTAAAATGCATTGTTTCTTATTACGAGCATCCGCAATGTTCGAACAAATCAGACTTTAGCATTATAAACACGACGAGCTATTCAAAACTTATTTATTACTGAAAGGTTTGGATGGCAGATTTTCATAAATGTAGAATTGATCTAACCATATGTGTGACATTCGAGGCAAGGCTTAGACGCAAACAAAGCAGTTGCACAGTGCGTGTTCTACCGCAATCTTTAACTAGTAAATGCTTGTTCAGTCATGGGAAAATCCCGACTTGGTAGTCAGATGGCCAAACATTCATTGTTGTGGATCCCGTGAGCCTTATTGGTTAGTCCGGGTAACCACTGATTCAGGAGTGAAAAGTCCAAACAACGATCAGTTTGGTTTCGTAGCTCACCTGGTAGAGCGCACATGGTACGAATGAGTGGGTTGCGTCCATTTGTGGGTTCGAATCTCGCTGAGGTAGAATAAATTCTGCATACTTCTGATCGCTCCTTCAAAATTTGTTCCTCAAGGAATGATGCAGTGTTACAATCCACTCAAATGTTATTGGTGTGGGAGCAGAAACGCCAAATCCACCAAAGGTTCATCATTTGATTGATAATTTATTCCAATACAACAATAACTTTAAAACTGTAAACAGCTGAAAGATGGTGCAACGCAAAGTAGAAAAAAACAAGAACCAATAAATTACCTATTTTGTGTGGTTCAACCTAATGGAATTGTCCGTCAACAAAAACAATTTGTCGTTAACTTTTCAAAGAACTTTTGAATGTTTCATATTCGGTGACAACAGCCCCAAATCATTTGTTTTTGAAGTACGACCTTGCATTTGTTGGCTGATGTGAAGGAACACTCCCAGGTTCTGTAGTTGTATAGACCACCGAATCATGATCATAGCATTTGCCAACAGTTTTCGTCACAATTCAGTCTCAACCATGTGACACAGCATATCGCTTTCACGGTCCGAAGTCCATTGGGTTACGCATGGGCCTTCGAGGCAATTCAAGCACGAAAGCATGGTATATAGCATTGGATAAAGGTCAGTTTCCATATTAGCCCGTTTTGAACTTGATACATTCTTCTAATCTGACACGTCATATTGACAAGAATACAATGATCAGCTACAAAAATGTGCCCCGAAAATCTCCAGGAAAGACAGCCCTATGCATTCTAATTACTGAGAGTGGCACGTTTGAACATGCCACGTGGGTTAATTAAAAACTAGCAATCACCCTCGTCACAGGGGGTCATTTCATTTATATTCTTTCTTCAAGGGCTTTTCAAGATAAACGCAATCAGATCTTAAGATGAGTTCCTTGCCTCAGTGTTGTTTCTCACGCAGATGGTGGTCATTTATTGTGAATTGTGGCGTCTCGTACGTCTCACTTCACCAACCTGACGGATAGCGATCGCGTTTTAGTCGACCTTACGAAGCAACCTATCTCCGTTGCACAAATCCCACTCACTTATCGAGTTTAATTTTCCGTTCCTTTTCTACTAAGGGGTAGGTGTAAATGTTTTCTCATTTTTCACTGGATTTAATGAGATGCGACAATTATGTATGCAAAGTCCATGCAGTACAATGGAATGCAATGTCACTTTTTTATGTTCACTTCAAAGTGTCGAAAAGAAGAGACAACTTTAACCATCTTAAAGGCCTCTGCTTACCAATGAATAAATGTACTTAGGTAGATGTGCATCTAAAAAATGTGCACAGTATCCCCATAAGTGATTTTTGCCCGCAATTATAACAATCACCAAATCAGACTGTTGCACCTGTTTCCTGTGAAACGGAATGCATACGTCATGGGCTGCTCCCTGGAGTGTGCGAGCCCCAGTGATGTGTAATGCTATGAAGGAAAATAAGTGAAGACTCACCTAGGAAATCAAGACACTGTTTGTTTTTCTGAGGTGAAATAACAAAATCACTGTAATCTATTATGTCTGCCTTCCAATATAAGGCAACTTTCCAATGTGATCTGGTCGCAAACTGTCGGCCCGTTGGGTACGTTGCTAGTTCGGTGTCGTCCGATGTCCCGTTTAAATTGCTGAATAAAATAACTTGGCAAATGTTAATTACATTTCACGCCTACACTGACGCGAAATAGAAACCTCAAATTTTCCTAATAGCATTTCGGGCTACTGAAAACCATTATCAGGGTAGATTATTTTATCAGTTTTCTCATTTTCCATGACAATTAAAAACTACGCTTCAATTGCTGACGGATTTAATGCTAAAATTTGGATACGCACTCAGTCTTTGTCTGGCATCGGTCCAGTCCGGCATGTACTTTGTCAGACCTAAAAGATAAACCGCCTCTGTATGGAATTCAGACAACATTCTCAGTTTAAATGAGTTGGGACAACTAATTGGATGTTGGCAAAAACATTTTGGTCTTCGCAATAAATTACTTGGTACACCGATCATAAGACAGTGTGGACAGTAACAGACGATTGAATACTCTGAGCAATACAAACCGTCTAACCGATGTGGATGAAGGAGGATCAGTTTTACTTCCGCACACTTTGCCACACGACATCATCTGTGCGATCTGGTCACGCAATTGTATTTTTATTCTTCAGCCCATGTCCGATTAGTGACCAGGTAAAAGAATTATTTTTTTAGTTTGAGTAATTTCCTTTCCTACTTCGTTATTTGATGTGCCATAGAGTTAGTGAACGCACAATTCCAATTGCTCAAATTCTGTCACATTTTGTGGACAGCCAGTTTCACTTTTATTAGAAAATGACAAACATGTTGGTGTTTGAACATCCCGTTGGACAGAAAGCACTATATCTGTCGGATCTAACCGTATGATGCAGGTTTTCAGACAATTCCTGACGTTTAATTGGTATGGTTGGATTATTATTGCCACGTCAGGAAACCATCGAAATTTTTATTCATAGGGCAAAATTTAGTACATTACGCCATTTTTCCTCGACTCATTTTGCCTGTTATATGAATATGCACATAAAGATTTCAGAAAATGGCACTTCTCCGAAATGTGGGCTATCAAAGCAGGAAGTACATGGGTGCAAGGAGATTCGAAGCTGTCGAACGCAACACATGCATAAGTCACCACGCTTATCACTTGCCAACTGTTAGAAGTGATATCTGTTAATAAATTAGACTGAGTAAAATATTACTAATCCCTTTAATTTTGCACCTATCATTTCGTGCTGGACTTTAAACAAATATAGGTTTTCCGGAGGACGTAACATTCTGTATAAGGTGCAAATTGCGAGCTCGAAATCAGTAGGACCCCTCTTTCTTAGAAAAACAATCAAAGAATTCATTCGGGCAACAGTACTTTCATTCCAATTACTAGTCCTGAGTCTTTCACGTTATGTATTGTCTAGAATGAACGATTCAGAAGTCTCTGAAACTACTCAACGGTACAAGAAAATGCACGTTGTTCTCAACCCTTCTGTACGTCCAGCTGTCAGTGCGTGTACTTTATCCGAGCTTGGTAAACGTGAAAACATGAGAGGAAACAATTCGGAGCAAAGACTTTGTTCCCGGCAGAGAAAATTTACAAATGCTGAGAAATATGTGCTGAGCGACAAGAATGTGTTGTTCACCTATGAAAAATTCCTTTGACGAACACAACTCCATAGTAGTAAAGACCGAGAAATGCTCCATAAAAATAAAACACTCGCAGTTTCTACCATCAGCTTCACTGGGTTGGCCTTGGTTTCATCATTTAGTTTCGGACAGAATGTCAACTTCGTAAATATTGAGAATCCATCCAGAAATAAATGTTCTTATTATATCAAATCTTGGAACTCAAAGTATATCCCGGAAGTCCGCTAACTTGCGGATAAAGAAGCAAATGCGATTGGCGATTCATTTCTTTTGTTTCGGAGAGCAAGATTCTTGCAGACCTGCAGTCGAACACTAATTTATCAATCCAGCGCTAAAGCGATTTCCATACAAGTTAACAGTTCGACGGACGGACTTGCAGTTATTTAGTCGACCAAAGATTTTCCTACCTGACTCTAATTCTTAGATTGTCAGTTGTTTTCATATCCCGGCTGACTTCTTCCGCAATCAGACAGCAATTATGCTGCGATGGCGAGGATGAGCGAGGGCACCACAAATTCAATTTTGTCTACTGGATGAGCCGAGTTACTTTTTTCAACACCAATTCTGCTTTCAGTCGGCGAAAAATATTGAGCCATTCGACTGTCGTCTTGTTTGTGCATTGTACACAGTGATGCTTAACCTACATTGACTATAAAGTTTAGCAGTGAATAGCAAACCAAGTGATCTTGTTTTCCCACCAAAACAGAGCGGGGATTTGGCCGATAGATAACAAGCTCGTTCATTAGGTGTCCGAAATCATAAATGGCCTCTTATCGAATTTTGCTTTTAATCCAGTGTATTTCAGTCTTCTATGTTCTCCTTCTGGCTGGCGGATGAAGTGCATTCATTCTGTTGAACGCCGTTTCAAAGTGTCTTATTTTTGTCTCGTAACGGCAATATTATGCCAGTCAAATTGAAAGGAATCTGCAACAAGGTCTTTAGGAGAATAGAAACTATCCCTTACAGTGCACCACATACGCTGCTTTTCTGTGATCTACTGGAGATTTGCACCGACCGGTTTTGACCCGGTCATGTACGACAAAATGCCAACTTTCTTCTGCCTATAAGTCAGTATGTGCCTAGAGTGGAACACCTGCCGTTCTAGTCTGATATCTCGTGTAATGATAATCAGCTGATCTGTTTAGAACCTTCTGTTATCACGTTGCAGACGATGCCAATTAGGAGTTTAAAAATGCTTAAGTAACCTTCCCAATGCCACCAGGCCATCCTTCTTCAACGTGAAATAGATGTGGGAAAACTTGACATGCTCACAACCAACGAGGTGCAAGTCACGCCCAAGGATGTCGAACCACAAATTCACATTCGCGTCCAAACGTTGCGCTCGTCGTCACTCCATTCGCGTGCTTTTCAACTCGGTCACATAAATTCCCAAGGTATTTCCGTAATTGGCGAATATCACTGATGTTGTTCCCATCAATAACCCACGCTTGAAAGAAAACAGAACAGAATCAATCTCTTACGCCGAAAGTCAGTATACTCAATAAATTAGGGATAAGTGTGATCCACTACTTTCATGTAGAAATATGAAATTAATGGAGGCGTATCGGAGCATTAGTGACGTTATCGCACATTGCGTCCGAGCTTTGTAATGACATTGCTCATTGACATGTGGCAACACGAGGTTCCTCGCTGGTGCCAAAAACACTGCACAAGATGGCTAAAATACAGCTAAAACATTTGCAATTATCCGATGGATTCCCCTAGAGTTTCGAACGACATTATATCGTTTGCTTTGATATGATAAATTTCTAACCGTTATTCATCACCATACGATGAGGCTAGCGAATAATAAAAACGACTACTGGATTTGATTTCAACCTCACTGAGGTCACCCGCGTGAAAATTTGGAACTCAGACGTTCAGGAGAGCATTACGTTGTGGAAAACCACCGATTCATCTGAGGCCGGTGTTGGTTTAAATCGCTGCTTAGAAACAAAACTGGCTTTATTGAGTAAAAGTGAAGTGATCGTGACATTTCGTAGGAACTGCATTGTGGACTTCATCCAATACAAACAAATGACCGGTAGGTTTACCATTCAAACCCGTTCGTATGACTATGATTCGTCTCATATAGGAGGATGTGAATACTCCTGGCACGAATCTCCTGGAAGCTTTAGGGTTATTCTGCGCACCAAAAACGCGTCATAGTTGAAACAGTTTTGCCACGCAGCAATGTTTTTGCACAGGTTGGTGTTCCCCTATAAAGAACACGGTTCTTTCAACATATCATAAGCATTCCAGGTGCGCGACCCATTCGACGGAATCCATATGGGGCACCTACCCATTCTCAGAAGCGGCTAGAAATAGACCGTCTGTCGAGTAACGTCGCCTAAACCAGGTTTCCGAAACGACTGTTCCCTTTTTTCAAGAATAGACGATATGCTGGAAGCTCTGGATGGCGTTCGGTAATTTGGCACTTGATGTAACTTGCGATTATTAGGGAGGTGAAGTACTTGTAGACATCCCGGGGAAGCAAGGGATTTTGTATTCCACCAGGATCCGTTGAGGTTCAGGCGATGCCGTTTGGGCTCGCGAATGAACAGCAACTTTTCATATCTTGCAAATATTAAGTATTCTTATGATTATGGTAATGCGGTTGGGCAAGAAACGGAACTTACATAAGCTATATTCATCTCATCAGAAGTAGAATTATTATCACTAGTAGTATATTTAGTAAACGTTATAACATTGTTGTAACATTTTTACCTAGTTCATCTCGCTGTGTTTGCATGCCACTTTGGATTGGATAACTTGGAAGAAATTTCTGTAATGATATCACTTGCTTCACGTTGATGAACATCTAGTGTCTGCACGAAAATTCCATATGAGTTATTAGGAGTGTGCACCCATAATGAGTCTAACTATAAATCACAAAGTAATTCGATGGAAAGCTGATCATGATCAGAAAATACGACTCAACTGTTCTGGTCATAGAGATGCGGGACCAGCTTCTTATTGGTTCCCCAAGCTAAGATCGCCGGATATCAAGTCGTTTCAGCGTAACAGTCGACAGATCAGCGGCAGCGACCATCAAGTGTGGAAAATCCCAAATAAAGGAGAAGTGCTATTTGTGTGTAGGTGTGATAAAACAAAGACAACAACTAGGAACCGTCTCTATAGTCCGATCAATAAAGTGCCACACTCAAAATGCAGTGGATCATGTGTCTGTTCTAGCATGAAGTCGATTGATAACCATGCGCGATAAGTGTTAAGAAACTGGTTCAGTTATGCAGTTGTTTCATAAATTTCAACAGTACTGTGTGGTATATCATTTTGCGTTATTATTATTGCTACATACTATGCGGTCAACCGCTGCATTACAAATTAATGTGTAAGGTGTTGAATACAATTATTTCAAGGCAACTTTATTATTGGTGACCGTAAATAACCAGTCTCTTCTTTGATCGATTTTCCTATCCAAGTCTGGAAAACCGACAAACACTTTTTGTCAGACTCGTAGGTTGACGCCGAATCGATGCAGAAAAAGGAGCGATTTCGTGGAATCCTTCACGCAACCCAATTCTGTCGCACGCAAAGCGTTCGACAATCTTCAAGAGCTCTTTCAAACAGAGTGATGACAACGTTCTTGTGGGAAGGAGAAAAAACATTTGTCTATCATTATTTTGATTATATTTATCGTCATCTTGCATGTGTGCGTGGGTACTTGCGTCTCTGTCTGTCCGTGTGTGTGTGTGTGTGTGGAGGTGATTGGGGGCGAGTGGAGGCCATCACATGAGCGTGTGTTGTATTGTCTATCGATATTTCGAGAGCACTTCTTCTCCAATAAAGAGTGATTGACATTTTGCAGAACCACACAAACCATAGCTAGGCTAGCTTGTCGAGTCATCCGGATGGCTATTTTTTCCAATCTGTAATTCATAATTAACAAGGCAGAAGAATCTGCTCGTACCTCGGTGAGATTATTTTGTATTTCAATTTAATGCAGTTGTATTAAAACGTTTGCTGATTTCTGTTCACTATAATGCGAAGAGAGAGAGATTTGAATTTACATTTTTAGGTCAAAAATTTCCAAAACACGTAATATTTCATGCTGTGCAATCAAATCCATTATTTGTTTCAACCTACAGCGTTCAAATTTTTTCCATGAAAGAGGAATAACGGAAAATCTAATTACTCTTATTCCCGTTGACCCGAAATCGAATCAGACGTAAATTAAATCGACAATCGCCGACTCGAGTCAGCCCGGTTAGATTTCTGATATGCAACACATTATTCCGGGTAAGAGATGACAGTCAGACGCAATAACTGAGTAGGCAACTTCACCCGAATGTGAACGGAATCATTAATTTTTAATCAATTTTATTTAAGGAATTAAAATTCATGGGTTATTTTGAGTATGACTGTTGAAAAAGTAGTGGTTATTTTTCGGTATTTCCACTTCTCTACACGTAGACAAGCTTCGAAAAATGTTCCACGCAGTTCCTTTATCTAAACTTATTTTTAGTCCCTGTAGATTTATACTTTTTGGGTGCAATGCTGCATACCGTCTTTAGCAATCTGGTGTTTGGAAGCATGGGCTGTGCCTTTCGGTACCGAGTACTAAGAAAGTCTTATTAGGACTATGTGGATAGTACTGCCGTTATAATTCCAGAGCAACTTCACAGAACTTGCCTGGTTTACGTCTCCAGACATTCTGGATTTTGCATAAATGTGGTATTTACATTTACAAGCTGGATCGCGACACCAGATCCTGCAAACAAACTGAGAACTTATCATAATTCATCTTTGTGTATAAAGTAGCAGACCTATAAGCTCAGGCTGCTGAGCCAACTAACAGATGTTGCGTAAGCCAGCGCACAGTACCGATTAAATGAATGACTAATAAGTGGGCTTGGTGTACGCACCAGGTCGCCGGACTGTACGGTTTGTTGTGGCTTTTTTAGATGCACAGCAATTAGGCCATCCTTAAAATTAGTAGTGTCTGACCTACACGCACTTACTCTTGTGTTTTAACGGAGTTTCAACCATGCATGGTATGTGATTCTTTTGCCGAGATTTGAACATTGAAGCGGAAATCAGTTTCCAAGCAGTTTTTTAGTGGGAACAGCATAACAAGCCACTGTCATACTAAAATGTGTTGTTAAATGCTGAAAGTCACTAATCTATGAACTCATTTGTAACCTTAGATAGCCCCAATGGAAATGGTCACGCTGTAATTACTATTAACGATAAGGAATAGTGAGAGGACAAAACCCCTTCTTCGAGCAGAATAGTTCTCATAATTCGCAGTAGGTTTTACTCTCTTTTATTAGAACAAACAAAGCAGAACAATCACCGCATGAATTTGCAGATGCCCGCATACCCTTATTTTTCTGTTCTCGCCCTATTCTCGTAGTATTATCGCTTATCTGTTGGTATTCGGTGTAACCGCATGCACGTTTTCTTTTGCTTAAACCACCCTAGCTCCAAATCGTCCGATAGGATAATGATGGATAGGATACAAACTTATCAAGACTACTCATTCGACAAACTTGCCCTTCGTCATTGCGATTCGCAATTTTCTTCTTTGATAGCGTGGTGATAGACACACAAACAAATCCGGTGCATACCGTGAGCTCTTAGAATGAGCGTCCAAACGGGAACATCTTTACTGTAAATGACCCGAAGGTATTCTCTCTATATGTCGCCTAAAAGCGAAGTGTACTTCGTACAAATGAAGTCTGCAGCTTGGAAGAAAATCACAGTATCTCACCATTCAATCCGGTTATCTTCATCTGGCAATCTCTGTTGTTTTAAGTTACCGAGTGTTCAACAATCAACACCAGAAATTGGGATTATCGCCCAATTGTTTGCTATTGAAACGGCATTTCCTCGTTGATTTTCAGCTGGGAGCAAAAAATAAAACTTTACTTGAGTAATACAACGCGCAAAAATAGAATAGGCAAATAGTCTTTTGCCATTGGACGTGAATATCAGTGGCAACAACGTAATACTTTAGAGTCCAAAAGGGGAAAGGATCCCATTTTAATCCAAAGAAAATATTCTCCAGTCCAATTGTTAAGACTGTGTCGCGCTACCAAAGCTGACAAGTAATCCTAGACAGAAGTATCCAGTACTTCAATGAGCTTTATACCACAAATGCTTACCATCCCATGAGGGTCTGTCAAACTTGTGGGACTATCACCAGAGGTCCAAAGGGATATGTTAGTGCATCACTTAGTGGAACTTTCTAACTGGCAGGATATTAGGTTTATTAAAATTTCCGCAGAAAAACGCGAAAATATCAATCATATATATATATATATATAATTTTGCCACTAGAAGAACCAGATCATTCGAGAAACGGGTACCGAGAAGGACAACAATAAACACAAAGTCGATTGTGTACATCCGAAAACCTTGGTCGACTCAGCTTCAAACTATTACTTACATACATATGAAGGCGAATCTGGTTTGTTCCAGATTTCGATTAAGTAAGACGGCGAACAACCACTCTTCATAATGGGGTAAGAATAGTAAAAATCTTTTCATTTTCATCTCAACCCGGTGAAACTGAATCGAGTAAGGAAAGTAGCGACAATGCACAAAACCTCCCATTTACCATATGGTACGCACCCGCTAAATGAGATATGTGACCGAATCATATTCAAGTCAAATCCAGCCAAGTTGAATCAAACAAACGCGCCCCCTTGCAGCCCCCTAAACGCAAATGTTACTTTCAAATAGACCATTAAAATTCTCGACGTAAAAAGCGAATACCGTCGGTGCGTAATCTACCGAGTATTGGAGAATGTTAGATCCACTTTTTCATGATCTTTTCGGTCTTTCTTCTAACTTTAACGATACTCACGTCTACTGCGCTGACGTGTCCGTGGCCAGTTGTTTGACATACAAACACTGATCCCAGTAAGCTCTGTTAAGGGACAATATTTTGTTTAGCAGATTGCCAATGTTGGACTAATCTGAATGTCACCGATAACTTCTTACGGCTTTTGTCACTGTAAATTTTTGTGTTCACATTACAATGAAGCAACTTTTCTCCGGTTGACCGTGCAACCGTTTTTTGCGGCTCTTTGACTACCTTACCCGCATGGTATGGTGCAAATGTTGCAAACTCAAGTAACGCGCGGTGCAGTTTGCAGCTGAAGTAAGTAACAGAAGAACAAACACATTTCACTAACTGTTCCTGAACATCATGTGTACAACCTTTGAGTATCTTTGTAGAGAGCTTTTGGCAACCTTTATCGTGTTGAGAAATACCAAAATGGGTAAATTGATGCCAGGAGATATCGTTGCAAAATAGCACTGGAGAGATTTTGCAGTTGCTTTCAAGCCATGCAACAGCGAGCTAATATGAAGCATCTGTGACGTAGGTTTGGCATGCTGTAATCGATTAAAGGTAAAGTATACACGATAGAACTGAAATAGGACCTGCTTTACAGACATTAGAGATGACCTGAAGAGCAGACGTGCAGAGGTTTGTGGTAATCAAACAATGTGAAATTTGGCTGTCTCTATTAGGGTTGGGATGCATGACCGTTTGTGAGTAATTAGGTGGTTGTCATGAAAGTTTAAAGTTTGATCCGTATGAGTTTATTTACCCTACACTCCTGTCTCCAGTGTGCCATCGGCGTGCCTTTTAACCAACACATCCAAAAATGACAGTTCTCCATGGTGAACTTGATATTTTTAAGATGTTTTTGATCATTTGATATGTCTCTTCAATTTCGAAGCGTTCAAAAATGACGAAGATATCATCCATATATCCGATCCAAACTTTTGGCTGGATCCTTCATAATGCAATGTAGTCCAGCGTTGGCATTATCGCCTCAGCGAGAAATCCCTATATGGATCAGTCCTTTCAATTGTTCATACCCGTCTCCGTTAAATTCGAACCAACTGTCTAGGCACATTTCCAGTAAGTCATAAACTGTTTGTGTTTCCACTGGTTTGTCCGGATAATTTACTTGCTCATGTCAGTTGAAGTAATAAGTGATGTGACATCAGATGTGACCATCGCTTCGTCTTTTCAAGAACTGATGAGCTTTGGTCACACAGTGGTCTGAACCTCATATCGCTGTTCACAGGCGTCTCTCAGATCAAAATTGAACCCGCTTTTGAATTTCTTATGCTCTTCGATTGATAGTGTCTGGAAGATAGATAACTGATCTATGTTTTGTTTCCCATTTCTTCTGGCTGTTTAAAAAATTTTCTCCAGTTTCCTAGATAACGATAGCTCTCTCCTTTTTGGCAATTCCTAATAAGTAACTCAGTGCCAGTTTCCGATTTTGTAATGGTTTCATTATCAACTGCGTTTTCGCGCAGGTATCTAGTCACTGTGATCATATTCCTATATTCGTTCAAATGGATGTCAACAGCCATGATCGGCTTGCTACTTATATGTCTACCGTTCTGCCTGGTAATCACCTACGTCTGTGGCCGATTGATTGGTGGTTCGTAATTTACACTGTTCGGTAAGATATTTCTTCTCAGCTATTCATGGAGGAAGAATAACTGTGTCGCGAGTTGTCGGCTGGCAAACATCTCGATAAACAAAAAGGCTAGTAAAAAAATAAATAATTGCATTTACTGCATATCTCATTACGTATTCATTGTGATTAACTGAGATAGAAAAAAATTATTGTTTCTCAGTTTTAGTAAGATGAACTTAACAGTTTCCGTTATATCTCATTTTCGTTCCAACTTCTTGATTCAAACGATATATCGACAGCGGAGTAGTAAAAAATCTTCATCCGATGCTGCTTTGGACTCGAGGAAGTTCGAATTGAAGCCCCGGCTTCTGCTTTTTCTCAGTCCCATTTGTAACAGGCAAGTAAAGTAGGCTCTTCCAATCATCCTTTTTAGCCCTATGATAACTAAATGCTACTGACTTGCAGTCCCCACCATGTGGTGTAATCTATGCACCTTCTAGTCGTTATTTGATCCCAGATATTGCTTTTACCTCGTTTACACGCTCTAGTAGCTTTTTGGTCACTTACAGCTCGAATTGCAGAGGATTGTTTTCTTATCTTTTTCTACCAAATTCGTCATGGTCTTCCTCATTGCCTCTCTGTGTTTCATTCATTCTTATCCCGCGCAGACTAGCCCTGCAAAATCTCACATATGTCGGACAGTTCAGGATTCCGAAAACTGTTTTAGTTTCTGCCAATGTCTCGGGCGTCTTAAATGTTCGGACCAAAATGCGATACCTCATCGGACTAGCACCAGTATGTACACTTTCACTTATTTCATCCTTCGGTGTTTTTCCTACCTACCAATGCGACACTTTCCGAGTATCCATTCATACACTGAAGCTGTATTCGTGACATCCTGATTCTGGCTACGCGGCACTTCAAATGGCCTTGGCAGTTGAGTTTGTCGATTTAGTTTGTGAAATACGCTTGGCTTCCGTTCCCGGAATTTTGTACTCTAGCCATGTCATCAAGCTGATCGGTAAATGCGCTCCGTCTTTCGAAGCAGTCCAACTATCTCCGGTATTTTAATATTTTCTTTCTATTCCACATCCATTGTCGGTTTACGTGATGCCCACCGCACTATAACCGAATTTCGAGGTCAAGCAGGTTGACTTCATTTGTCAGCGAAACTCTTCTGCTATATTTATCAGAGAGAACACTACCGTTCTAAATAAGACCACCACGGCAATTATCCCATGATCACGAATTTTACGGAACTGATCACCTATATCTTTTGATATTGTTCCAATTATTAAGTCAAGGACTGACGGCAGACACTATGGACTGTTGGTCCCGAACTTTATACGAATTGACAAATTGTCGTGTCTCGAGCACACTGGCAACTAACGAGGTCCGTCATCATTACTCTTTATGTGCACTCACAAACAGATCGTGGTTATTCCTCTGATCCAACCTCCATCCGAACGTAAATCTTAGACCAGACAATAACTGACGCAACATATCTATCCGTTTTCGGATTTTATATAAAACACCAATCCCTTTAGTATCCGCATTTTCATTCAAACCAATCCCGTGTTTTAGATTGCTTCCTAAATTCTGTGATGCAATGGCATAGGTACGAACCACTGGAAACAAGTTTGTTCACCAGGTTTTGTTTTCTCAGCGTGACCAGCTTACTAAATTGTCATTTTGTTGGTCCTGGAATAATTAATTTACATCCATCAGAGACTGGGCCTTTGAGTTGTTATTATTCTGTTTATCTTTAGGTTCTGGACCTTATAGGCGTCAAATTATGACCTTGAGTACCATCATTTCATCTCAACTTTCAAACATTTTATCTGTTCTAATAAAATGAATAACCCCGGGGTATTAGTTCTTATTTTTTATTAAAGTCGTCATGTCTGCACGTGTCACATTAGCTTTCAAACTTGGCAACTTATTACTCGCATCTGCGACATCCGTGGGTCCCAGTTCCATGGACATCCTCCGTCAAACTATATGGTACCTCGATGAAACTGTATGATGAGTGTTTTTGCTTTCAAGCCTGGCGAACGGTCTTCTGTGTGGTGCTCAATCTTTCCGTGTGTGCCTCTATACTTTTTGCACCTCATCCCTAGATCGCCCCATGTATGAATATTTTCGGAATCTTCTGTGGACTGAACGTTTTGACTACCACCTTTGCACTGCTCATTGCTGACACTCTAGTGAGTTCCTGTGATTTTGGACGCCACATTTCAGCCCCTTACTGTAACATCACTTTAAGAATTAGCGTTGCCAAACACGATGGATTCAAACCATACATCTTTCACTTGGTTTCTACAAACGGCGTGACAGTAATCTCGACTAAAGTAGTGTTTATACTCGCCGTTTCCACCAAAACGTTATGGTTGTAACATAGGTTTTAGACTTCGACTAACGACAGCCTCGGGTCTCTTCCACCTGAGCAAATGTCCTCCTAGCTCTTTATTCGTAAAATATTTTCATAGCAACATGACGGTAAGAGATCCGTTGTGGTACTTCAAAACTCAACTGTCTCATCGTCTTCATTCAAGGAACTGACAACTCACAGATCACTTCATTGAGGCATTGTGAACAACAGCGCTCACTTCGTGTTCTCGGTTTTGACAAACAAAAATGAAAATCGCGAGGAAAAATTAACCGATACGAAAACTGATCAATTCGATCAAGTTCATTCAGACCTAATGCGTGTGCAGATGCGAGCCAGTCGAAGTAGGGACGCATTGGAGCGCACGTAGTATTTAACAGCTGGCGCTCATGATTTAGGAGGCAGTTGTAAATCTGCGACCGAAGGTCAAAGTAAGATATAGAGATACTGATTGGCTCTCATTCATCAAGGGTATGCACCCTTCGATGATAGAATAGGTTTTTGGACGTAGACCCCCTTTGTCGTGTGATCCCGTTTGGTAAACAAAACATTGCTAACAAATCATTTGTGCCTATCGACCCAGTCACTACTAACTTTCTCAAAACTTTTTGGCGTACGTGGTCTTAACAACGAGAACGGTAGGATAGGGGTTTCAAAGCAATTCAACAAGAATCAACATGCACAATAGATGCTGGGATTTTAGGGCACCAAGTTGAATATCCGTATTTTATGGCAACCGGTAGGCTGAAACAGGTTCGGAAAAAGGATACGGAACACGGCACAAACTGTCAGTTCAATCGCCATTCACCCAATGAAAATTAACAGGGCACAGACAGATAATGGTATACAAAAATAAAACTGGCCAAACAGCTTCAACATTCCCATAAGGTTGTGAATTTTGTTTTGATTAGAACCTCAATGAACGTTTACAGATAACACTGAAATACACAAACAAGAGAAACATCATCTTGACAAACTGACACTATGCTTAGACTAAGAAAAAACCGAATTCTTTCAGAATTCTTCTACTCTGAATGGGCATTTGAAATAGTACAAAGCATTCGTTGAATCATCCGACATCCCGTCCAAGTTGGTTTTCCACTGAAGCGCTTGTTTCGTTCACAGTTAGGGAAAAACTATTCGCGGCTCATATCTATGGGCATACACTGGGTTAACGGCAATCTAACGCACTGGAAATTGTTTTACTGGATCCAGCTGCATGTTTACCAGACTAGGGTACAAGTGTGCAAACCAGATTGTTACAGTTTTCGTCAAATAAGAAACCCGATCTTAAAGAAACTGTCATAAAACTAGCCATCAGATTCCCCGAGGCAGTGGCAAATTTTATTTTGCAGAACTGCTTCATTCTGATGACGCTTGTTGCAACGCAGATTACGCTACAGCCAGGCTGAAATGTGTGACAGTGAATGAAAAGACAAGACACTAATAACAGCAATAATAATAATAACAATAATAATAATAATAATAACTGTGGTAGCACGGATAATGGAGGAAGTAATTGTAATAATATTAATGTCTAATATTTTTCTTCCGCTACCAGATTGGGCAGTATTTTCTTCTTCTGTTTGCACACAAGATCAGTGCATTTCAGTTCGCACACTATTTCTGACGAAAACTATTCTCAACAAGATCATGTGTTTTTGGATCTTCAACTGACTATTCTGAAGTGATTTTTCTAGGTCATCCTTTCATACGACAGGGGTGCCTACATAAATGGCAACTACTCGGTGCCATTAGTGTGATGGCAACGGAGGTCTTGTCACAACCAATCCCTGGCAGATCATGCAAAAGGCGATGGTGATAAAGCATGACAAATACGGAAAAAGACCCCACTGCCCCATGCCCCTCGGCTGATTTGTAGTTACTATGGCAAAACAATAATAAATTTGTCTTCTTTTTGGGGTTTTATGACATCCTGTAATGAAATATAGGTGAATCGAAAGATGGTCCGTGGCGTGTTGCCTGGAAAATTGTATCTGTTAACATCACCATTGGCCAGGACAGCGTGCTACTTCGGGTGAGAAGAATGTGCATCCTTAAAAAGAACAGACACCTTCGAATATGGAGAAACAAAGATTGTGGTGAGAAATGACCATACACACCGAAATCGACGTGAGCAATGGTCTGCAGAATGTGTTCCGGTCGATTTTTTTGCTTTATGTACGTGAACCGTGAAATTCTAGAGAGTGACCATTTAGCCAGTAAAATAAAAAGCTAGATGTCCGCCCTCCATGTGCAAAAAGCATTTACTTAACCCGTTTTGACTTGACAACTGAAGTAAAATAGCGGCTTGTATTGGGTGAAAGAAGTGAATCCGAAAGGCAAGCATTTTAAATTTTTGATTATCGAAGAGATGAACTGTAGACTGAGAAGACTCAAGTTTGCAAAACCGTCGATCCTGGTGGCATTTGAACTGACTAATTGAGACTATTCACGATTTGGCATGGCGTGCGCTCTACCAGAATAACTAACAGGTCGAATTGAATGGCTTTTGGACGTTTTAACCCAGCCCCATTGGTCAGCCGCCCAAGTAACATAAAAATTGCGCATCCACAAGGTTGATACTTTGACCTCATTTACGAACTCGAATCGCGTGAAGTCAACAAACTCGACAATTGACGTTGCTACTGCTCTGTTAATTTTAACGGGTCACTTAAGATCACAAAGCATCACAAACGAAAGTTTGATCTTACAGGCGATGAGGCCTCAATTACCTAGCATAATGAACCCGATTTGTGCGACAGAAACAAAAGAAAAGTCAGTCCGAAAGTATCTAGGAAACTCAACTTTTATTCGTCATCCAATTGGTTGTCACTGTTGCCGGATGACTCGTCATTCATTTCACAAGGACCTGTTTCTAATGACTATTGTATCACGAACAAAACAAACTACACTATCTCTAGTATTCACAAACACCGCCTTTTTTTATTGCTTACACGTAGCATCTTGTCATTATTCGTGTAACATACCTCGTTCACGTTTTAGCCGGCGGTGATGAAATATGCAAGTATTCCCATCACCGTATGCGCATGTGCTTGCTAACCAAACGAAATTCGCCTCTATGAGAATTACATTTTGCGACAAATTCATCTACTCGACTCGAGCGCGCTGGAGAAAATGGAGTGGTAAAAAAGCCCCACTGTGTTTGGTACTGGAATAACAAACTTTTGCCAGCTTATCGTATGTTTGATCTCGGTAGGACAGCTGAACACGTTGGCTTGTGTGTGCTCGTTGCCCCGATATTTGGGTGGGAAAAGTGCATTTGCAGTCGGTGAACATGCGATGGCCGATAACCGGAATAGCGATAAGCATGCCGATTAGCTTTGCAATTTATCATGCCATACTTTTGTCAAATGTACCATGTCCGTCTTGTTTATGCCGCCGTTTTGCTAATGAGTCCAAAAATATAGTCCTCCTCTCCTAAATCTCAGGCTTCCTATCCAGACGAGGTTCCATGCTACTAATGCTATCGCAAAAATGTCCTTCGAATGCGGAGAAGTGCGTTAAACAGCTAACGGTAATGGACAGCTTCATGATGTATAATGCAACATGAATTCGGTTTGTGTTGCTGAGTTGATCACGAATAAGAAGACGCCTGAGTAATTCGACCAATGCTCGGATCAAAAGTCGTCGGCGCGATGGAAAAATGGAAGGACGACACGAAGTATTTTGTCCTTGTTCATGGTAAAGCACTGAGAGCATACCTCGCTAATCCTAAATTTTTCCTCTTGAATTTCATGATTTCCGCGCATATATGCCCTCCTTAATCGCTATTGCATTACCTAAAGAAACCAACTTGATCGTCTTAGCAACAACGAAATCGACGGCAGTAATCGGCTAATGATTATGTTCATAGAAGTTATTTGAATTCTGAGTGACTTCTGTCAATCAAGTTATCAATAATCTAAAGGTATCACTCAACCAAGACACACAATGGGAACAAATGTCAAGGTCAAGTAGCGCAATCAAAACGGCAATTTTCTTACGGTTTCGTGTGAAAAACTTTTTTTCTGACTCTTTGTCTATCATTGCGTCAAAAACGTCAGATTTGACGTCGACGACGATTAGTTTAAATTTTAAAATGATTTTACTCGCATAGACAAGACGACTTGACGCTCGCCTTAACGCCTTGAATAAATACAGGCGCAATGGCTGTCCTGAGGGTAGACAAAATCTGCCGTACTATCTACTTGAAAACGGTAAGTTCCAGTACCATTTTCTCAGTTCCCGAGGAGGTTAGTAATATCTATATGAACAAAATTTAGTGGCCCGTGCACCTCATTAATCGCAGATCTTTCAGAGTTAGGGGTGAGCTGAACAAATCATACGGGAGCATACTTAACTTCCTTACTACTTATTCGAATATTCTAAGGTTACTTCACATCCGTACACAGAATACTTTCACAGTGCGATTTTTCTCAGTTTTTGGTGTTTCTTTTGTCTGTCTTTACAACGCTCACCTGTCTATCCACTGATTTGAGCATCCGGATCTGAGTACCACGATTCAGCATACGGAATCAAGCTGCGACCTCCATCAACATTATCTACAAAATATGTCATTTGGCGTCGCGTAAAATCTGGGTTTATTATATGAACATGTCAGTCTGGTGCCTTGAATATTGCATATAAAATTGTCACACTTTTAAAACGTAAACTGTCAATGATAAAATTTGGAACAAAAGAGAACGATGTGTTCGACAATAGCACCCTTGTTGTAAGAACCACGCAACACGTTGCAAATGACTACATCATGCGTAAACTGTGCTTCGAACGTAGGACACTGCAAACTTATTCTCATTTTCGGATTACATAACCTTTAGTCAGATCCAGCAAAAACATGTTTTTTTATAAAAAGCATATTTCAAACTCGTTTTTCAATACATTTTACTAATAGCAGTTTTCGGGTTCTCATGTTCATCTAATGAAAGCAGTTTTCCATTGTCAGGTTTATGTTGCTAGACTACGGGAATGTGGAACAACTTTACGAACATTGTTCATGCATCCTAACAAGAATGAAACAAATGCGTAGTGTTTTTTTCATGATTTCTTAACGTTGAATTCAGCGATGATATCACGTGGTGAATTATTTCATGAAAAGAAAAATCTGTAAATTTTATCAGTTGACAGTCTACTTTTTTGTTCGTGTAAACCAACAAACATCTGTCAGATTCCGATCACTGAGCTTGGTATCCAGGATCTCATGGTAACCAAACCTCCGAGCAACTATCCGCGCAAATATCCAAAATCGTTGAGATAACCAGATAGTTTGTGCACATGAGAAAATATTTCCAAATAAATTCGCTTATTTTTTGTTCGGTAAAATTCAATGTTTCGATTTTTTCTTTGAAAACGTGGAATCTGGAGAATGTTTTCATGCATAGTCGTGTTCAGTCTCATTGAAAGTAGAGCATATCGAGATTTGGCACTTCCATCCTTGTGAATGTACCCTAATTGTTTTTTAAACCACTTGAAATCAGACTTTCCTGCATCTTAGGCAATTCACCCTAGAAAAATGGGAACCTCGAGTACAGAGTTTAGCTGAACTCACATTTTTTGAGCCCCGAGTCTGGCGTTTAGATCGCAAACATTTCATCACCAGCCTAGGTGACATCTTCAGTCCGAGGTTATATTCGGTATTAGTAGCTTCGTCATTATTGCGACGCGAATGAGTGTGCGTTTGGTTTGTGATAAATGTCTTCCCACCCCGTTCGCTTACCGGATTATTTCCTACGGACTACAGTATCTGGACCCTCCGTTTCGGTGACGATACCAATGTCTCGGTCAGACAGAAAACATGAAGAAGTTGAGCAACTGACCGAACCCAGTCATATCAGGTTGGTTACACATCCAACAAAAAAACAAGTATGACTAAATGAAAAGACAGAGGAACACCAAAGCTGCCGTTTTTTATAAACCACATGTATCATATAATTCGTGCCGATACTAAGCTGTGTAAGATATTGCCTTCTGATTGCAATAAATCGACTTTTCTAATTGATATTTCTGATCACCAATATGTGGGGACAGATTCGTATACAGACGTCGGTTCTACTGAATGAGTCGCTTTTCAAGTTCAATGAGTCAGCCTCCTAGCGTCGCGTGCATCCTCCTGAAACTGACGGACCTTGCTGATTCATTAGCGAAAGGGATAACAGTTAAAAATGAAGAACAACATAATAAAACATTTGCACCACTCAATGCCTGGCACGTTTAGGATTCAGTTTTTAGAAATCGATCCGAACACTTAGAACGCTGCGGAAATCCTTGATAGCCGTGAACAGCTGTACAGTTTCTGACTACCATTCAGCCTCCTCAGTTCACAAACCCCACTCACGTTTGCGCGATATACTCATACTATTCGCTAGAAACATTCAATTTTGAATTTTTTCTCTGCCCACTTTTTCTTCCAGAAGATACCAGTCATTTTTTCAGTCCCCATTTTCACACGGTTACGTCTGAGCAACTAACTTTTTTAATAAGACTTCGCATGACAAATATGATGACAGATGTTCCAGTTTCACACTATTCGACCGTAAAATATTTTTCAAATTCTTTTACTTCAGCCTTGAATTTTCGAATGTAGTAAAATTAATAACCGCATGGGAACAAACCGATAAAGTTTTCCAAATCTGTCAGCTACGTTTTGTTCACTCACTCGCTGTTCATTTTTTCTTCCGAAAATTTGTGCGTACCATCAACACGTACATGAAAGTGAGATAATATGTTCTCAGCCTGGTCTCGTCCATTCTTCTTTACATTTCGACGAATAATGCTTCGAATACCCACATCTGGTCCAAACATCACTTTGATCAAATGTTTCAGTAAGGAAGCATTATTTTTTAATGTATTTCTCACACTCAGAAGAAGATCGTAAACTTGCAGCTACTTTCTTTTCTAATTCGCACACGGCAACATTTTCCGAACTGACCAAATCATTTTTCTTCTCACATTCATCAAACTCTCGCTTCATTTTGCTTCAATATTCAGCTAGTACAACTTCTGTTCGGATAATGCACGCTTTTTATTCTAACCTGGTACTGTCAGTGCCAGTTGCACCCCTCTTCAAACAGGTTCCGTTGCTTGCAATTTGCATGCTCTTCCCATCACCGATTTCAGGGTGCTTTTCCAATGGAAACGTTGCTCTACCTTATTCAACCCACACATCACGAGTTGTTCATTTATTGTCCACATCTACCCGATCGTTTCCAATTTGGACTTCATCGGTTGTCCGATTTTTATCGCAACGCTGTATTGTCCAGTTTGGGAGTTGGGAATCCTCAGGCATTTATGCGCATGCTCCGGTGGCGTAACACGTTTCTTTGATGTTGCATCGGGTGTTTCGCCCAGTCTACGGCGAGTCGCATCGTGTAATATATTTGCATACTGCTTAAAATAAAAGAACATGGAATACAAATATATTTTGCAGTCAGCCGGTTAGCATTTGACAAATTCGCACGTAAACCCTGCGGCCCGGATTTGAGGTAATTCGTTCTTCTACTCCTTGTCCACTCCACAAAGGTAGTCCTTCATGATGTGCTTAAACAAAACGTTGATGAAATGGAGGTTTTATAGTGAATATAATTGGATATTACTCTTAGCAGCATAGTGACAACTCAATAAACACCAATTATCTCCAAATCATTGAAAAATAAACCTCTAAATCACGACCGTCATAGCACAGGTTGTTAAACGTTTATCATGGAAAACCAAGACTTCTCGGTACCGAAAGTTGACGAAGCCTAGTCAGAATGCAAGCACGTGATAGGATTATTATGCAAAATAAAGATTTCCCTAAGGTTTTAAGCAACAGGTTAGGACAAATTAGTTTGTCAGACCCAAAAAATGCCGGAGAGAAAAAAAATTGTAATTTTCACGTGACAAAAGCAAAACAGCGTCCGCAATGTTGCTTGAATTCGTTGAGAGAATATGCCAAATACGCGTGCATTAGTATTGCTCTCCAGAGAACGGTAATCTGACATGGAAGGTTCTAACTGTTAACTGGTTAATAATGAACGCCCGACAATAAAGATAAGGCAGTATTTCCGTCCAGAAATTAGAACATCAGGGACTGTCATTTTAGTTTGTGGGAATATTTTATAAAACAGATTTGTAATATTGGATTGGTAAGTAAAAAGCACAAATATTCATCAGCGAAAGGAAATGCCTACGCCCTCCCCATCATCTCTACTCCCTAGCAATTATTCAATTATCAATCAAACCGTCAAAAATATAACGAGCGATGAAATGTTTGTGACCAAAATCAGCAAAATATTGTCAAATTTCAATGCATAAAAACTATATTAGAATAGGGGAGTCAGAAATGGAAATTTGTGCTGCCCATACTGAACCGTTTTGTTCCATTTTTACCTGTTCATGAGGTCAGTGAAACACGGTGTACAGCTGAAGCAAAATCCAAGTGCATGGAGAACTCGTTTATGGAAGATATTTGTTCAGTTAGGTCAACAAATTTTTCATTTGAGCTACATGGAAGCATCACATCTCGTGTTTTTTTTTGATTCTCTTCTGGTTTCAAACCACTTTTGATCGAGTCACAAAACTTTTTCCCCAGTTTTCAACGCACGTCTAATTGTCAGGTTACGCAACTGTTGTTGCGTTTGTCTCATGCTCAACTCTTTATTGTCACGTGGAACTAAGATATTGAGATATTAATCATTTATGGAAACAGGCGTTGCGTCAGTTTTGATTTGAGAATTACTGCTCGTTTAATGATCTCATATCAAGGGTTCGTTGTACACTGAATACGCACAAACTTAGGTCCGCGTAGTCGTTTTTGTAAACACTGTGAATTTAATACGTGTAAATAAATCGTAAATTGTGATCTTGGAGATTTATCTGACACCACGATCGTTTCTTTGTTGATCTAAATTTTGGGATTGTTTGCAGCAATCGTGCGGACGTTGTGGAATTATTTAGACCGATTCACTTCGTCGAAAACTGCTGTTACCACGCCTTCCGTTTGACAAACGCGCGTGCAAAATTACGCGTTGACTACTGCAATAATCCAAAGAAAATCTTCGACCAAACAACGCACTAGCCGGCGGTGGCCAAACGGATAAAGTCGTGGTGTTTGAACCTCAAGATCGCGAGGTCGAATCCTCCCACTGCCGGTTAATTTCCCTGCTTGGCAGCCCTCTGTGGGCCGTGGCCCCCTCCTGAAAATGGTGTACATTGTTATTTCATTAATAAAAGAAGTAAAAGATAGAAGATAAAAAGACAAAAGCTTCGAAAAGAGGTCGGTTCATAAAGCGAAATTGCACTACCTCTTCCTTTCTTAGTGCCTAAATCGCAGAGAAGATTTGCTCTTTCTATGCACTAAACTAAACTATTTGGGACCAATCTTCAAATATTTCATTGGTTTGAATTGGGACAGGGTGTCAAAACAACAAACTATTGGGAGGTGTTTCGAAATGGAGGTTTGGGTGCAACGGAGGAAGGGAGAACGAGAACAACCGTTCGTTGTCATTCCATGGTACACTTTCTAGCATGGACGTACGCGTTTACTCCTTGTGTTTATGAGAAAAAAAAACATACACAAACAAACCGCGTGCCATTCGCGTTACTAAATTTGATTCTTCATCACACCTCTCATCATTCCTAACTAACGACAGTTCTCGTCTTTTGGACACCTACCGAAACGTTGTGAAACATCAACAAAAGCCAAGGCTGAAACTAAGTGCCTCATGCTCGTATGCCAAAAACAAGGCGGTCCTGACGTGTTAACAGCTTGAAGCAACCTGGAGACTGTTAGGCTTTATTTTCCAATTCAAAAGTTGAAAGTATCAAGTGAACGGATCATCCACTCAAAGAAACGAACCAGCGGCATGTTTCGGTTGCAGTAGCCTAAGGAAAGCCTGGCATGGCAACTCCTGTTGGCATTTAGAACTAAACAACTACTCTTCATGTGAATCCCAATTAGCTGAACAGCACGAATACTCTCTGGCAGAGATGAAGTTTGAAAATGCGATTAAAGGTCAAGCCATGCATAATCGGGTCAGTAGCAAGAGATTACCATTCTTCTCAGTAGTATATTTTGCATATGGATGAATGAACAAAATTTCTCGGGAAGCACACGAATGGTTTCGCGGTTAATGCCGCTCTTCAGGTATGCGTACCCGGTATTATTCTGTCCAACCAGCCCTATACTAGTGCGCTTAGCAGCCATTCGCGCTCCTAACGATTCAATTGAGATTCCAGTGAGCTCATCATCCGTTTGCAATTGTGTGTCAATGCCAAGGAAGCGATTTAATCCAATGAACAATAAAATCCAATCGAGAAAACTTAGTGTAGGAACGATAGACGATTGACGTGTCACAAATGAGTAAACAGGCAGACTACATGTAATGTGGTAAAAAATAAATCACACGAAATTGAAATTCATAGCCTAAGACACCAGTCTGTTATAATATTGTGACGATTTCCTACTGTAACAAGGCCGTAAGCAAGAAATACTTTGATGCGGGTAAAGATAAGTTGATGTATACTTTCATGTGAACATAATAAATGGCTCTGATCAGTACCAAACTCAATCCAAATAATAGCTTTAAAGTCATGATTTACTGATCATTTAATTCAAATAACGTGTTCAGTGTGCAACCATTGTTGACTACCAAAAGGATTCAGTAAGCGAAGCTTTTCTAAACAATAATGCTTACACCACTTGTCCATTTGACTGGCAAATTTTTTCATCTTTCTAGAAGTGGAAATAGTGTCAGCAGTTGTCCTGTCATGATTGTTCATTTGTTTGTACAGATACTCCCTTGAGCCAAATCAGTAATCTCCAGCTTAGAGCGTAAAAACATATTTCATTTGTTTACCGAAGCATAGTAACGTACATCACCTACAAATTTTGAATTGAAGCGGCAAGTGTGAACATGTTTCCAAGATTAGACAGAACGCTTAAGTTACAAGGAAAATACAAATGCAATACAAGGAGTAAAGTTGACGTCATTGGATAAGATCACTGGAAAGGTTCTCGATTCGAACCGGTGTCTAGTCGAAAAGAAAGAAATTCGTCATGACCATCCTTTTAATGCACGTTTGTTCTGCTCTTGAAAAGGGTATAAACTGACTCACTACTAAATTATTTAGCATATTAAGTTCCATACCATTTTGCATTTTTCGCCAGAGTACTGGGATCAATTCTTGGGCAGATATCTCATTTACTTATAATTGAACGATTCACGACCCCCAATCGTCTAATGTATTAATGAGAAAAACTAACGTACAGAATGATTTAATGATCCAAACTTCAACCGGGTTTACCTCGATCAATTAGCCTCGCTAAACTCAACTAAAACTTTGATATACAATAATTGTATGCGACAGAGGAAAAAAAGACTAAAATTCACTGTTGACTAGATTTAGTTTGAATATCCAAGTACAAAAACATCCCAGTTGCAGACCGATTATTGGACAAACTGTCTGAATTGAATTTAGCGCATACTTTCAACTGCTAGTTTTTCCTGTTCATCACGAGTGATTGCCGATGACCCGGCAGCCTGCAAATACTCCTCTTCTTGTATGGTACGCGTTTCTGTCGCTTAAGGATGCTTACGCACATTCTGTAAAATTCCACAAATTTCATGTCCATTGTCTCGTTCATTATTTGTTCATCGGATTCAAACGAAAAAAATTAAACAACCTACCTAGTAGGTGTGCTGAACAATGATTTTTTTTTCCCTGACGTAAATGTTTTACGATTCAAAATCCAGAATTACACGTAAAACAGTTCATTTAGTTTGTCTTTTTTAAAAGTTTGCTTTTCGACATTTATCGTTACTATAAATGGTCATTTCAGTTATTATTTTTAAAAGGAATAAGTTCAATAAATTGGTGATATTCGGACGAGTTAGACTTTCACCTCATATTTGGTAGTATAAAATCGAATCCCGTCACCAGCATCACCATCGCTATTTGTGTCGATGAACGAGCACCATTAGCCACTACGGAGAACACTACTGGACACATTAGGATCACGTGTACATTTTAAAGATTCCTATTTTCCAGGTCCTCTTTGTCAGTTCTCCTTATTCAGACAGTTAACTTGGTGGGGATTACAGGTTTGTGCCCGTTCCACAGACATCGCGCTCTAACAGTCCAATAGACAATGGAGTAGCGCTTGCAAATCGACAGTGGCTGACTAACACTTCATCCTGTGTACCTCCTCCTGCTGATTCGTTTGCTGGGCATACTCAACGACAACGAGGAAAATAGAATAAACTGAACATTTGTTTCACTCAATAATGCTGTGGAAAGAAACTCAAAAGACAGCTTCTTCCCCAAGGACGTTTTGATGTAAAATTGAACATTTCACCACAGCTTTCCCGGGCGTGTATATCAAGTTATTTCGCTTACCTGACAATTTCTCTTCATGCCTGCTTTAAGATTTGCTTCCATGTCGATAATAGATCCAATCGGTTCTCATCTACAAAACTCGGATTGCACGATGTTCAAGAGATTTGTAAAATCAATCCAGGATGAATAAGTTATGCCAATGCATTCTCCTGGAGTGTAAAAAGCGTCACAAAATATCTGTGCGAAAATCGAAAAGCAGATATCCCCCGGTCGACAAAGCAGCCCTCAGTCTAACTTTTAATATGGGAATTTGGTCTCCATTTTGAGTACTAAAAATAGTAGTTCCTCATACGTGCCCCCCTTTTTGTGACCCAACTATAGTTAACAAAAGTTACTTTCCCCTAATTGAATAAAATCCTCCAAGGGTGATATTATTTCCCTTGTTTGGAAGAAATGAACCCGTTTTTTCGACTTGTTAATTCAACTCCTATATGACAGATAAATTATTGACTGCTGGCCCACGGCAGTGATTCGTCTTGTCCCTAGAAGAGTTCATCGAAATTTTTTTCCTATTTTTTGTCTTTCAGTAGCCTTGAAATTTCGCGAAGAAATAGTTCTTTTATACTCGGCGTCTTATTCATATATTTCTGATCCCCGTTAGTTTGCTCATCAAACCTCATGGTCCGTTCGTGGTGACCCCATCGCCATGACACATAACCTTCTTGTGTCACCGGATAAATAGAAGAAATCGGATAGGATATGTTTGGAATTTTCTTAGCAGATACAGGCTGCTCTCCTCACTTGCTCTCCCTATCTCATTTTGGCAACTCGCCTATTTTTATTTGTACGGACCTTGAATAATTCCACAACTGTCAACAGTTCATTGGTTACAACGACACCAACTCCTCATCTTTTACCGCTAATCGTAGCGTTGCTAAAAGTTCCATAGGATCATCGTTTGAATCCGACTCCACGACAATACTCTTCCTAATAATAAATAGACAAAGGATGGAGCCTCTGACTTGAGGTATTCTTGTAAATCCTTTTAAAGACATGAAAATAGTACTACACAGCTTTCTTAATGGTCAGCTACACAACCTGTTCAATAATCCCTTGAAATCTGGCTGTTTTCTGATTATGAAAACTGTTGTATTCTTGCATCATTAAATGCAGTACAGCTAATTTGCCTCGGTCCAGTAAAGTACTGTGGCAAGATATTTGACCGAAGTCTTACATGGTCATAGCATGTTAGACACATTTTCGCCAAATTCGGACGTTTACCTTTTCATGCAAAATGGTTCAAGTTTTACTCGGGGAAACACTTTATTTTTCATGCTTTCTAACCCAGTGGATTAAAGGGTAGTGATTTTTTCATGTTTTCCTTCTAAAACCTGTAGAGTAATTTTTAGGTCCCTCAAGTTTCTAGCCTCTTGTACTCAGACATCAGTTCACTCAACCTATCATTTCCTAACACGACAACTTTCGCTAAGTGTTTTAAAAAAGATATTGATTCTAATGACGCCACCCATGTAAAACTAGGAAAAACTCATTTCCTTTCTCTTCGCAAGTTCAACTTGGTTGTTTCACAGTTTCGCGACAAGTATCGATCTACAGGAACAAAAAATACGCAATATTGCGATTTATTGACCAAATGAAATAGAAAACCAAAGCTATTCACCACTGCCTTGTGCACCGATTTTCTCAGTTTTTCGTGCTCGCAACTAATTATTTGATTATGTGAAAGCTGACTATAGGCCATCGCTGGGGGATAATTCAGGCAATTACTTGTCGCAAATTTGATTCAATTTAGTTATTCTGTATAACCATAATTGTCTAATGCTGTTTTCGGCTGCCGTCCTCCGCTCAACCCATGCCACTGTCGTTGGGCGATCACTCGCCCAGATCAAGTGTCTACTACCACTCGGGATCAACCCCCTTACTTTTCTCGCTTAAACGCACATTGCAAGTTGAGCTCACGACCCCTTGAAAGATGATGCATTAAAGTTGTTTTCTGATATTGTCTACAACGAGCTGTCAAAATGCATTTGCAATACACTTTGATGCAGCAACAAGTTGACAACCAAGAGGTAAGGCTTTCTTTTTAGGTTTCTCCTCCATTAACTTCCACGTTTGCCACAGTACCGTACATGTGTGCGCATAGATCCTTTCCATTGTCATTTGGCTAACTGGTTAACATGTTCCATTTTTGTTCAGTCCAAATGGATCACTCATTCTCGATGTGGAACGATACATGGGCGCACATCCCCTGTGAACACATCCGTCTTCTGATAGTATTTACTTGATCACACATTTTTTTCTCTCCATTATGAAACTAGTGGATTTCCGGATGCTCTGGTCCGTATCATTGGTTTGCAACCAACAGCGAGAAAGACGAACAACATGGAAAACCACGAATCAGATTCATCTTTCTGTTGCACCTCGTACCACCGACCCTTGTAGACTGATTCTCCTCTTATCATCCCAGTGACCGAAAAGCGGTTTGGTTTAATCCACTTAGCAGGTCACTGATGCCAGCTTCCACGAATGCAACATCTTTGGTCTTGAAATGTTTGATCCAAAGGAGACTGGACTTGTTCGTCATTTGCGCTTCTTACAGTAGCATCTACATGTTGCCACGAATGTGCATTAGATAAATTCCATAACTTCCGTGCAATCAAGGTGCTGATTGTTTAACCAGCCAATAGTTTGCAACCATATCTCTTTTAATATGCACTCATTTAAGGCGTGTGGATATGTACAAAAGGTTCCTATGAACATTTGTCAAGTTACCAAAATTTACATTAACACTAACGAGTTCTTTTAGCTATCGGGAACCCCACAATCTTAAATGGTCTCATAATAATGCAGCAACAATACCCAATCACGTGCCCATTTTCATAACTGTAAATCATTACTATTGTGTGCTTGTTTTGAATGTCCGCTCAGTTGTTGATATTTCATGTCCGCATGTGCAGTGCATTTTAGGTTTTGTCTGTTTGGCGCCGAAATTTCAATTTGTTACAAAGCCGCTGATGACAGCACCAGGATATATCGTGCCTCCAGGCTATTGTTCTTACTTTATCTTTGCACTAGTTCGACTCGAGAAATACTACCATGTGCCAACCATCAGAGAACTTGTCTGAGGACGAAAAAGCTGAAGCAATGCGGCCGTTGTGATCCACATTCCAGAGGGCAGGAAACGCATTTTATCAATTTGTTATTAGATTCATTAAACATGTATAAACGGAACACCATTTTGGACAGCATTAGCTCAGTTGAATGCATAGTGTACAAAATAAGAGGCACCGTTTGGTTTTTTGCAAGTAATCAAGATGGAACTGAATGCGTTTTAAATGATGTAAGGATTGTATCGAAACGTTGGCGCATTGCATCTACCAACATCGTTGTTATTAACATTATATCCTTCACAATTAAATGCGTTCTATTCATAATTCGCCTGCTTGTAGCGCAAACATCCAGATTGTTTGTTGGACAATCATATCGGTGACGATGAACCAAAAGGATTGCCATTCAATCGATATTCAAACACGAAACATTCCATCAAAATGAACTATAATCACCTACCACAATTATCGTTTGAATGCTCCCGTCTGCGGGGGGAACAATTTCCGATCGCAATCACAATGTTTACAAAATATGTTCAAATGGTTTTAGGAATATTTTGTTTATACCTTTTGCCTTCAACAGTTCCCGATTTCTGAACAGGAAGGTAGAAGAGCTCGTCACAAGCCAAACAAATGATCTCAAAAAACCCAGAGAGTATTTTTCCGTCCAAGAATTGGATAACCCAATTATCTTCTATGCAATTTTATTTCATGCAATCCGATTCAGGATTAAATGAAGTAAACCAGATTAAATATTTTCTCCGTATAACCAATATTCATTACAAATTAGGGGAAATAACAATTCGTGATTCTACTTTTGACATTGTGAAAGAAAAAACGGATCCAATATACACTAATTGACTGTACGTTTTAGCATAGATATGGAGAAGTTAATATAAAAAATCGGGCTATCGAAGATATGCACCTAGCCATATGTTGAGAATAAAATTTCTCGGTGCACGTAGTTCCCGATCACGTGTTTACTTCCTGAATGTATAATGACTGCCCCCAAAAGACTGGTAAAAATGAGACAGTGTAGTCCCCGACGGTTGCACTTCCGGTGTTATTCGGTCCTTAGTGCACAACGAACATTAAGCAGGATTGAAAAGACGGTCTGGACATAAAGTGAGTGACCCCAGTATCGTTAGGTGGCTGTTTCACTTGGTGCTACGATTGCAAAAATAAGATGCAAAACTCTTCTCTTATTCCGTCCAGAAAAGTAAATTGTGTTGATTGATTATCTTGAACGGATCTGTTTAATCTAGTGTTTAGAAGATGTTGTATCTCCAGTGTACAATCTTTGCTAGAATAATTCACTATTAGGGCTTGCACACACAATCCACGGGGTAAACATATGGACATAAAGTTAGTTATGGTTCAGATCATCCGCATTTTCCCATTCCGTTCTAAAACTACTGAGAATCGATGTCAGTCACACAAATAACCGACTATTTTATGTTTGTTTCGGCAAACCGTAGGCCTTATGATCTGTTCCGTGCTAAGGGAACGGCAAAAGACCGACATGTTACAAAGCTTTGCACCTTGGGAATAGTTAAAAAAAGACGGATGCTTGATTCACCATCACAGAACCTGCATGCTGCAACGATATGTTAAAAGCTTGTGTATTCTGTCCTGAATAGAACTTTCTTAAGGCAGTAATAATATTCGAATTTAGTGAAGTCCATCTTCTTGCACGAATGTTTCACATAACCGGAAAGAAAAGTGCGTCAGTTTAACACTATCATCCCAGTTTTGTTTAAGTTACAGCCTCTGTCTGTGGGACTGTTATCATTTCCAATGAAGCGGGGCGAGATAAAATGATTCAGGTGACTGAGAGTTGCATTAGGTCATCACATAAGGCAAACAAGACAGACTATCTTCCTTCGTTGTTATCTTATCGAAGAATAGCCGTCTACTGAGCAACCATAAACTGAACTGCAAACTGGTATGACCAATAGGATTTGTTCGAAATTTTGCTGTACTTGAAATCAAGGAAACACATGATTTTGACCACTTCTTATACTTATTCGAAATCTGTCTCGAAAGTCAGGTTGAATATAAACTGAGAAACCGTAAAGTTCTAATATCCATATAACCGATAATGGTAACGAGACGTAAACTCGGGTGTCTGCAGTTCACAGTCTACTGACCTCAGTCATTTCTTCACGTTTTGCGGCCTTGTGTTGAAATAATATGACAATAATAATAGCATACTATAATATGATACAGTTTGGTAGTAATAGTGGAACCGAACGCGCATTATTTATTTACTGCGGTCGTTAGTGCATCCATCGAACTACAAATGGAACTCAAACTAATCCAGATCATGTGTCCAAATAGCAAGCTTATCAAGTTGAACATCAAACAGCGCGCGGTCCAGCCTAGAAATGTGTCGCTGTGAGGATGACGTGCTCTGACCATATGAAATCAGTTCAACTACTCTTGTCCCATTACGTCTAATCAATGTTTTAATAGATTGGGATTTAATAAATTTTTAATTCTGGCAAAACTAACAATAATTTTTGAAAGCTCGATCACTTTGCCAAGGCTGCCCATGGGCTGAAGCAAAGTGCTTATATGAATAATTTTTTTAAAATCGGTTGCGATATTAGCTAAGATTGTTGGTCTTTCTGTGGTTCTGATTGCTAAACTGGGTGTTTAGATCGTAAATGCTTCATAAACTAGTCGAGACGATGCGCGCAACGACAGTGTCACCTTGAGTGGTGACGAAATGTTCCCAATCTAAAAGCATGTCTTAGCAATCAGACCCTGCGTTTATATTGCAACCTGAAATGTTTTTGTGTCCAAATCAAACCTCCTACCAGTCTAGGAAAACAAAATGTATCCATTTTCCCAGGTGAACTTTGCAACAAGTAATCCTAAGGGCAAACTATAACTGATACTCAAAAAACACTTCAGGGCAGCAAAGCTAAAATTTTCGTCAACAACTGAACCACTCCCCGATTACGATTGGAAATGATATTGTCAAAATGTGCAGCTTCTTTTCACAGGCGCTTCTATATCCCTGTCTGTCGAACTGCGCACATCAGTATGACAGTTGAATATTTGGCCAAACGCATCTCTGAGCTCCGTGCACCCTACCAGAATCGTACAGGCAAACAGAAAGACGCAATCTACATAAGCCCACACTGGAGAAATTGGGAATGCAGAAGTGCCACGCACTGAACATAACTGAGATATTCCGCCAAACAAATCTACCAATAAGCAGTAAAGAATACAATTGCTTCCAGATCCTCGAAAACGTCAAAATCACACTAATGACGTATGTTTTACCCCTCTGTAGCCAAAGCAGAGAAGTATGAAACTAGACCAATTTTGCCCCTCTCATCTAGTCAAGAACCGCAATGCCTTTTCCAGGGTTGATATTTGCACCAAAAGTGAAATGGAAACTGAACTAACCGCTAGTCATAGTAACAGTACAGCGTCTTGCACAAACAACGGTCAGGACGGCCATGTTGGTAATCAACCACAATCACAAGCATGAAGAAGGACATAATCTTTTTGCTATCGAATCTGTGTGCGAAAATACGACACCTAGGTTATGCTGAGGAGAAAAAGGTGACATCCAATACAAAACCAAGCAACAGTAACACGGTCCACCCATCAGAAACAGAAATAGCGTATCGCCTACTTACGTTTACGAATCTGTGGGAGTGCATGTGTGCAACACTCATCAACATGAGACAGCGCAGGCTCAGAATTATAGCAGCCTAAAATTTAACTTGTGATACAAAGTGACTCACATGTTTGCCGTTGATAAGATTCCCGGAACTCAGGCAGAATCAGACCAGTGTACCATTAGTTGCCAAAAGAGTTTTCATTCGCATTTTTTTCTTTGTAGGGGCGTCTAACAAACAAAAGTTTTCGATTTTTTCTGTCTCCGTGTTTAAACCATTTTGCAGAAAACTAACAGGGCTTCGTCTTGATCCTAACGCTTTTGAATGACTGCCTCTTTACCTTGCGGTCTTAATTCTTTCTTTTTTGTGCAGTCGTCATCAAATTTTTTAAGTAATGCAGCCGAGGATGCCACAGTCTGGTGTTCCACAACCCATTTGATATTATTCATGCTCTAGTGAGCTGCTGTTGACTAATATCTCCGCAATCTCAGTAACAAAAGCTAACGGAAAAAGTAACCGCTTCACCTCCCATCAATCTTGTGTTCTGGATGCAGTTTTTAGTGCTGTTTCTAATTCGATGTTACACTTCTTGCTAGATGTGAAGCAAAATCTATCTGCATGAGAAATTTACAGAGACCGTTTACCACTTTTGCATTTGGTGACGTTTAGTGGTCAAAAACTCTTCGTAAAAAACTCGTATGGCTTAATCCATTTGACTCTTGTTTGAAGCCGCGTTCAGTCAAATTATTCACTAATACGCTTGACTTAGTCGTTCGTGTTTTTTCAATCACGCACATCGACGGGACCATCGCTTTGGCATACGCTCAATGCATTCTTCCGAACAGGAGCTTTCATATTCATTCAGCAGCTATCGTGTCTGCTGTTCATACAACAGGCACTCGATCTTTTTGCTCTACATTCATGACATATCTTATCATCCATATTCGACTGTTCATTCCACTTTCGCGGAGATCTGCACAGCCGATAGTATTGCTTTTAGAAAAGCGGCTGAACGCCATACTGTTCATGAGTTCAGTTACATCAGATTATTACGACAGTGATTTGGGTCACTTACACAAGACACAGTTGCACCTGGTATCTGTCAAGAAATTGACCCAGTGAGTGCAGTGAGTAACGGTTTGCTTATTTGTCTGAATACCTCGCGAAAGCAGTTTTGCGGTCGGTCACTCTCGTGCAAATTTTCTTCCTATCCAATATTGAACTTTCCACGACCAAATGTCACGGAAACATAAACCGTTTAAAATCTTCTTGGTGAATACAGTACAGTCATCGTTTGGTTGTAAATTACAACTTATCACGTTAAGAATAAAATTTTACGGTCACAATGGTTTGCTTCTTTATATTACCGCACCTCTAACGTGAACTGGAGTAAATGCATAGCTTAGAAGAGCTCATGAATATTCTATGAACAAAACAATAGCAATGTGCTTTCCCAGAAGATGACATTATTAAGGGTAGTCGTGGAAGATTTCAGGCCAGAATCTTCAGCACATTCACGGTCATTTTCACATGCTCGGAACTGCCGTTTTGTTCACAAGTGTTCAAGGCCAATTTCATTTGTACAGCTTATGCGTTTTGTTGGACCAAAATCTTCCTCATTTACAGGACTACTGTACTTGTATTTGACTTTTGAACCTTGATCACAAATTATACCCCTTGTTATTGCCTACCTAATTACGATTCCGTAACCTGACGTCGGACGTGTTAAGCTTGTTGCTGTTCTACGCTTCCGTTGATTCCGTTCTGGAAGCGTATGTCAGCGGCCTAAGTGGCCCCCACAGGGTGCTGATTAAACGTTTTATGATTTCATTGCAATTTTAACAAATACGTACTAAATAGCACTAACCATACGGAGCAACGACCAACGCCTGACGATAAAACACTCAAAGACAAGTAGAAAGCCGTAACCGAGGAACCGTTTATTTTGGTATAAGCAGCGCAACAAATTCGGTAGATCGCAAATGCGAGATCAGACCACAAAATAGAAGATTCATCTACTTCATTCCATTTACCATCCATTATTTTTTACTAATCTATGTGCACCAGATCAATCCTCGCTGGTCATAAGTTGCAGTACCGTGCAAGAAATACACGATACAAAGACTAACCTACAAAGTGCCAAAATTAAATTACCACACTCACGACTTTGCATCGCAGCTGTTCCCTGTGCCTCGTAAAAAATGGCATCACGAACGGTTTCATCCGGAGTTAGATGTCCTTTTCATTGATTAGTCGATTAAAAGAAGATAATTTCGTGGAACTGTTTAACTCAGATAGCGAAGAAATTTCAGCACAATCAAACCAGTACGATACTGTAAACTCCACACGTTTTGTTTGTTTTGTTTATTCTCGTTAACCAAACGTCTAGATTTTTACTGCGGGACTTACGTACCGCGTTGAACTTCTTCCGCACATTTTTCGTATTCTAAGATGGTGTATTCAAGTTTAGAAGTGAAACAGAGGAGAGGGGCCAGTGAAAAATGACTGGGCGAGAGAGTGAGAGAGAGGAAAGGGTCAGAATTATATTTTATCATCCCTAATACCATTTCCTCCTCTGTTAAGAATGGGAATCACAAAGAGAGTCCTCAAAAGCTTAATCATAACGAACCCATCTGGTATCCACTGTCCAATTGCATGTGAATGTGACATTTTTTAACGGATATCGCTAAGCAAACGACACTTAGCTCCTAAATTTATTGATCCAATATGCCCCAGTTTTATGCACTTTGGAAAATTGCAAAAAACATATCCAGAGAGGATAAGGCGACCACCGCGGGCTGATAATGCTTTCCACATTATAATTCGGAAGTTTCTTGCAACCAAATATTTTGATTGGATTTTTGGTGGTCTACCGCATTTTATAAGTGCCCATCAAAAGAACGCAAGTGCACTTTGCTGCAAGACTTATATTTGTTTAGGTGTTAGCAAGATTTGTTCCAGGCCAGGTAACCCGAAAATTTATAACAAACTAACTCCCATTAGAATCGTTCGGTCTATCGTTACCAAACTTCTTCTGTCAGGACAAATGCTAAGCTCCCACGATGACAGCACAATCGTTTTGGCAAGCTCTAGTTTTAAAAAAGCCGACAGCTTTAAAAGCAATCCATTTCGGTTTAAAGGAACAACCGCGCCATGTCGCGCCATGTCTGAACGAAACCAACGACATAACTAGACATTTGGCTGCTGTTGTCGGTTATTCGTTTTGTGCATGTGAATTACGCTGTTTGGCAAAAACATTTTTTCGTACATTGTAAAATGGGAACATGTCATTTATCATTTCCCTGTCATCATTCACGAGGTCTGGTGTACAAACCTTGAAGGATCGGTGGCATTTTTTGTCTCGGGGAATGGTGGTAAATAAAAGATGGAAGGCTCGCGAATTCCAGTTGCTGATGTCACCATTTGTGCTATTGGCCAGAGGGTCGCTTGAGTTTCCCGAGGTGCTGTTGTCCATTCCTCACAAAATAATCGGGAAACGCAAACGCCTTTGTCGTATCCGAAGCGTAAAGCCTTTCGTGATTCGTTTCTCTTACACCCAATATGACCTATTCGTTCATATCGAAATCGTCTGGAAACTGGTCGTATGTGCTTCACCAATGTCCAAAGGAGTTTAACTTAGTAACAGCAAGTTTAACAGATTATGAAAGTTAGCTGGAAGTCAACCGCCACCATAAGCGATTAAGGACCCCCAAACAATACGTCTACACAAAATCCAATGCGTGAAATATAAAGAGAAGGATGAAAAGCAATGGATCTTGTTTTTTCTGTGATGGAACTAACTTTAAGTAGGCCCAGTACACTCCGAAGTTAGCGGTAAATCACTCCTTCTAAATGGTAATGTCCAGGTTAGAGTGTTGGAAGTTCACTTTCGACAATCATTACCCTTGCAGCAAAGTCTTCTGGGGCTGGTTTCTACCTACAGCACCATCGACTCAAGGAGAAAGAGGAACAAGAAATAGTGAAAGGTGGGTTGCGAGATAATAAACTGAACATTTCTGTGAAGGGGCAAACATTTCGAACCCAAGAAGACTACTGACTGCGGCGCCAAATTCTGAGAGATACTATCTCTAACCATCGTTTCGCGGATCTCGTGAATCTTAACCAAGTAGTCTAAATACATTTGCACGAGTTAATTCACTGGTTAACATATTCATACATTTTCCCATCCCATCGACTGGTCATCTCGGCCTACCTTCTAACCATTACCTTCTTTGCAGAACAGCATGCAAAGAGGCAGTCGTTCTGTGGGGGTGCGCAAAACCTGCCCCAAACACCTCAACTTATTCTGATTCAGTGCCTGCTCTAAACGATGGATCGTAGGAGCCAGTATCTTACGCCTAACCTCTGAGCTAGAACAAAATTTTTACACCATATCCGGCCAATGGTTTCACGGCCGACAAAGGTTCCGTTAGAAGTCTGCCACGTAAAACAGATTTGAGAGGTAAAAATAATGGTCGGTAAATACTTCCTGCTACAAAAAGGATGTCAGGCGTTTCTTCAAAAGCTACGAACAGTATGGTCTGTTAAACAACTAGTTTAGACTATTCACGGGTATCATTTTTTACCGATTACTCATTGCTTCTGAAAAATATTTATTTCTCGCAAGCAGCACTTAGTTTTAGAGTAAAACTTACTTTCAAATTACTATGCATTTGTATCGACTAAAACTAACGAGCATTCAGGCATACATTCCGTAGGCATAAGACCACTGTCCTTCTTACTCGGAAGTCGCTGTTCGGTTCAGTATATTGTGCACTGACCTGGCATTACCTGTAGCTGAAAAGGGAGAACCAATCGTTGCACACAAATAACCGTGGCTGACTTTATGTCCAAGATATCCCATCCCTGGACACAATGATCGTCACGGTTGATATGTGGCAACGCTTCAACATTGTTTTTCCTCATAAGAGAAATGCAACGTTTTATTAGAGATAATTGCATGTGGTTTTAAATCTATGGCAACGTTTGCGCCTAAGTTAATTTTCAGTCATTCCACTACAGTGTACAAAGCTTGGAGATACGGTGTCCTAATCAACTGTACACTGAAAATTACGGAACTTCAGTGCACCAATAAAAAAATGATGGCATCCAAAACAAAATAGTGGAAGGCCGTGAGATCACCGCAAAAAATATAAACAGAATGCATAAAACAGTAAAAACGAGAAACCAAGACTGACTCAAAAGGTTGGCAGTTCGGTTTGGTAATTCACAACTGACGTTTCTTGCCCGCAGTCGATTCTGATGGCCTGGTTTAGGTGGTGCTGAGTCGGATTCTCTTTAACGAAAGCTTCCAAAATGGTATCGTCTAGAGTTAGATTTTGTTAAGCGCAGTACAAACAGAACTTCAAGTCAAAACAAACAGCGAAGTGCGAGAAGGGCGTTTAGTGAACGAAAGATTTCGTGCTGCGCCGTGTTGCGTGTGTGTGCGTGCACGTGTGTGTTGATTTTGTACACTAAAACGTCGGTACCAACAAAGGGGACGTTCGGGGACAACGAAAAAAAGACAAATTACGATGTGCAGTTTGTTCCAGACTAACAGATAAAGTCTTACTGGTAACAGCACTAGCATCGGTAAGATAAGAATTCCTAACCACTCGAATAGCACCCACTTGATTACTTAAGTCACACCGGAAAGCTAAACCAACAATCAGTATCCATTTTTGGACTTACATATCTCTCGCTTAAATTATGGCTCTGGTTTGTAGACAGTCCACTTGAACAGAGCAACGTTGAAATTCCGGATGTGTGGAGTCCGACCTGACAATAAATTACTGCCTCTCGGATGGACTGAAATGCGAGCAGTAAGGTGTTCATCGTTGATCATTTTCAATGAGATTGGCACTGGATTGGCTGGCTCATAGGTACATACATTGCTCGAAGATCAAAATTTACTGCTCAAACCCAGGTTTTGTCCGTAGATCAAAATAATTAATTGTGCTACTTCTCGGTTACCTTTTGGAACCATAATTAATTCCCCTAAGAAATGACCTAGTTCAAGCAATGTATAACGCATGCATTTCAAATATCACACGTATTTTTAGATCTTCTCAGTTCTTCGCTTCAGTACCGCGTATATAATGAAGCACGTGTTCAAATACTTGAGATTGCCTGCCACCTTTTAGGTTGGAAGTCCGCAAGAAGCAGTGTAAGTTAAAGTGGGAGCAAAAAGCCGTACTGAAATGTCGATTAGACACATCTAATCCGGAGTGGCAATGCAAAACATGCAGGGTCGCAATTCTACTGATCCGAATCAGGCAAAACTGAAAGAAAACCTGATGAGACGAAGTGTAATACGTGTGACTAATAGCATGTACCACATGCACAATCCTAATCAGAGTGACCGTTTAGTAGCTATCCTGTCACAGTACCCAGGATTAACCCTAAAAGATGGGTAACTGGTCCACGAAATTCCAAAATCCGCATATCATTCCACCAAACTAGTTTTATGATCAATTATTTGTTTGCAGAATTTTATAGATATAAAGCGTAAGTTACTTTCTTTAAGTCAATGTGCTACCTACAGCATCGGTAACGCCTAGGTTTAAATAACTAAAGTTTTAGGAGAACGTATAGAATACACCTAGTCTTTTATTTTTTCCAATAGAAAGATAAGCAGAGAGGAAATTCGTTTTTGAGAAACGCCAAACAGAATTACATTTACATCACAACTAGCAACTCGATAATGGTTAGACTGAACAAAAGGTCCTTGGTATTTTTTACAATAAACCGTTAAAAAAAGAATCAGCTGTTCATTTAGTGTTGTTTTTAACCGGATTGCTGTCAGCTGGAGAATAGCAAATTACAAAACAGCATAATCTGATTCCTGCCCAACATTTGCACATCTATCGGTGTAGATAAGCAGATACTTTATGATCTTTCATACCGTTATTTTAGAAGCGTCAGTCATTAGGCATCTCTTTGACTGATTTCAAATAGGCAACAGTTTACCATCGAAAAAGCCAACATTTGTTCTGTTTCTGCTTCGGCTTCTCATTCGATTATATCTCGATGAATGAGTGTTCTTTCACACTGATTATGTTGCAGTGGGTCCCCCCCCTCAAATCCCATGTCAATGTTACTTTTGTCAGATATCGCAATCTTTCGTGATCTCGGTTGCGGACCGAAGGCTCATAGACTATTCTCTAATCCGCACAAATGCACAGATGTTGTTTCTTCCCGCCTTGGTTATTCCAAACAAACGGATGTTATTGAACTGTTAGGGTTTCGACTTGGAAGATATCAACATCAGAAGTCAACCGACAGGTAGGTACCTTGTAGCTGTAACAAACCTCAATCTTTCGTTGATGTTTCGAACAGGCTGGCTTTTTCATTCTCACCAGGAAATTTACTCGTTCCGTCATACCACTAGTATTCACCCGTGGATCTGGTAAAACATTTGATTTTTTTGTCTGTTTATTATGTGATTGATTTTGTTGCCGTCCTGCTACCTTTCCACCGTACTCAAATAAACAATTTATCAAAATAAGAAAATCACTTATGTGCAAGTGGATCACCACTTCAAACTTTACCGGACTTCATTGTGTTTCACCTTCATAAAATATTATCGAATAGACCTTCCAATATCGCTCCCTATTAATCTTGCGAAGACGTTGGCACTTGTGTTCCCTTTTTATCCTACGCAGCGCAACTAGGCGATTCATACGTGTCCTCTTTCCTGTCTCTCTACCTACCGGTGCTCTTCTGTTTCTTATTTGCCAGTATCAAATGCACCCGGTAAAATAGTACTCGTTACCTCAAATTGTTTCTAGCTTTTTAGCTGTATTTTAAAATTTATAGATTTTCCCGTCCATTCAGATTTATTTCCGACACCGTATTAATCGTTGTGTCTGGTCGCGTATGTATTCTTAATTGATCACCCTCCGGTGAATTGCACACAACAGGCACTTGAAGAGAATTGACCTTACTTCGGTTGACTGGATCTGAATCCCCAATCAAAGTGATCTGCACATGTGCCCGGATGAAGTAGGGACATCCAAACGACTGCAATGTCCCAGTGGTACTTTGTTAATCAGCCAATTCACGCACCAAAGATCGAGTTACATTGAAGAATTTAAACAAAACAACATTGTGCTCGGGATCCACTCTCAGCACACAAAGATTAGTCACTAATTCATTTGAGTCGAAGATTATCTTTCAATTTCCGGAATTTCTGCACAAAAGTTAATCAATTT
>LUCM01003490.1:13985-43094 GCA_008360955.1 Fasciolopsis buskii | reverse complement strand
ATAGTGGGAGAATTGAGAAAACACAAGTTGGCGAACAAGCTCGTTTTGTATTCAGGTTATGCATGTAACACCACAAATTCCTTCCCCACCCATATTTGTATCTGACTAATCCAATCCTTCCTATAGTGAAACATTTTTGTCAAGATATATAGTGATGTAATGGCATGAGTACGAATCACTGAAAACGAGCTTGTTCGCCAACTTGTGTTTTCTCAATGGGCTCAGTGGTAATTTTCAAGGAAGTAGGAGAATTCGAGTCCGCCACCTTCGTGTCAACACATCAAGATCCTACTTACTATTGGACCCTCACCACTAGCAGTTCAGCAGGATGAGTTTTTCACTTTGATAAATCTATACGGACAGGAATCATCTCGTTCCGGTGCTGAACCCGATTGTGGCTAAGTAAGCGGCTAACAAGCGAATCAGTATGGCCTAAAGTCCGCAAAGTTTTATTGAGGTTGAGGAGTCAATGAACTCCTCATTGCAATTCCAACCACTCATTGGTTTATTGATCCGTGATAGTTGGTGCTATGCATGTGCTATTGAAGATGCTGTCGGGAATCTGACTTTATCTAATCCTCATCCCGTTTTTCTTTTATTGGTTCTTCCATCCTATGCTCCATTTAGTAGTATTTTTCGCTCTTCGCAACTTAATTTCCAATCTAATGGCGTGTTTCGCTATTTAGTTTTACGCCCTGAACCGATGGTTTACTAACATCGCTTACCATCAACAATGAAGTACTGGAATCATTGACAGTTCAATGCTTGCCTTTGGGGATCGCGGGGCCGATTCGCGTAATCCATTCTGTATTCTTTACAACAGCTTGAGAAACGCTTCTGGTAACGTTTTCTGCCTTGACAGCAATTAGTAGACAACATTCATTATGGGCACACAAAAATGCCTCGGCTCAGTTGGAAAGTGGTGAGTGATTTAAAAGGACTGAACAAGAACTAGACTCTTCATGAGAAGATGAAATCATAATTACTCCAATACTGGCACCAATAGAGACAGTTTGAAACGACTAAAATGGAGTAGCTTGTCCAAGCTTATCTGACATAACCCTTTTAACTCCGGTTTCTGTGCCAAGCTATATCGCTTAGATTAATCTTTTTTTGCATTATTGCAGCAACCATGCCAGCTTTCTTTGCTTCCTCTGCATTATAATTTAGTCAGCCTGACCGAGAATACCTTAACTCACCAGCCAGGATAAAACCTTTTTTCAAACTGACCTGGATGTAACCCACTACATCGAATTTGCACATTTTATCCCAGATTCCAAGGCACGTTTATATGAATCTTTTGAAACGGAAGTCGTGCAATTTGTGCTTTGTCAATATCTACTTCAGTCCAAAAAACCACCTGAACACTGGTAATATTTTGCATTATTTGTGACATTGTGATTCGTACTCTGCCATAATCAGGAGCTGAATCAAGTGGAATTGTAAACTTCATAGACATCACATCAATGAACAAACACTAGACCTATCTCCGGCGCCAAAGAACTGTTAGATCGACCGAGCAGTTTGTTGATCGAATGTAAAAACCGAACACGTACACATCTGGTTGCCTAGTCGTTCAGTCGTTCTTGTTGGCGGCAAATTTTCAAAGTCAAATTCTTTTTTTCCATTGTTCATTTCATCCAAACAGCTGTGGTGATCATACGGGAATGTTGAATGTCCTCTCTCTCTAACTTTTTAGTGCATGAGTTTCTTCGCGCGAAGAAGATCAAATAAAATCTGGCAATTTTTACTGCAAGCTTTCTTCAGCGCATTGCTTGACGTTAGACTTCCCGCGTTTCGTACTCCCGATTACAATTCCCCCAAATAAAAATCCAAAGGGTCTTATAAAAGCGCTGTTTCAGCCGTTAGAAAAGATGAACCGAGCACTGTTTTGAACAACCTTGGATGTGGCTCACATTGTTGGTTTCTCCGAGGTTCTGTTCCCGGAGCTTGACGTTTGGCTTTTCACGAAGCCTCAGATTAGTAGTCCACAGATGAATGCTGCAATAAATTCACTTTATGACGGAAAACAATGTGAGCCATATGTTTCTCATGTTTCTCATTCAATACAACTTTACATCCCCCCTACACTGAATAGCTGCACTTCTGGAGATAAACTGCAGTACTTTGGTTGCTTGCTGACTTTCCGTATACTTGTCACCCAAGAACAAGGTAATCAAACCACCGATTGAAGGCGTTTTCCTGTCGATTATCACTACTTCTGGGTTTCGTGTACATGGCTGACCAAGATAACTTGTGCTGTTCAATAAGCGCTCGGTCGAACATTTAGCCTGATCTAAGTAAGTAGTTCCTGCTTCCATACAGCCTAATGGTTCGTTTAACTTCGTCTACAGCACATCGCCTTTCGCATCATGTCAATATGAAACATACGAACAAACCGCGGAAAAAGATGTAAAAATGTAGCATTGAGTAATTTCGACCTCCCTAAACGAAAAATTATCGTTAAACTCTGAAGCACGATAAACTTTTTCCTAGGAAATCTCGTCAGAGAAACCTGTGAAGGGCTTACCCTCGCATGTCTCTATTTGTTTGTGACTATCCAGTGGTAATATAAGCTCTTATTCTGAACAGATATGTTTTATAGATGAGGCTGTTTAATGTTCCAACTGCGTATATTGACAAAGATGCTACCGTTAACGATTTCCCGTTGTATTTCGTCCTTGAGTTAGTTTCCCATTTGAAACCAAATTGTAGTCATGATACTACTAGTAGTATTAGCAGTAACTGTTCTTTTTTCTGCTCTTGTCCTTGTTTTCGCAGTAAAAATAAAGTAATGTTCCAGAATCCCCATGTTTTACGATCCGGTTAAACTATGCCTAGCGACGCCATCGGTTCTGGATAGCCATCTTGTGAATGTAATGAAAAATAAAGCATGCCCAATGGTACCACTCACAGCTTATTTCATGAACAAACACGAAATACCAGTCCCATCCTTCAGCATTTGTTCTGTCACAACCCAATTTTATCACCATTGTCACAGTGCAAATTTGTATCCCGGGCGATTGATATGACAAGATAAATAGCTTTTTTAAAACTTTGAAAAATATCCGGGTAGGAGATCCTAACAGATTCATGCAAACCACACGTTGTTTCACCCAATACTGCTGCCAGTCATTCCTGTTGTAAAACGCAAAATGGCAATGATGTCTGTCACGATATCTTTTCAGAAATCGTGAATTGATTCCATCTATGGCTGGCCAAGACTACACACCACAAAGCCTAGCGACCACAACTAAGTCAGCTGAAAATAAATAAATAAATTTATTCGTCAAAACAAATCCTTCACACTAATCTTCTATGGTCGGCACACTGATCGACTATTCTGCTTACTAGTGTGAACCAACGTTGTAAGCTGGCTTTCTCGTCCGGCTTTCTGATCTAGTTTATCGATCGACGTAATCCGTGTGATGTGGCCACAGTTAAATGGACCTTTTCCCCGGGGAAACAGGAATGCCAATTCAATACCGATTGCCTTTACACGCATTATCTTGCAACTTGCACAGCTGCATAGAACTCTTCAGATACCAGAAGGCCACCTTAAATGAGTCATCATTGGAACCAAAATCTCATTCTCTTTAGTAAAGACATTCAGAGACCGGAAAAGTGGGATCTTTGTACGACAGTCTTTTAAGTTTGGTACGTACCATTGAGTGATAATATTTATCGCAAAGATCCTATGCAATTGACATGACTTCTAAGAAGTGTTTTCCTCTACTAGCCCAATGTGTGTTGCATTGCAGCTATTACCTAGTTTTCAAATGGCGTTTTTTTAATAGTAAGTAAGGCAAGAGCGTTAGCAACTCATCACCTTCTAAGAAATACGCTAAAAAATCTTTTCCGTGGACTGGGAAAACGAATGGTACGGCAAGTTCGGATAATGGGGGGTTAACGCAGTACTTTTCAAAAAAGTAGCAATCCACCGGGCACTTGACTGCCGTAGTTCTCAATTTTAACCCGACAAATGCGATACTTATCAATATTTGCATGAACGGATCAGGGAAAATTGTATGGAAAAACATGGTACAGGGAATTGGAGTGACCCATCAATACATATGGAATAAACGGTAGTGATGAGGATATTTTTTAATAAATGGGATCGGGATATGAAAGTGTGCAGTCTGGGTATTCAGCTTTCCTCCAACTCAGGCCATGCTCACCCAAATCCTTCTATGTTTAAAACAATTTTAGAAAATTCATTAAAATCAGAATCTCGGAATGAGGACTAACAAAAAGTGGTTCACTGCCGTATCCGAAGGTACAAGCACCGATAAGTCTGCATTGAGCATCAAGAAAGAATTCAGAGAAAAAATAGCATTTTGAAGAACATCGTATGAAATAAACTGCCCGTTCTACCTAGCAGTTTTTCAGCTACTTGGGTAAAAATGTTAAACGTCTACTTGATTCCAGTTTAGGAAGAGTGGAGTATTGCACATAGATGAAAGCTTGCTTGATACGCCCACTCCAGTGATGCATTTCAAAATCAAATGGATAAAAGAAGTCAGTGTAATAATCGTAAAACATTTGAATATGCAATTTACTGGTTAATGATCGTTGGGGCGTCCATCATCGAATTGGAGGCATTTCACAGCAACGTGTATGACTAGTCCTAATAGGTATGGGAAGAATTCAATTGGGGAATTACTGTGAGAGAACGTAGTCACTCGAAAGTCACAGACAGCTCTGTTAACCGATTAGTTAAGCAAAAAGGAAACCCAGTGAAGGTTCACCTTCTGTTAGAAGTGACAGTGTCAGTGTATAGCTTGTGACGGCAGATGTGCACAATCTAGTGGGCCTGAGAAGCTTAAAGGCTTCTGTTCCGTAGATCTTTATGACTTCGGGTGGGTTAGGTCGCTGTAAAACGGGAAGGTCATGAGACTTACGAGCACATCAGCACCATTTCAAAACTGCTAAGTGGATGTAAGACCCTTCTTTCGACCACATAGTAATCCACTTAAGCAGTAAACAACAGGATAGCCAAAAATATCAAACTCCTTTTGAAACATATATGACTGAATTTTAGATATCTCAAACCCCAAAAAATCAATTCAAACGAGATATCTCAAAAAGCAGATTAAATAATAAAGGTAACCGAGCATCTCTAAACTCAAAAGCGTCAACTCATTCTGCATAGAATCTTGGAATATGAAAATGTGCTACAAACCTAGGTATAGTGTATGTCTCATGCTTTCGTTTTGGGGTCCAAATAACCAGTCAACTAGCTGGCTGACGACACCGAACCATCAATAGTGGCTATAATATTGTCATTTTTTGTCGAATCAGAATGATTGAGAATAAGTGCTTTTGTATAGCTACATTTTATTCACTATGTTAGCTAACACGGCATTTTTTTTCTCCGTTACCGCAGTTCTACTCCTTGTCCTCTTGCATATTCATTCTTCCTAAAGGAATGTGTAACTGAAGGGGAGAAGGGCAGCTATCAGAGGGGTTTTTCTCGCTGCTTAACGCTAAACGATGATCACGATCATGAACATGGGCATCATTTCAGAAAAAGGATTTTCTTGACGCTTTATTTGGTCTGTTTCTGAGGGGAGAAATGGGGATTCCTAAAAGTGTTTAAAAACTAGTAAGGCCTATCGTACGTCTTCTAATTATTGTTTCCTCTAACTAAAACGTTTTTCATTTGAGAGAATTAAAGCTACTTTGAACTTTTTGAAGGTATTCCCTCAAATAATTTGAAGAAAATTCCAGTGAATTCTGTAAAACAATAAATTGCGAAAGAAACTCATCCAAAACACTAGACGCGCGTGTGCGCGCATGTATGCTGAGTCCAAATAAAAACCAATCGATGAATCGTCTAAAGGTCATCGTCCACTAAGTAAGCCCAACCTTCGGAAAAAGGATACATCGTCCGAAAGCAAGCGATTGGGACGGAACGAGGAAATTCTTCGGGTTTCGCCGTTACTGCTGCTGGTTAGCTATGGAGCGGTGGCCACGAAACCAATCTTGTGCTTTCGTGGGAACTTCGTCATTCCAATGGTTTTGAGATGAAACTATTTAAAATAAACAAAAATGATGACAAAAAACTTTCTTGAGGTTACCCTGGACTCTGGGTCCTTTCATATGTTGATAGCTAAACCATGGTAACTAAATTCAAAGAAGCGAAAACAGCTTTTCGTATATAACGGCATCCAGAAACGAATAAGATAGTAATTCCTGGTGTGGATCACTAAACATAAAACGATACCTTATGGACCTATTCTGCTAACTGAGTCATTACGATGAGTATATGGTGAATGTGGAATACAGAAACTGAGAAACTGAAATCGTTTGATGTTGTCATTTGTCAAACACCACATTTCTCATTATCATCATCATCATCCTAATCGCTCAGAGTTAAACAGCAAGTCAAGCCACACTGACCGCTACCTTTCACCGTGGATATATTTTCCTTTAGAAAAAGTGAAATACCAAGGATAGCAGGGAGTGGAGATACAAGGGTGGAAAAAAGCCAACAAACGGAAAATAGTCTGACCGCACAAAAGCGTGATTTCTTTCATTCTGATTCGAGAGAAAATGACAACACGATCACCACTGTTCACGGTTCACTGTCATATCTTTCAGCGTCTTCAACAATCTTCCAACGGGTTTTTCGAATACCAACCTCGAAAACGTGGACCAACTAATTTACCTAAGCTCGTTGTGCATTTTCTCATCCTACGCTGCCACGTCACCTGCTGACCTCCACAAGGCTTATTCTACTCCATGTGATGAACGCAAAATGGGCCGCGTTAGGGTAGACGTGAGGTGACCGTACGCAACACGTAACCAAACGAACGTAATCGACTAAGCTTCACAAGCTGAGATAAGGTATTCTCAGGTTTGGCACCTAGTATTAGATTCCTCATCTCTGCACTACTCACCCGGTCACTGAATTCACTCCTGAAAATAATACGTAGACATTGGTGATTGAAAACCTCCAAGCGATGAATATCTCCAACATGCGTACTCCACGTCTCGCGACCGTACAACAGAACTGAGCGGACTGCACCACAGTACACTAGACCTTTCAACTTCAGTGAAAGGTCAGACCGACGCCACAAGTGCTTCAGTCCAGCGTAAACCAATCGAGCTTTCGACTTACTCGTGTCCACTTCTACTGTCATGCGACCACTGTTCGACACGCAGTTACCAAGGTAAGGGAAACGGCCCGAAATCGTTAATTCCTATGCATTCAGCATCATGTTCGGCACTACTGTCATCCAGCCCAGTAACAGCACTCTGCACTTTGAAGGTGCAAAGCACATGTCAAACTTAGCTACAGACTTCGAGTCTATCTAGTGCACGTTGCGCATGGTCCACGAATTCGAACAGGCATACAAAGTCGCTTGTGTAATCCAGGTCACATGGCTATTCTCCATATCCCAGTTTGACTCTACATCCTGCAGACTTGATAAAGCATCTCCCGTGACCTCATCCATGACAGGACTGGAGAGATGGGATCCCATTGTCGAACGCCGCTGATCGTTCTCAATAAACTTGCTGGTTTATCGTGTACCCTCGCGCGACTACAGATATGCAAGTGCAATGCTTGAAACAGTTTCACGAACTTCGCCGGCATGTCCTTCCGGTAGAGAGCACCGAATCGCGCTGTCCGACCCACTGATTCGAACACGTCTTTCAAGTCGAGAAAGACTACAATCGTAGGGTGGCGTTGTGTGATGCATTTCGAATAAATGTCGAAGAGTAAATATCTGGTTGATGCGACCTTGATATGGACGAAATCCAGCCCGCTGTTCGCGGATATTACTCTCGCGAATCGGTCTCAAACGACGTAGCATTATCGAATCTAACACCTTAGGAACTATCGGAATTAAACTAATCCCACGATGATTGCTACAGTCACTCCGTGTGCCCTTCCTGAAGATGGATACAATCAGTGACTCTCCTAACTATAACGCAGTACGCCCCTCGTCCCAAATATCACAAAGCAAGGAGGTAAGTGATTTCATTAGAGCTTATCCACCCGGTTTGGAAAAAACTGGGGGAAGTCCGTCGGGACCGACCACTTTCCCCCCTACTCAAAGGTCGAATATTCGACTCTACTTCCACTTCCATTGGGAGAACAACAAACACTTCCCAAGGATTCGCAGCTGCAGACGTCGGATTAAGTACGTTTGCGTGTGGCCGGCCAAATTCATCCTTGAAGTGCCCAGCCCAACGGTCCAGTCTTTCCTGTCTACCATGGATGAGCTCTCCATCCCCATCGCACACGATTTCACTAACCGAAGTTCGCCGCGCGCTTGTGTCACCTATCAGAAGCGGCCGATTCTCCCATCTATTCGGCCACCTTAAGCCCCCACTTTTATGGTCATTCTTAAGGCTTATCGTCAACCGACGCCGCAGCTTTTGATGCATCATATTCATCTCCTTGCTGTTAAACAGCTGGCGTTTTTGACCATTAGGCCCAGCGATCCTTGCGAGATCCAGTATGTCTTTGCTGAACTCTAGATCTAGGACCCCATGCGAAATCTGCTGCCAAATGCACGGCCTGCCTAATTTGATCCCGCTGCCCGTCGAAATTCTCTGTTGGTTGGATAGTTTATGTTCATACCTGGTGCAAACAGCCGAATCACACAAACGTTCAACGGCCAATAGGGCTTGTGGCCTGCATCGACGGCCGTTGAGCTGCAGCAAAAATCGTATTAAAACTAACGCATGGTCCAATTCGACGTACGTAGTCCAGTACGATCTACGGTACTAGACAGAACGGCGCCACCGGTAGCATACTGCAATATGGTCAATCTGACTCAGACCACCTGTCAAGGTAGAGTACCGTGTCCCTGTGCGACGCGAACTGTGTCGGAAATCCGTACTAGGTAATAACAAGTTATTGTCCGCACAGAATTGGAGAAGCCCTTCTCCGTTATCAGTTCGCTGAGCAGGCAAGGCACACCACCCAAATTAAAGGGATTCCGACGCATTCAGTTTTCCAACTTGTACATTAAAATCACCTACCATCACTACAATGTCAGAGCCTTTGCTCTTCCGAACAAAAGCGACGGATTCGTCATAAATCTCGTCTTTTTGCATGTCAGTGCTGTTGTCTGTTGGAGTGTATGCCGAGATAACAAATAAACTGCCCTTAGCACAACTATCCTTCCGGACGACGACTGATACCTGCAGTCTAACGGCGCACAAGCGACTTTTAACCGGAATCCAGCCTAAAAGGGCCGCTTTGGCCTTCTCACTTAAGACTATTCCTACACCGCGTTCATTCACAGCTTGAACTACTTCATCTCCTGGAATGTGCAAGAAATATCTTGACGAGACATTAAGCGCGGTCAGTTAAATTACTCTACTCGAATCCTGAATTCGTGTTTCACTCACACAGCAGACATCAATCGAAAGTGAGTCCACTGTCAGAACCAAACGGGCCAGTTGGTCAGTCTGCATTAAAGTGCGCACATTGAAGGAACCGAGATTCAAAGGTTGACGAGGCCTGATGAAACGTAAGCTAGCAGACTGAAAACCACATACTACACTATTTAACATTTCTGATTAGGCTGCGATGCTTTGCACTCGTTTTGAAGCAGTATCAGCCGACTGCTTAACTGCCTTGGAATGAAGGCAATGAACCATCCGAACTTTAAGTAAATTGTCGGCAAAAAGAAGACATTTTAAATTTCCTTTCACAAGTTTTCTGAAGCACAAGCTGCGTTTTTTGTGGCCAGTTGGCCGGCATAAAAATAATATATATGAATTAACAGACAATCTTCTCTCTTCTGTGCTAAAAGCGAATATGCTTCCACTCCAAACACATTAAACGTCCTTGATAAGAGTTTATTTCTGGCCGGATATCCCTTACACCATGACGACCGATGATAAGGAGTGCATTCAGTTGACGGGAAATTGTTGTTACTGATTATCTAGAACGTTTTCTGACAAAAAAAGATCATCGGTGGTGTTGAGACAAACCTAGTTGGGGCTTTCAAAATGAAATGAATGTGCTTTCCTCGAAACGGCTGTCAGCATTGTCTGTAGATAAAATGAAAGGTCCAAGTAATTTATAGAATAGATTCTGTGAATTTTGAAACCAGTAATACACTATGCAAACAACTGTAACAGTGATATGACTGGAGAAGAAGTCAGACGCATCCAGGCATTTCCAAAATATAACCAAGAAGAAATGATGCAAGACTTACCTGGTTATCCAAAATTGACAGATGACTTATGTTGCTTTAGACCTACTGGACCAAATCCCAGTCTTGGAAAAACGGTGTGACAGGTGTATGAACAGCGAAATACAAAAATGGGCAATTTAGTACGAAATTAAAGAATATTTATCCGGTAGTCCGGACACGTCATCTACTAGCCGGGCAGGGATTGAGGACACTCATGAACTCTCCAGTCAGTGTTGTATAAGTAAATTCGGTCATTTAAACTATTATCTCATCCGCGTCGGTCTTCAGCCGCGCAAGAGAACGTCGAAAATGTCTTGTGATTTATAATATTAATAAAGTGAATGATTAGTTCTTGAATCGCTTCACCATAATAAGATGAGCGTTTAAATGATCTCAGGGCAACTGTGAAACCTTCAACGAGCTATCCGAGAGAACGAAAATGAGTGTTCAGCTTCCATAGGGAATCAACCACGAAAATGTGGCAGATCTATATGAGTCAGCTGGGCTTCGAGATAACCTGAGTTTCTGCAAGTGTCGAATTCAAGAGCGGTTCGCTCCGATGTGATTCGGACAAAATAAAGATACGGTTAAGGTTTACACTGACTGGGTACTACGTGAAGGACCCATGTTAAGAATGACGCACGAAATGGGAACTAGTAAATCATACAATCGATTGCTACAGTGTACAGCTCGTGCAGAAATGCATCTTGTGATTGCCAGCGTAAGTCCGGTGTGCGATCTTTCTTACCTTTTGCTAAAGTGCGTGAAATGCAGAGCGACTGGCAAGTGGCATGTTTTAAAGGTATAATCCACATACTCGTCATGGATTTATCTATTTAAAATGTGCAGTAAAAGTGTATTCTTCTAGGCTGATGTCAAGTGAATTGCCGTAACACCATTTCGGAATTGTAAGGAAAGCAATTTTAGTCTCCAAACCTTGCTTTCTTCAGAGGGTTTCATGGCCGTTTCACATACTCAAGTTTTGGGGCTGGTTTTTAGGCCCGTTTTGTAACAGGTGCTCATCAACTGTATGCAAACACTTAGCTTTCCACAAAGAAGAACAAATAAAACTACTACGAAAATTCATTCTGAAGCCCCAATATTCCAGATCATGTCAGATTCTTCCCTGTTTATTCACTATTTATCATGGACAAATCGAACACGCTCAGTTCATGAGGGATTTTACTGAGGCTCTGAATTAGATGGAGGTAAAGGGAGGAACATATGATGTGCATTCGTATGCAAAATCCGACATGAATAATACATTCACCTGATCAAAGAACTAAACAAAATGAAGCAGGAGAACGTCAAAATTCTATTTTTCCCCTTTGAGATTACCTGTTCGTATGTGATTGTGTACATTTGTGTTTCCGGCATCCTGAACTACCGTGAGAACTATCTACAAAAATCAGTGCAGGATGTGTGGGATGAAGAATCATCCTAGCGGATTCAAGATTTATGGCAATGGAAATAAGAACAAATAGTAGTAGTAGTCTTACCCTGGGTGATATTGCACATTTGTGGAAGAAGTACTTAAATTCGGGCGCAGAGTTTGACCAACGGGTAAGTCACGATTTCACCAGCTAGTCAAATGATAAACGTACATTCGGTCACGCTGCCCCTTGGTCTACATGGATCCTGTTTTTAGACCTTTGTGGTTCAAATAAGAAATAACAATAATTTGTAATGCCATTAGAACCGCTGATTGCCATTTCTGACTGCTTCACTTATAGCTTCACATTTGTATATCACTGAGAGTGTTAGATTTCCGTCATCAAAGAACAGAACAGGGTCGGGCAGACGAATTTGGACGGTGAAGGAGGATGCTGCACAACACTGAATCGGAGGCCGGATAGCACCAAAATAAGTGTCGTGTGCATATTTATTTCTGCCATTAGGAGACTCGTGAACAGAATCAGCACGAGCAGAAAGAGCATCCAGTACAAAGTGGCTTTTCTGTAACCAACTTAGTGGATTTCATCGGGGATGCTGAAAGATGCATGAAGATATTTCATAACAGGCTGTATAATCAAATTCGGGGAGATGGAAATGATAGCAGTTATCCTCGGAGGTTTTGATTTTTGGTCCCGAATCGTCTTCTTAGGTGATGGATTTTATACATTCACACGTCCACAAAGTTTCTAATCCAAAGGCTTTAACAAACTCTTAGAGATAAAATAAGAAACAATTCTTTTTACCTGTAATCCAGATTTTTCAATGGACTTCACACAAGAAAATTCACAAAATACTTTATTTCATTCATCCATTTTTTCACTGCAAGGTGATGCGGTATGCTTTCTTCATTTGTAATATTTGTGACTATCATCGGAAAAATCATATATATGTATATATATATATATATATATATATATATATATATATATAGCAGACTAGTTAATTGTATTCGAAGGTCAATGGGTAATCTTTGTTCATTCACTGTCCACTCTCGACATGTCTGGTGACTGTTGACATGGGCTACATTCTCCGCTAGACCGTATAGTGGTGACTTGTTATGAACAAAGAAAGTTGCTTCATTTCGGCTTAGTTAATTTCAGTCACCCTAGTAGTTACGTAGGATGTGTCATTCGTACGACTTATTGGCCAATTTCCCTTGGTTGTTATCGCTGCACGAGTGTTTTCAAGAAGACAGATATTGGCACAGCATAGGCGAAACAAACGCTAATGTATTTCACCATTTTTACTTAATTTGTTCGTGAGCTTTTGAAACATGAATCTCACTATTTACCTCCTTAAAAATCGTCCGAAAGCTGCTTTCAAAGTAATTCTTGGATTTTTTCACTGTTGCACTAGAAACAACCTTTTCTGAAAGATTGTTCCGTAAGACAAACTTTTTGTGAAAAAATCACCTAATCTTAAGATTTTTGGCGCATCTGACCTATTGCTAAGTCAAAACGTGTTTTTTGGTAAAGTACTAGCCAACGAATCCGATATTGTGGATTAGATTTTACATGACCAACTTCAAAATTAGGTATCTTTGATGTAACCATAGCAATTTTTGTGTCACCCTGCGAGTTTTCGTAAGTATGTCTGCAGATATACCAGTGGCTTTCGGCTGGTAGACTTAGACTGATTAACTCATCCGAGTACTATACGGAATGGGAAACTAACAAATTTCTGGACCCGTTACTCACGTAAACGTGAATCTGGACGAACAGGTATGAAGATAGACATAGCGTGTTGATTCCTTTCCGTGTACTTTTCTTTTCTCTTTTACTTCCTTTATTAATGAAACAACAATGTACATCAATTTTCAGAAAGGGGGCCGCGACCAGCAGAGGGCTGCCACGTGGGGAAGTTGACCGGCCGTGGGAGGATTCGAGCCCGCGACCTTCACGTCCAAACGCCAGAACCTTATCCGTTTGGCCACCGCCGGCCCAGACTAACCACCTAAGAGGAAGCAAACAAACCAAACACATTTGACAAAGTGAAGGCAATTATAAGCTCGTGAATTTGATCATTACTTGCAGTCCATTATGGCTTATTCCTTATTACAATGAACAAAAACACAACTATTGGTACCTTTTATCTCCTTTGTCCATTATTCCATAAATTTGCAATATGCCTAGATCGGACTGTTGTCGCCGAGATAGTATCGGAAAGGAAAGTAGTTGACAGTGGCAAGATACGTGGCCGGGGACCTGAAGTCCAGTAGAACCACCTTCGATGCATTAATTAATTGTGCTTAGTATTGTCTCCGTTCAGATCCCTACCCCATCTGAGCAGTGAACAGCCCAAGAAAAGTGTGGGATTCAGTTTTTGATTTTGGATCTATGCATGAGTGCACGTCATTCGACAAACGTCACTATATCCAGATTTCAGTAGAAAAGGACATCAAAGTGTGACACAAAGAAACCAAAAAAAATGAAACACGTGGCTCTTCATTCGTTCCCATGACATTACAGATAACCAGGTGTGTAGACATGAAACGATGCTTCAATAACACGTGCATTTTCTCAAATCGGATTTGCAATCCAATTGGTGATCTCATTGCCCATTTTAAAATGTTTGCCATTAGTTCAATTTACCAGTCACTTTTTTCTGAATACCAGTTACCCAAATCAGACAAATCCAGCTTTTTACATCTATTACAAAAAGGTTACATTGTAAAACAACGCAAAAAAAACGAAAAAAGAACAAACGAAGCCATTAAATATTTATTTATTTGAATAAAATGTGACCAGACTGCAGGAATTTTCCACCTCAAAGATTCGAATATGGTTACTTTGAATGACTAGGCTATTATGGCTTCTTTTTTACTTGGTAAAACTCTCTCTGCGACTCACTGAACAGAGTTTAAACGTAGTCTTTAGTGCCGAATTGAAAAGACATCAAAGAAAAAAGATTATGACGTCGCACCAGGAACAAAGCGATAAATCTATTTAGGTTTCTGGTAATCAACTAATTTGTGTTGACTATCACTTTACGCTTTTGTTCTCGACTTGAGTCTAACTAGTCCCATCTGTCCGTTACTTGAAAACATGCAAACACGCATACATATACAACTATTAGCTTGCGATATACAAGATCAAAGTGGCGCCATTGGTCTGCGTGAGTTTATGCTTTCCCATTTCTGTACTGCCATAAGAAAATGCAGATGTAAGTCGACGCTAGCCGAAATTTCCATGCACAACGAGGATGCCGCTTGAAAATGTGTCTTGATTACATGTTGGGCTTAAAATGGCCCATTTGGCTTGCACAGATGCAAAAGCAAAGGGACAATTGCTTGTAGACATACGGTCAACAAATGCAAGCTTGGTGATGTCTCGAGATCTAATGCCAATAGAAACCATGAAGATACAGCACACATCCAAACACATTACAATTGCGGTTTGGAATCACGCATTTTACGACCGTACCTTATAGGTGAAACGGATGTAAAGATTAGGGGCAGTTTTTACACTCGTCCGCCACATTTTTACAACTACGCATGTAGTCCAGCTTTTTTCGCCTCTCTCTCGCTCTCCCACACACACACACACACGCAAACAAAAAACTTCATTTGCAACTCCCAGTTTAGTTTCATTTCCGATCAAGATCGAATAAGGCCTAGTACAAAATAATTTGTTTCGTTTAAGAGCACTGCTGTTTGTCGATTAACTCGTTAGGGCCTAGTGGAGCACTGAAGACTGTGGTACCTCGATAGAGTTATTTTATTCGCCTAATTAGGAATCCTCAGAAATATGCATCCACGATCTTTACTCGACTGAGATTCGAATCCAAAATAGACGAATGTGAGCTAACCATCTTGTCCTCCAGTCTACCCAGGTTGATAGTCAAATGTCGACTGGAACTGGAGCAACACCCTACTGGCGTAGAGGAAGTTAACAGTACTCGTACAGCAATTAATCCGATTAGTTGTAGGCTATCAGATGAATCCGCGACTGCATGTGGGAATGTACGATATTCATAATGCTGGTTGCTTGATCCCATTGTTATTGCATGCTAGTTTGATCGCGATTTGTCAGTTTGTCATGCGATTCGGTTTTATCGAAATGGTACGCTGCTAACGGAAAACTATAACCAATCAAATGGAAAGAATTATGTTCTCATTCAAATAAAGGTCTACCAGCTGTAAGATCATAAAGGACTCGAGTTTCTTTTTCAAGTTGACAATAAACCTTTCCCCTTAACCGCTAACCATGTGAAACTTGTGATTCGTCGTGGAGAATGAAATAAACAATTTTAACCTTTCCTCACCTATTCTCGCTTTTATCACGGAGATGACTGATTGCAACCGAGTTTGAAATACCTGACAACTGCCCTTTTCAAGCTGGTGGACAATAACTTTGCGTTCCTTTGACGGGTTAAAAACTGGTAACCGAATAAGAATAAATGAGTACCAGAGCTACTCCCTTATTCCGAACTGTGACTGGGCAGGTGTGGTACAATAAATCTAACAGTGTGATCATAAACCATTTAATCTGTCAATAGAACCCTTTGAATGGGGAAAAGCGTTGTTCATCCAGAAAGCAATAAGTAACGTATATCAAATGGAGCATTAAATTTAACACAGAACTGCATTCTATTCATTAAGAACGATACAAAAGGCAATAATGTAAAATCTCTTGAACTTATTCCTACGAATGAAAGTTGTTCCATGGCAAATTTCCAGTTTTCCATATCCTGGTAAATATCAGCTTTTTACCAAGTTACACAAAATAACTACATGAACACATCCTTATTTTTCCCCATTTTGGAGAAAAATAACAATATGTAGACGACCAGTTTCGTTACATCGCAAATGATTTCGTTAACTCCCGGCTATATTGCAATTAGAGTAGAGATTCAGTTCACTGAACGGTTGAAGAATAGAAGTGATTAAATCTGATGCTACGTAACTTAATTTGGATCAGAGAGTGGGAGTCGTTACAGTATGCATGTTTCTGCTAGTATGTGCACGGGTAACAGAAAGCCAAAACCTTAAGGGAGGAACGAAAAACATGATCGATAGCGCAAAATTTTGCCCACTACGATGAAAACCTATTTATGTTGTATCATGTACTCAGAAAAGTAAATATAAATGCAAATTTGAGAATGAGTACTATTTAGTAAAACAATTAAATCTACTGACGTACTAGCACCAGTGGATGTGATCTTATCTCACAGTCCCGATACGCCTTTTTGACGTTATTTCCAAAGAAACCCAACTCAGACGGGTCAGCAGATGAAGTGCTAAATTTTAGTCCCATTTCGACGTAACAAAGCCGTTCTCAGAGCCACAAACAATAGGGCTCAAATGGCATGACAAAGAGTCACAATACATGGCAGAAGAAAGGCAACGACAAAGTATTCCATGTGAGTGACCGTAAACAAAGTAGTCCACGCCATGAATTATTAAGTCAGGAGATACATTGTGACCCTCAGCTTACAACCATTAAAATCTCGCGAATGGTTGGAACTTCAGGCGCCCACTGATGGATCAACTACATCCCTGCATATTTTGACAACCTTGATGCAATATCCATTTACTGAATATGCTGCGATGAGGAATATCTTCAATATCTATCATACGTGGAAGGATGCAGGAAGACTATACGCAATCTTACAATAGGCCAATGGATGACAATACCACTTGTGACTTGAAATTTCCAGGATGAGTTCACTCTATGGGTTCCTAATGATTTGCCCTTTTACGAGCACCATGATGTTACTTTATATGGCTACACATTTTACGGCTGTCGCTCCTACTGTTTCCCTGCTTTGTATTTGTCCTGATTCCCAAATGGTGCACTTGGTTGAACTGCGCACTGTTTAATTAGTTTCGGCTACCTACTTTACCTGTTAGCCAGAAATTAACGCCAGTTTTAAGCAGAACGCTAAGCACTAGAAGAACATAATTACTACTGTTGCTTACAATGATTCTCCTTCTCTTGTGGTTGCCGCTACTACTACTACTACTACTACTACTACTACTACTACTACTACTACTACTACTACTACTACTACCACTAACTACTATTGCCACCGTCCCACTAATAATAATAATAATAATAATAATAATAATAATAATAATAACAACCGTTATCAAGCCATTACCAGATTGAAGTTGGAACTTGAACTTTATGGACTCACCGGCGCCTTTCAATAGCTCTGTCTCGCTTCTGAAGATGTACATTTGTCGTATAATTAATAAAAATCTGAGTAAGAAATTATTACTGGCACTGCTGTTGTTACTACCCTACCCTTAATCGGCACCACTTTCGATCTAATTGAATCACCCTAAAGCGAATAATTGCAGTCCTTTTGATCATGACTAGCTGTGCTAGTCTTGTTATGTTTAGTATTATTATTATTATCATTATTATTATTGGTATTATCCTTAATAAACAGTCTCGTTTACAACAGCCAAATTGATTCCATTTTGAGGTCCTAACCTAGCGGCGTAACTTTCGCGTAATTACTGGTTCCACCCTCATTATTTATCTTTTTGTGAGATCACACGTGACATTTGAACAATACGACAGAGACGTCTCTCCTCTCCGGTATGACAGACGTAATGAACATATGTGGAACCGTTTTTTAATTAACTTGTTCGGCTCCTGATGGAATAAAGTGATTTTTCTCACTAGGATACAACTAAGCCACCTTCGGATGACTTCGCTTCATTTATGCACAGAGATGGCTACGGCGGTATTTTCATGCTCTGACGTGCGTGAAATTCTTATTCGACCAAGAGGTGATATGCACGCAATTTTTTATCCTGCAAAATCAATTCAGTAGGTCTGTTTAGCACTACCAAGACGTGTCGAATCGGAATTACTATATAAACAAACCGCCAGTAGTGAATCATATCTTCGTTGCGATGCAATGTTCCTTTCTAGTTTTTTTGTTTCCTTTAATAATGGAACGACAAGATACATCATCGGCGATTGCCAGGCGGTTAATAGCAGGGCTTCTCAACATGAAGATCGTGGGTTCCAATCCTCCCGTGGCCGGTCAACCTGGCTTTCGTTGGAAATAACTTCCTTCCTGAAAATGATGATTCTGTCATCACATCACTTTTTATTGCTTTCAAATATGTTAAGAAACTGCTTTGAAGATCGTGCCTAAAGCTCTTAGTCCAAATTATCGATTCTCATTGTACTTCCCTCATACATAGTTAAATATCCACTCTAAGCGAGAATTTCTGGATGTCCAGTAAATGCATAAACGAAATCGGTCTTGATCTTCAGAAATCGTGTTCATTGAATCTGCATAACAATGTGAACGAGGACTAGATATCGTCATATGCTACCAATCACAGTTGCTGATTAGAGATGAGATCTCTGAGCATCCGCTTTGGGTCTTCAGTTTGACGTATCGGTACTCGCACCTCGCGTGAGTCGTTAACAGTCACTTGTATTTTGAACTCATTTAATCTCCACAGCAAATCAAGTGGCCCTCACAACGGTGATTTACGCAAAAGTACAAATGAGGTTGCGCTGGTTAAATGATTCCAAACTGGCGGAGTACAGTCCAACCGCAGTGAACCGCTTTTCGGGCACACTGTGAAGCAAAACTCACGATCTGTTGTCTTTCGTCAAAATTGAACCACGTGTAGATCCATTGAATATGTTCACACGAACAAACGTTGGTGAACAACGACTGGCAAGTCTACGATAAATACGCAAATGCTTATTCTTTGTGACTAGGTTAAATTCCATCGAATAGCCAGAAAATTTAGTCGTAAAGCCAACCTAGTTTGATTCATTCATGTGGATGCTTCTACTGACAGGGTTAACATTCCGCCGAGCCAGTTACGTACAGCTGTCATTTTATGCACGTGATTTGACATGCGCGAAATAGCCGTGGGTGAAGTTTGGAAAGTTTGTCACAAGCGGATAACGTTTGTAGGACCTGAGAAAGCGGACTAATGACAGCAAGTTTCCCCTTTTTCTCGGTAGAACTCTTCATGGTTTAGCAGTCAAACAGCAAATAGGGAGTCGCATATTGCTGTCATGTTAGCTATTTATTTACCGCGAAGATTAATACAAATACCCGGTTAGCTCGGCTTTCCCAGTAAATACCCCAACTTTCGCACGGGATTAAAATGGTCTTTTTGAGCAATACTTACACCTATAGGGAGAATATAATATTAAATTTCTCAAACGTGTCTGAGAAAACAGATCAGCCGCCTATCGTTTTTCGAAGTCGTCACTAGCTTCTGACATTTGCCTAAACGTGGATTAAGAAATAATCAATTGAGTTTTATGGATACAAGGGGCCAGTAGGATTACCGGCCAATGCTGCATAGCATACGAGGTTGTGACGACGAACCAGCGGCGTTTGACTACTCTCAGCCATCACACAGCTTAGAGCTGGCATAAGTGTACACAATAACACCGCGATTAAGATAAGTGCATGATCCCACTGGGATTTAGTCATTTCGCGATGGCGTTTCTATTCAATCTGAATCGATCGAAATCGCCCTAATGCACATTCACTCTTTTGCAGATGGTCTGTCATTCGTGTACCACTACAGAACCTTTTATTATGGTCGAACATCTGAATCACTAACAAAGCAAATTCCAAATAGGCACCTCATATTTTAAGCCGCGCACAAAAACTGCCAAGTCCGCCTTTCCAAACGTGGCGCAAATTCACTGGTAAAAAACAATGTCCTTTTTTCAGTCTATCAGCTTGTCCTCCTCCAGTTACTTTTGCCGACCTTCTGAAGAGACTCAGAGGAGTGAGGTCAGAATTCTTCGTCACGGATTGTCGGCTATCAGTCACGTATCCTTCCCAATTACTGATGAACTGTCTACAAAGATGTATGTGTTAGACACTTACAAAATATCATTCCCGATTCAATTCATACTCAACCAAACAATCGAATTTTAATGGTTACGTTCAAGTCGCAGCAGGTTCTACATTTTGTCCCAAGTCCTTTTGCGATGAGATCACGATAAACTCAGCCGCTTACTCTCTCGCTGGAAGCATGCAGAAGATGCATGTCTCGACTGAATTTTTGAATAGTTTGGTCTTTAATCTTTCCATAGTGCAGACGGAACAAACAATTTCAGTTTGTGGTAAGTTCTTGGCATACTGTCCAAGTTAAAATTCCGTAATCCCGAATAAATCACAGCCCAGTTCATTCAAATCTTCATTAAAAGAAACGCAATGAACCTTACTTTTTACACATTTAAGTTCAGGTCTGTGAAAATATTGACGTTTGCCCCAGTAACTCGAAACAGTTCTCCCAGCATGGCTTCTGCAGGAAATTAATCGGATAACTTGCCAACTGGTCGGCCGTGGAAGCACTTTTTTAATCACGCAGCAAAAATATCCATTTCCCACAAAATTCCAGACCGTTGCTTTCGTGTAAGATAGCAGTGTTTGACTGCTCAAAGCACAAGGAATGCCAGTCAGAAGCACCCATTTCTGGTCTACCCCATAAACCTTCCGGATGGACAAACGACTGCTTCCATCTCAACCATCGGAATATTCGAAATTCTATTCAACACAGCTGCAAATGATTGGCTGAGTGAGGGCGTGAGTGAGCAAACATTGTCTGCAGTTTCAACTTGACTCTTTTGCATGATATTTATTCATTTGTTACGTCTGTGCTGTCAAACAGGTCGGTAGAAACTGACAGACATCGCTGTCTCGAATTCACACCCATTTGCAGACCACGCAACAGACAAAACATTTTTGTTCGGGTTTCGTCCACTATTGCAAATTTTCAGGAATTAAAAAATCCGTGAAGTTGAGCGAAATAATCCTGTTGTCTTTACTACGACTAGAGCTATTTTAGGACGACCCACATCACGTCCGCCAGTGAAATATACGGAAATAACTGTTTGTAATGAATGGTACCGAAACCGGCGTAAATCCATTTTTGTTTGAATCTGGATGTGTTGAGGTGGAATTAGTAGATAGACGGCAGTATCTAATTGCGCATAATGCTGAGCAACAACCTTCACTAAACTGTTCATGTAAGCTGACGGGTACAGGTAACCAGCCTACTACCTAACCGAAACCGCAACTCGAATTCTTAAAACTGGATGAAAATTTTCGAATGCAGTTTCATTTTTGTGTAATCTTGGAATTTCAACGGAGAATAATTTGATCACAGTTTATTTGTGTGAGGGAAGCCATTGCTCAAAGAATGCTACATCAAGTACTGCCGGTACCTAGGGAGGTTGCTGAGAGCGGGCACGGGTTGTATGGCGCTGAGCGGTTCGGTGCACAACCACTCCAGTTGGAGCTCTTTGATAGGGAGCGTTGGCTGTCCCGACCACCCGCCTGGAACAACTTAACAGAGATGATTCTTTGGTTTTTAATGAGCAGTATTTCAACTGCATGATATTGCGAAACAATAGTTTGTTGGCCACATCTTCGGATTCACGACTGTTGTTTCGTTCAGTAGCAATAACGAAGAGACTAAATGGAATACTACACAAAAATGGATCCCAACTAGATGAGTGGCAGGTATACAGTCAATATCCAAAGCCACCGTCTAGTCCACTGGGACTAACTGTTGGTACCTTGGCTCTGAAAATGGCTGTGAAAAATGTCGGGAGAAATCAAGGCTAACATGATCATCGCTGACCCTTAGAAACGGCGCAATACGTTAATTCCGATGGCGAAAAAAAACGAGCTCGCAAAGTTCACACGAGTGCGAATATTCCCCTTATTGTGTGCTTGTAATCAAGAGACCAAGGAGAAGATATAGGTTAGTGGGTAAAATGGTATACCCAATTATTCTTTACCGCATGAAGTTCAAGTCATCCTCTATGTGAACATCCCTGCAGAACAATTGGTTACTACTATGATTATCAGTAGCCTAGATGGAAATCCGAAAATCCTCGAAAGCAATCTGGGATGGACCACCTGCCGGTACTCGTCTAACGGAATTGACTGTCTCGTAACACAGTGTCACCCTAGGTTTTCTTGCCATACCAGCACTATCATAACCAATTTGTACGTTGCCCCTTTTAGCTCGCAACACAATATCACTTTTTTCGACTCTTTTCTAGTATTTATTGTTCCTCTTCGTGAAGATAATCTCCATATTTTTGTAGGTGATTTCAATCATGCATGGACCCCACCACTGACTGTTTGACTTGGCTGACTTCTGCGTTTTTCCCACCAGAGGCGGTTCCGTTCTAGATAGTTATTACAGACCTCCCTAATTTGTTTTCCCCGAAACAGCCTGCTCCAATTTCAAGTAGTCATCATTGCCTGTTTTTTGTTAATGTCAAAGATATACTCTAGGTCAGCTTTCCATTCCTTCAGGCAAATAAATCAAATCCGAACTAGCCCCCAAAACCTTCCATATAACAACCTTATCCTTCCTCAGAAACCCCTTTCACTCGCATCTGCCCGTTTCTCTTTAAAACCCCCGCTCAATGAGAATGTCACAGAGAAGACCAACGCACTCTTTGATATCTGCTGTCCGTCAGAAACACTTTTCGTCTCAAATGGCCGTATCTTCACTCAGAAAATGAAATCTCTAAGAAGACGCGAGGAGCATTTCTACAAAACCCGTAATTACTCAAGCGTGTGGTATATTTCAAACCTAACAAAAGTTGAAACTAAATTTGCCAACTAACTGCCCACCCCCCGTCCCAATACAAACCCTAGACAACAAAACAATTAACACCACAAATCCCTTCCCCACCCATATTTGTAAATGACTAATCCAATCCTTCCTATAGTGAAAATATTTTGTCAAGATATATATAGTGATGTAATGGCCTGAGTACGAATCACTGAAAACGAGCTTGTTCGCCAACTTGTGTTTTCTCAATGTGCTCAGTGGTAATTTTCAAGTAACTGTTAAGTGCCAACAACAATCGATTCCCATGACAAGGCATTCGACTGTTGTGTGGGAAGATAAAACATGCGAAATGTTCTGCGGATGTCAACAGCGTCAACCTTGCTTTCATCAATCCTTCTTCTTATGCTCCAGTCATATTTGGACAGGATGATGATATGATAGTTAAAAGTTTTTCTAGGTAAGAGGTGCCCGACCTTCTCATCACAACCGCAATTACCACAAGGGTTCGTCCTGACAGTCTGCCCTCAGCTCTTTTAAAGCATGGTGCTGTGGCTCTGACCGATGCATTCACTTCTCCGGTCAACCTATCATTAGGCTCGTCTTCTATCCCTGACTGCTCAAGACCCGTCACTATTATTCCCATCTCAAAATCCAGTAGTTCTACTGCACTAGCAAAAAGCTTTCGCCTCATCACCTTAACATCGTCTGGTCTTAAACTTACGGAGCATGCTAAACTTAAACGCCTGTGTACTTCTTTGCATCCTCCTGACAACCCTTTCAGTTTGCCAATCAATATAACAGGTTCAGTTTCGATGCTGCCGCCGCCCTGTTAGGCTGCCGAGTTTGGTTTGTCTATGCACACGCTGAAGCACATGACACAAGTACTCGCAGCGCACGATATCACAGAAGCACAGCCTGTGGCCTAGTAGGACACGAACACACACACAGAGGTTGGAGACACAAAAAGTTCGGGCTCAAGACTCAAGGCCCGTAGTCGCACAACGAACGGGACAGATCTGCTGCTCCCCTGAATGAGCAGCCACACGGAACAATAAGCGGCGCGAAATACGAACAGCTAGCCCAGCCCGCTAGCGGAAGAGAGAAGACGAACATAGAGTACTGCCGCGCGTTTATTGGTGACCCACCAACACAAGTCAGAATTTAAGTGAGCTCTATCGTTTATATAGTTTTGTTGGGTAGTCTTGATCGATGTGTGGACTAGCCAATCACAGAACGGGCTTTTATGAATCTTTTCGCGGACATATAAAAATATTCAACCGCGCAATATTTAGAATAACGTCAATTTCGAAATATTGAGAAAAGGATAGATTCTTTTGAAAAATTGGTAGCAGAAATGAAATCTGCGGTTCCAAAAACCTTGAAATGGTCATCGACCATAATACTCCCTCATTCACCGCATTTGTAAGTCCCTAAGCTCACCCATGAAATCTGTGCTGTTTTTCACGACTATTCGTCAGCATTTGACTCGATCCCATGGACTTTTCTTCACAAACTGGGAACATCTGGTTGTCCTAGGTCTTTGTTAGCATGTCTGTTTGCTCACTTTACTGACTAAACCCAGTCCACAGGAATGGACGGTCAAACTTCAATACTGTTGGTTAACAACTGTTCATTCGCTGTACCTATTCTCTACTTACATCCGCGACTTATCCACTTGCTCCTCCTTTCATCTGTTTAAGTATGCCGATGATGTTGTCCTCTCTCAAGCAGTTTCGAACAAGCATCTCTTCCATCGCCATTTTTTCTCTAGGTCTGTTAGTGACTTATCAATTAATAACCCCCCCTTGGTACCTGTTTAATTATATTGATGCTGCCTCTCCCTACAAGCCGGTTTAAATCATGTGTTAAGATTTGTTTTGAATGCCTGTTCTCTCTCTCCCGATCAGCCTATCCATCTGAACTGTCATCCAACTCAAAAACAATCACCAGGGTTGATTCTGTGAAATATTTAGGGGTTACTATCAATAAAAAGCTGAAGTAGACATCTCAGATCTCCGTTTGTTTAAATAATCTTCGAGAGTCGTCGATCCAACTCAGAAAACTTCGACGTTACAAGGTGAAACAATGCATCATCAGCTGATTGATATCCCGGTGCTTTTTTAACTATTTACTGTACTCCTGTTGTTTTCTTCGGTTCACTTAAAAAAACTGCCAATCTTCTAAGTCAGATTTTTGGCTACGGCAACAATAGAGAATCAATTACGCCGCTGTGGGAAATCGCACCATAATCATCTCTCTATGAAGCATATTGCCACATTTCTTTCTGTTGAAATGGGTAGATAACATAAGGGAAACTAGAAATAATTGTAGCACCGAAGATTTATTTGTTGACAGTATTATTGGAAGAGCAGGAAGTAAATACAACATACTAATCAAGCACGAAAATGCGGTACACTTAGCTGTCTACATGCTTCGGGATCGCAGTGATCGTGGACCGTTAGACTGGATCAGATTCGACAGTCGCTTTCGTGCAGTTTAGTTGTGCAGTTCTGCGTACCAATAGAAACCGATTGAAGCGCTCTTGATTGTTTGTCGTTTGGTCCACGGGCACACTGACTGCCGCCTTCCTGAGGCGAAAGAATTTTAACCGAACTTTTGATTAATTCTAGGTCTGCGTTCAACGAACGTACTGGTTGCTGCTTGTTATTTGGCGGAGAGGAAAGTTCACATCCGAAGTTCATTTGCTATCAACCCTGCTCGCATCGATAACGCGACTGCCCTGCCCAGGATACATGAGTATTCGGTAAGATGCAAATGTCCAAATTAGAAGACTCTCCTAACAAAAAGAAAACATCGGACTCCATTCAACTGTCCTGCGGCAGTATTCCGCAACTCGAACACACAAGACGCGTTCCATCCACAGCTGCATTGCTGTTAAACCGGTCGAAGAATAATTGTAACTTACCTGGGTCTTTACTTGGAAACAGCATCGTGCGCGTATTCTAAGTCAGACAACTTATTACCTAGACCAATACTAATACTACAACTTACACATGAAGGCAGGGTGATTTCCATAATTATTTCAACTATAAGGTTGGGGGAAAATGATTGAGGGGAATCTGATCGACAGCACTCCTCGTGGGGAACTTGGCTATAGGTATACAGAGACTAAAATAAACACTCATTACTTTGGCACATTCATTAATGGCAAGCAGTTCCAAAGAACTGCATGGTCGAGAGTTGAGTGTCGCTCCAAATCAAGGAAGACAAATTGTAGGCCAACGGAAGGGGCGGCTGTTCAACAGTAGTCTCACGATATTGATGCGATCAGCATAATCCGACCGGATCAAGCTCCGGCTGATGATCCGAACGTAACATAAAAAACTGTTCTAACGGCTATCTTATCACCCTGGCGATTCCTGTTTTGCCCAAGATTGACGCTGCTTGCAGAATTCCACCTTCATGCCCATTGTGGATGTGGGCCAACTAAACTGCCCTTTGAAACGTCGTACCAGGTGACGCTCCTGAAAGTAGACCATCAAATTATTCTATCAACTCATGTGCATCCGGCTCTCGTGAATTGCTCCTAATCAGCCGGTAAATAGTGCATCTAGTGCAGATAACCACGCCCTTCTCAACTGTCTTACATTTCCACATCCATCACCGCTCATGGTTACTTATCAGACTTCATGTCATCCGAAGCCTTAACAAGTTTTGCCGCCCATTGCAAGAGGTGTCCCAGGAGATGGAGCTAGGAACATCTAGTAGCTACTATTCTACTGTAAAAGAGCCGACACATCCAAAGAAACGCATCATAATTTACCCTGGGATTGCCATATTTCCGGATGGAGGATTCAAACGTTTCGGAGGGGAAAAAAGAACCCGAAAGCAGCGCTTGGTGCATTGATTAACAAGTCTTTTCTTATTTACCTGGTACTACCCCCAGTACAATGTGCTGAAATGTCCGTCTCCGATGTTCAACGATCGCGACTATCAGGTACCTTCCGCAATGTAAAATACTTTCGAATACCGCGTCTCTTTCAATGTCCGTATTCACAACCGTAAACTGAAAACCACCATACCATAAAAAACCGGAAAAGAAATCCCAGCCGATTTCGCGTGAGAAATTAGCACCGAAATTAGGTTGGTTTACTCTGACTTGCTTGAGACGCAAAAGAACATTGTTATCGGTAGGAGACCCTGAGGAATATGCCTTAGAATCGAATTCAGCAGCGTGAGTGATGTGCGGCCTGACCAAACTCCACTGTTCTACAAAAAACATCAACTTAAAGCTAACAACAAACAAAAAGCATGGGGAGAAAAGTTTCGTCATTTCCATCCATTCTTTCTTTCGTACCTCCTCCGAAATGGCTTTTTGATATCCTCGAATTAGCAGCATCCACATAGCTCAGTACCGCAAACAATGGCGTTCTCGCACTTAAAATCTTTCTTCTGTGTAGTTTTCCAACTTACCATTTCGCTCTTGATCATTCATTCCTTGTTTTACTCTGTTCGAACAGAATATGTTATGAGGCAGAAACATAATCAAAGCAAGTTGGTGCGAGGTTAAAGGTTATCCAAACCGAACTGGACTAATATATATATATATATATATATATATATATAAGCAGGAAGTAGTATCTGGATGCGTAAACAAAATTTGCCCGGGAGCACACGACACGACCGGTTTCGCGGTTATTGTCGCTCGTCAGGTATGCGTACCCGATGCTCTCTTGTCCAAACATCCACATACTTGTACACTCCGAATTGATTGATATTTCTCACCAGAATCGAATCTGTAGCAACAGGAGTGTGCATGGAAGCTCTTCGTCGAAGAGTCCACAGAAGAATGACAACTGTGATTCGTTGATAATTCTTTGTCAGTTGGGCTGAGCCAACCTTAGGAACGAGGGCAGAATGCCCCAAATACATAATCAAGCATGGTTGAGTGCGGACGGGTTAAGGTTATCAAACCGAATGGAGCTCAATACTATATATATATATTATATATTTTTATTATATAATATATATTATATTATACTGCGTAGTATATCGTACTATAATAATAATATTATAATATAAGCAGGAAGTATATTGATGCCGTAATGACACCATTTGCCGGGAGCACACGAGCCGCCGTTTTCGCCGGGTGTCTTGTCGGGGCCTCGGGTCAGGTATGGCGTTAACCCGATGCCTCCTTTTACGTCTTGTCCAAACATTCCACTACTGGTACACTCCCGAATTTGATTGATATTCTCACCAGAAGCTCTCGATGCTTATTAGCACAACAGCGGTGTGACATGGAAGCTTTCGTGAATGATTCAACAGACGACCTGACATTGTCGATTCGTTAGATAATTCTTTGTCGTTTGGCTGAGCCAACCTTAGGACGATGGCGAATGGCCCAGATATATTATATTCATACTACTACTAATACTATAATACTATTATCTATATATATTCACTAATATATATACAACCACGACCCAGAACTGACGCACACTTTACGGCAAAGGAACAAACGACATTCGCTTTCAGATGAAATATCATGCATGATGTCAGAAATGATTCCCAGTCAGTCGTAGGCACCTTGACTTTAGATATACGGCACCCACCTTTGAAATTCCTGCGCTGTTCACCAATCATCCAGCCACGAGTAAGTGAACGACCACGCTCTTTAGTTTCTCTCATTCCAGTATCCCCCCCAAAGCGGAGGCCCCGCCCGGGGTATGCTGTCGTTCGCCTGACAACACTTTGCACTTTTGACGTGTGCCAAAGCACGAGTGCTGAACGGAGCTACGGGGCCTGTGAGTCCGTCAAGTGCACGCTACGAGTCATGGTGTCGCAGATTTCATACAGGCACGAACTCATCTACCTAACCGTAGATTGTTATGTCGCAGTTCGTTCGGCTATGCACCATGAAGCACATACACAGGTATGTCGTTAGCGCACGTATCACGAAGCAGCCTGTGGCCAGTTAGT
>LUCM01003489.1:0-19827 GCA_008360955.1 Fasciolopsis buskii | reverse complement strand
CTTAGCTTGTCGTATTGACAGTAGCTCTCGTAAATTTCCTTTCTGAGGCCTCCACATGCACAGTAAAACCATTTGCTACACGTGTCACACTGAATCTCAGCCACCATCTTGCCTTTGGGGAATGTAGGTCTCCCACTCTTCGTATTTTGTCCAGGGATTTGCACTGAGCTTCTAGTCTGTAATCCCTCCCTAGTCGACCTACCCATGAATTTTGGAAGTCCTGATTCAAGTAAAATCGTTTGCAACGATACTCACTCCTCGCTCTAGTCCAAAATAGTTGCCTTTCGGGAGCAAAATCTATTCGGTTACTTACCTTGGTGCACTCTTTATTTCGGATTGCCTCCGTGCCTTCCCGTATTCTCTACTTATGATTTTCTTGGTATTGGCCAGCAGGCCACGCCGCTTTCAGCTAAGTCCAGTCCAGTTCAGTTTTCACATGGCAAGATTTACCCCGCTTTATTCAAGTGCTCAGAATTCTTTCGATAGCAGGCAATTTTGTTGGACATCCATTCTTTCATGTTCAGCTGAACGGGCCTCACTAAACGAAATAGAAAACAACATTTTATCCCACCCGACTGCGAGTCACGAGCGTTCGCAGTTTAAAACATGGATGCACAAATAATAAACGAAATCCTATCACACCCTGCCACTAAATGACTTACCGGCCGAAGCACCACACCCTAGGTTCCATTGAAAGTCTGATAAAGCGGAACCACTTTATGGATGGCAACCATGTCCCTAGGCTTCTGACTGAGGAAGTTATTCTGAAAAATACTTTTGCATCAGAATCCATGGGATTACTGCAGTACATATGATTTCAGCACTTTACATTATGCGTTTTTATTTTCTTGAAATGTTGCTTGCCCAAACATACGCCATTCGGACACCTATCATTTTGAGACCCCCGTAAACCGCGTGCATATCTCTGTGTAGTGACATCGGTTGTCTTTTGGAAGCTCTGCAATAGCATGTCTGAAGGTTGTTTGTGCTTATATATTGACGAACTTAATGTCCTATTGTGGAATAGTACGTGAATCACCTGAGTGTTGGTTTCTTGATTTGACTTTAGCTACCCGTTACCCAAACTCTGTTTACAGTGTGTCCCATAAATTTGGGACCCTGCTACTAAGAGGGTTCAGCCTGACTAATGGTCTGCATCGTGTTTTTGCAGGCTTCTTTCCATGTTCATGTGTGTTGTCTTATACTTCTTGCTGAAAAGCCTCCTGGCTTAAGACACGGCCAGCCCGTTGCAGTATTGAAAGTGTCCATCAAGTCCCTTCAGTGTCTCCTATCGTTCAGTGACTATGGCTTTAATTTTCTGAGAAACTGATAGTAGGTTTTTTGGCCATGCCCCTCAACCAATTCCGTGGCTGATTGCTGCACCTGTTCAAAGCAAATTGCTTTCGTTTTGGGGAAGGTAGACCAACCCTGCACAAAGTAATCCAGGTCATGCTTCGGACTTTGCAGGATTATGAACATATCCGTCTTACGACATCATTAGGCCGGCATTGACCCAGGCAGTCCACCTTTAGCCTTTTGGAATGTTGTGGTGCATTCGCCCATCTATTTAAATCTGACCCTATGAGTATCACACTTACTAGTCCGTGGTCATTTATCAGTATGATGCTCCCGGTGAGGCGGAACAGTAACTGGCTTCTGCGAAAATTCACAAGGGGAAAACTATTTTTCTTGTATGTCTGTAAATCGCACCAACTGGACACCACGGGCTGAGAACAGCTTGAGTGAATCCATAACCAAGGCTAGAGCATGAAAAAAGAAGGGGAACAGGAGTAGCTCTGACTGGGAATCTTGCGGATGGCCGCTCGTTAAGTCAGGCTTCCCTGAACACCTATCCCCTATCCTGACGTAAACTTTCTTCCTGGTAATAGCACCTCCAACCACGAGTATACCTGCCCGCGGATAACAAATGCTCCTAACTTGCTTAATGAGTACGCAATGATTCAATAACTCAAACGCTTTGCCTAAGTATAAAATATGTACTTCAACCTGATTATCCTCATCCAATCCTTGAGTGACTTCATCCAAGAGGCGCAAAATTTTGGCGAGACAAGACCCGTTTCTCAAGAGATCGTGCTTTGCTGAGCGTTACATGGAGTGTTCAGCCAGGTATTGGGCGATACGGATTCAAATTAGCTTCTCCCTTACCTTGCACAAAATACTGACGAGGCTGGCTGTCCTGAACATTTCCGTGACGGAGCTCGGGCCTCACTTATGCATGGCTATGACCGCGACACTGCTTCGAGCCTTTCGTATTTCGCCTTTTTTTCGCTTGACTGGAATAGCTTGCACATCGGGCTGAGGATGATACCAACTAATAGCTTGATGCTGTCCCATTGACCATCATCTGGCCCAGCAGACTTGATTTTATTTAACCGTTCCAGTTGCCTTCGCATATCTCCCGTTATGAGGAAGTCTGTGGTGAACTGCGGGGCGGAATCTAGCACTACGTCTCCGGGGTTACCCATGTGGGATCAGTACGATTTACCAAAGTACTTAGCCAGTGCATTTGCTTTGTTCCGGTCATGAGCGACATCCTGGCTTCCGACCTTCATTTAGCCGACGTCCATTTAGTTTGCACAAGAGAGAAGTGATCACAGTAATAAGAGGAACGTCCAGATCGGTGTGCATTTTACGAGTTTCTGTGTGAGTTTCCGTGCGATTTTCAGCACTTTGGGATTTGGAAGGTTATAATGCCTGAGATTTTACGGAAAATTACAAATTGTGCCTCAAATTTCAGGTCAAAAAAGCAGACGAGTGTCCAACTCCGTCTGTTGTGATATCCGTGAGCACCATATTCCAGTATAATCTAGCGGCCCTTTGAAAGCTTCTGCTGGCGTGACGTATGCAGCGCTGTCGAGGAAGCTGTTCCGGAGCGGCTCAGTCTGGTTCGTGAAAAACCTCTCCCTTCCCTAATGTAGTTCACGTTCACTTCTCTACGGGTTCACGCTATATCCCCCTGTCACACACCATTGCAAACTAAAAACTCCATGACTTTCAGCTCCTTCGAAACCTTCATGGTCTGTACTAAGTGTCCCCTGTTTCGTCAACGTATCGTCGAGCAGAAAATCAGCTTCTGAATTTTCTATATGAGATCTGGACCCTCTTGGGTCAAGTGCAAGCCTGCTGCCAAATCTCCCTGCCCTTTTCCGTTGTTCCTAGGTTCTAACGACTTTTGCATTTGGCATCGCATGTCTTGAAAACATCGTCATTTGCTGTAAGCCGTAGTCACCTTTGCCAGGGGAGTTCTTTTACTATAGGGCAAAGATCACTGCTGTACCAATTTAACACGAAGCCTATCATCTGTTTCTTTAGTCTATCTAATGTGCTTAATCAGGCCAAAAATATGGGCCACGTTTCAGCTCGTCATTGGCAGTAATTCTGTGTGCGCCTTCATTTAACTGGCTGATCTAAAGGGGTTAATGTACCCAAAAAATTGATCCTGATGTCCTGCCATTTAGTCCTACGTCAGCGTCCCTCGCCGTTTTCCGCCTGGGGCTCTTAAAGTGGAAAATAAGAAAAATATTGGTTTATGTCCCGGAGACACCAGAGACCGGCGGCATTTGCATGATCACAGTGTATGCTCAATCAGATAACAAGTGCATTTACGTGCCAAGAATGAGAGATGAACGAGCGGCCACTAGCATAATAGGGATCTGCATAAAAAGCATAACGGCAGTGGAGAGTAAGCCGCGGTAAGTGCGAAATTCGGGTCACATTCGGGTGACCGGTTTGTGGCGATCATGCACATATTCCCCTGCGGATTGCGCAGTGAAATATTTATTAGGGACTGGCTGGAAAACGAAATCGTGGTGCGACGTATTCGGGTGTATAACGATGCACAAATGAGGCAAGGTCCGTTCGAGTGTATGTTGAGGAGAAGCTGGTGAAGTGATACAGATAAACAGATGAAAATATAACGGGTTGATTTAGTGGGGAGGGCTTGCTTAAATTTCGGTAATTGCGTAAGTCTTGTTATATTTGTACATGTTTGCGTCAGTGCGTCTGTATTGAGTTTGCTGTGTAGTTGGATGTCTTTTTAGAGTTTCCAGATTAGTGCGACAAAGCGAGTAGTATTCAAAGTAGATAAATCCAACAGTCAACCCGGAGAACGCGGATCTCAGCGGAGACACCCAATGTAACAAACTGGCCGGAAGAGTGCCACGGCTAAAGAAATTGTTTGGTAATGGGCTCCAAGTGACTAGGACCTAGGTAGATGAAAAAGGATCTGGTTTATTGCAGACCATGGTAAAAGTGAAATTGTGCCGGAACGCCTTCCGATATATCAGGCTAAAGGGAGCGTGGTGAACCACAAGGTGGAGAGAATGTCTGCACCTAGAGGTACACACAAGCGACAGCATTGGTGGTTTGCCAGCCACAAGGGTGCTAGTGGATGAGGCTAATCATCTGCTGGATACCGAACCCGGAAAGCACCTTTAGCAGATGAACGCAGAAGGTTTCATCCGCCATCCTAGCTGCGCCCGTACATCGTTGCAGTCTAGCCACCAGCCCGATGTGCACCGGCCAAAACGGTGGATCCGACTGCGACTCGCACTGCGGGGATGCGAACTAGAGTACAGAGAAAATAGGCGATTATAATAAAAGGGGAGAAGGTAATAATGGGTGGAGTGGAGTTGCGGAGAACAGCAGTGCTTTGGGCCAGATGGGACTGATGTAGTTCCGACATTTATTTGACTATTCGAGTAATCTAGAATAACATTGCATAGAATCAGAATGGCATTTTCCTGATGACTGTACTTGCTGTCCGAATTAACATCACGCCCGGCTTCTTATTCCATCAGATACGTGGCAAACACAATTCACTTCTTCATCCACCAAACCCAAGTATGCTGGGACATTGTTGCAGGTTCTGGGCTTCACTCTTATCCATTTCTTCGGCCTGGATATGCAGAACTGAAAGGAGAGTATGCATTTTTGGAATTATTCCAACAGTGATATATGTGAACACAAAGGAAAAGGGCGCGATGATATCGTCAATGGAAGGGCCTCCGGGCTGCTCAATGCAGTATAAAAGACTCCGTAACAAGTGCAGAGATGAGAGCGTTCAGCTGTGGGCTAAAATGTTAAGAGTTAGGCAGCTTTTAACAAGACTGAACGTCGGGCGACACTTTTGGTAGGTTTAACAGGCCGAAAGGGACGTGATAAGTTAACTGCATTTCCCACCAAAGTGGAAACAATAGGACTAACCCCATTGGACTGCTTAAAACTGGTATAAGGTTGCAAACATACAAAGCGGGAAGTCTATTCAACCAAGTGACCATACCGTTTAGTAAATATCTTAATACGGTCTCTATGATTGGGCACTTCCAAATAACAGAGATGAATTTGGGCAAAACTATTTATTGAAAAGTGTGCGGCAAATATTGAGAGTGGTAAATGGCAAAGCAACGGCGAGACACATAATTACTTGCGGATTCACGTGTAAAAGACTAAATTGGCATGAAATGAGGCGGTATGCCGGAATCAATCAAAGGACCGATGGTAAGTACGGTGGGAATACGAATAAGATCCGCCCATCGAACCGAGTTGAACGGGGAATAGAAATATGGGCAAGAATGTTGGGGTGTCTCAAGCTGGTATTGAAGAAATGAATGAACCCAAGAAACAAGTCGACAGATACAATTCATAAACAAAATACAGAAACTGAAACGGATTTCTATTAGGAGTGGCTCCGGACTTCTGAAAGAAGACGGAAATGGATAAAGGAAGAATACGGCATTATCGGAATAGGTGGCATTATGACTCAATTACATGTAAGTAGTGCAAAAATAAATTGTTGATGCATCTGTTGTTATTGGTCTTTTGATAGCTAAGATGAAAACAAGACATACTTACGGAGGGATTCACGACTCGGGCAGGGCCCGAATGATGGTGTTTATGTACAAACGGTCCCCCATAATGTCTGCGCTTGGAATACCCTGGCAGGCACCCAAGGATAGACTTGGGCGTTGCTATGAACTGGCCAGCCCAGCAGCACTGCCATTAGGTAAGCGACTTTGAAGACATTCCAGCGCCCTAATTCCCATGGGCACCATGATGGGCAGGAAGACAATGGGTAGTGATTTGCATGAGAAGAACAAGATAATACCAATGCTAAGATTGAATTTAAAGTCAAAGGACGGTGTCATCGTGGGCTTTCAGAAGCGAACGTCGCGGGAGAGGTCAGACGGGCTTGTTTACGGCCAGTCAATAGTGCAACTAAATAGTGTGAAATAACAAACACAGATGACAGTTCGGAAAGTGTTTCGGCTGAGGAGTTGTGGTGAATGACAGAATAAAGAAATAAAAGAGCCGAGAAGCATGGAAGTGAATCGCTAAACGGGAAGACGCATCCATGACAATAACAAGTCCGTAAGCTAGAGGCTTTGGGCGCAGTAGTGTGCCGAGTATAGACCTATCCTTGAAATGGTCCAAGCTACTTCATTTTTCAGAGGGCAGCATGTGTTAATCTTAGACGGTGTCCAGGCTATATACTTCTACATAGTCTGTTTAGTGCGTGTAAACACACGGGCGCATCGGAAATGGGGGGATTCATTGGTAAATTGACCTAAGATAGCCCAGTGACTGCAATCAGATTACGAGGTAAGGTTCCCATCTAGGTTCTTTGGACCACATTGGAAAGCATGAAAGTTAATAGGGAGAGAAGAAGTTCAGGTTTTACAAGAGAAGCGAAATAAGAAGAAAGCGAAATAAAAAGATTCCGTAGGTTGGTAGTATTAAATATTGGGGAAAACGGGAAGAGTGGTTCGGTAATGCGGAAAATTTTGGATGGCATTATGGACTTGTATTTTGCAGACAACAGGATAGATTGGTGTCAAAAGCAGAGGAATTACTTGGGGCTGATTCAGACTGATATAGATGGTAGAACGTGGGCATCTCAATTTTGACCGTACGATAACAGACGCTTACTTGTTAAAGGAAAAATTGCTAATAGAGTTCAAATAAGTTGGAACGTGATTACATGAAGTATGTTGTGAAGGATGAAAGAATACGTGCCCGGCGAGTACATGAGAGACAGAGGTTAGGTGGGGACGTATTTCGGGGGCACAGATACATGTGGAGAATCCAGTTCGTCGATACCCAATCAGGTCTGCGGTGTAACAAGCAGCAGCAGAGACCTATTACGAGGAGGCCGGAGGGGAGAATGTAATCGCGTTAGTTTAGAATGAGTACTTGTCCCCAGGTCATTTGAAAATCCAGGTTAGTTTTCAGGCAGTGCATTCAGAGAGGTTCAAGTGTGTGGACTTAACAGCATTCTTTGTAATTTACAGCCAATAGCGAACTCAAAATGTGCTTGGTGGCGCAGATCTGAATAGTTTCAGTGAGCATCTTGTCTTACTGTGACATAATGGAGCATATCAGAGTGTCATGCTCATGGAGTGGTGGAACGCATAGTTTGTAAATGCAGAGGATTCTGTATCACATTTTCATTCCGCAAAACATCAGGCTTTTACTCCGCGCAGACTTAGCCAGATAAATAACCGCAAGTTCTGTGAAATGGAAACAAGCTATTTGGTTTAGACCTAGGTCGAGAATTGCTGGTCGGAATGCGATGAAAGATCCGTGTAGAATTTATCTGTCAGTAAATGTGCAACTATGAGTGAATATCTTGCGCAGTTGATGTGCCTCCAGGCACATCAGTATTGCAAAGCAGATTAAGCAGCAAAGATTTCTTTGACCGCATAATGATAAAAATATCTTCGTTGGGTTTGGTAGAGTAAATTATTTCCGCATCATCAATAAATGGGAAAAAACACCGTTACGCATTGAATTTGTTGTGCCATTATTTCATATAAACAGTAGCATAGAACCCATTACGCTACAATACATAACGTCACTGGTAACAGGTATAGTATTAGAGGTAAAAATGTCAATGAAGACCATCTGTGATACACGAGGTAGGTAAGACTATATCGCGGATAAAAGGGAGTCGGTTATGCCGAGGAAGGTGGCTTTAAACTTGTTAGCATTTGGAGATTGCATGTTCTCATGAGATAATTCACCAGGTGATATACTTGCTCAATGGACCACCAAAAATCTATGGAGGCACCGTACAGCAGTTTTATCCTTACAAAGAATTGTCAGCAGTGTAGAATCACCAAACCCGAATCCGGGACGAACAATTTGGATACAAATCAGTGGCGGATAGGTGAAACAACATGTGTTGAATATCAGAACCAAATGACGCAAAGGGTGCATCGAAAAATCGAGGCGTCATTTATTGGTTTTGCTTGCGAATGATATGGTAGGTTTAATGCGTCAACGTTTCGACTAACATGGGCGGTCCTTCTCAAGGCAAGTTTTACGAATGTCATATGCCTCCGCAATATCTAGGCAGACAACGGCAAACGCAGTACTCGGAATCGCTAGAAAGCATAAAAATTTAAGAAAACCAGAATTACAGGCGGAGCGGAAGCGGCATTGCAGAAGGCCATCCGTTCTGGAGCTAAAACAGTGGGGACCCGGGAGTTGCTCCACGACGGAAATTTTGACTACATTTTCTTCACTCGGGAAGCAACAGATATGTGGATAGTGCGACGATACTTAGACAAATCTCGCTAAGATATTTTTTAAGGCGACGAATTCATAATAATAATAATAATGTGTTTATATCTCGACATTTGAGTCATGCGCAAAGCAAGGTCAAATTTGCACACAGATGGCGCAGTGGAAATCGCAGAACAAAAATTTACTAGTGAAGATTCAGTTTCTATGCTCTCATGAACATAAGTTACAGTGAGATGGGCTAATCACGTGTTCTTGGGCTTTAAATCAGAGCTAGATAATCCATCACCGAAACTTTCTCGGGTCGACTATGAGTCGCGCACTAAAAGTAAATTCATGTTTAAACGCATCAAACGTGCGCATCGCCGGCAAGAAATTTGGCTGGAAAGCAATGGTGGACGTTTTTAAATGGCCGGGTTCATCAAAAATCAGGAGGGTAAATTGGCAAAGATGAAGATCAATATGGGTGTAGTGACGGGATGGAGAAGAGTCAAAATCACACTGTATATCGTATGAAGTGGATGGAGAATAGTGATTATTAACATTCCATAGTAGAAATAATGCTTAAAATGAAAAAGCGGAAAGCATCCAAGGCTGCATCAATTAATTTACAGGACGAAATTTCATGAAGATTTGTGGACAAAGACAATGAAACCTACAAAAATGGTCACTAGACTTATGCGGCTGACAGCGGATTTTCATGTGTGTCGGGAAGAAAACCAGTACATTTAAGATTTACAATCAATCCTTAAATACACGTGCCATGAATCACCTGTGTTGTCCTTGTTTACTATTGGAGATTATGGTGTTCTGTGGCTGTAGAGGTCTGGAGGATGGGGGGATTGCGCGGCATTTGAGTAGTGATAGTAACTGTTTGGTCAGTCGTGATGGTTCATCTGAGATGAGGCATCCGGGGTGGTCATTAGCTTGGCTTGACTTGTCTCAGGGTTGCGCTGCCAGATACTGGAACGTCAGATCACGATAGCAGCTTCCTAACGGAAATAGACATCCAGCGCAAAGGATGGAGTGGAGCTTTCGGCGAGAGTTTGTATTGCATCTGTGGTCATTGGCGAGCAGAGAGAAGAGCTGTAGAGAGGGGGCAGGCTTGAATTTGTTCCAGTTGATGTTAAGGTGAGTAAACAAAAAATGGAAACAGCGATAGCGGTCAGTTTATTACGAAGAATACAGGGCCCAGACGACTGTTTTTAAACACGCGACAGGGAGTGTTTCGGTGACAGGAACTTTTCCCTGGTTTTCTTTCTGTCTGCTGTTAGATACGTCGCTTTCGTTCTTGCCCCCTACCTGCTTCGGAAACCGTCTGCCTCCTCCAGGCCGGGTCCTATTTTTGAGAACTTTCTCATGTCCCCTACCCGCTTACTTTCACCACACACTTGAAGGCACTCAGCAGATGATTCGGTGCATTGAATATTACCTAATACCTTCCCATTTTACACTGGACCTGGAGGGCACATGAAAATCGCTGACTTTCAGGTGACCACTCAGTGAACTTTTCTAGGGTCGGGCCTTGCTAATAAAGCGTCTTTTGAGGATCTTAGTGATTTATGTATTCCAGTCTTGCGCAATTGCTTTCTGCCCCTAGTTGGATCAATGCTAACAACCCTCACAAAGTTCTGCACGCGCCCGCGGTTAATTCCTTCCGCTAACTTGATCCGCAATCAAATTGCTTGCCACAGTTGGTTTTAAGTGGTCTACGGCTTAGAGCTGGACTATTTACACGGATTTGCGTTTGCAAGCTTCAAACTCGCTTGACTCAGTTGGTTACTTCCGGATGAACGAACCTCTCGATCATTCGATCTTCGGTAAGCTCTGGCATGTCAGGCTGCTTTCTCCCCGTAAGCTAATATACCTCCCACTTGTCCCATATTTAAAGACCTAGATTTCAGATTATGGGACAAGAGTTATCATGTGACCATCAGATTCACTCGTTGTGAAGTCCATAGATCTCGTCTAAGATGGCAAGAAGCTTCAAGGCAAGAGATATAGAAAAAGCTTAATGACTGGGCGTCAAAGTAAAGTTGGATCACTAATGAAAAGCGTGGAAAATCTACGGCGGATAACGGAGCCCCCGTTTATCCTCAATGACGGGCGTGAGTCACCAAAAGTGTGACGGAGAGAGAGCGGTTCTTTTTGACAGAAGGCTGGATTATATATATACTTCCCCATAATCCCTCCGATTTCAGGTTGGGGTCCATCAATTTCCCAAACCGTATTCCCTCACCGGCCAGTTTGTTGAACCAAGAGGCTGTAGATTCCAAAAGTTCATCAAAGCGCACGACTGATGAAAACCTTTTTAAGTTTAATTCCCCATGTGCTGTCTTTTGACCCCAGACAAGCGAACCCAAAAGGAATCCTTTTCTCACATTTTTATCCCGTTTTTACTTCTCTCAAAATTCATTCTTCGTCACTTTTCCCCTTCGAACTGATTCGTTTTTTATGCTGGATGCTGCTAACCCGGTTTGGACGCGTTTCGAGTTTGTCTCATGTAACCATGTTCTTTTTATTTGCCCGGTTCCGGCCATCCATCTTGCAGCGTGGTACGGGTTCGGCATCCTAGGCGATAAGCTTCAAATCGGCAGACCAAACTTCAAATGGCTTTTGAGCCAAAGTCAACCAAATCCACTTTATGTTACCGCTTGTTCTGCTCAATTGTCCATCCCTTGCATGCGGACGCTTTTGTCATCTGTATAATAGTGAACCACGACCATGCTTACTGCATTAGACTATTCTGTCTCAACCGGCGGTGGCCAAGTGGATAAGGCCGTGGTGGTTGGAAGTGAAGGTTGCCGGTTTGATGCTCCCGCTGCCGGTCAACTTCCTCATTTGACAGCCCTCTGCTGACCGTGGACCTCGTCCTGAAAGAGGACGTAAATTATTTTGTTTATAATGAAGGAAAAAGGTAAAAGAAAAGTAGACCTTTGCTGTAAAACGACAAGGCTAAAATTGGCTACCGTATAAAGCCCAGTCTCTCGTTTTTTCTCCGCGGATCCCCTGAAGGCCCTCGGTTACTCCGAAAAAATGCCCTAAGAATTGACGTTATCTCATTATTTAAATGCGCAAAAGCCTGGGAACCACCACTTAAGGCAGGAAAAACCTACCTGCTTTCAAGGAACGCTGGGAAGATTACAGTACCCAGGAGTACAGTCTTTTAACCGTAATTGCCACAGGCAAAAAAAGGACCAAGTAACCCAGATTTCCTCGAATTTTAAGTTAGCTGACCAATATGCTGCGGCTGCGTAGAAGGCAGAGGGAAAGTTTCTATGCTGAATGCAGCACAGTCGTGCCGCAACGAGACGTTTAGTCCTTTGCATGAGGCTTTCATTAGACCCCAGTTAGAATGCTGCGTTTTGATTTGGTCCGAACTCCTTCAAAAAGATGGGGTTTGTTTGGACACGTTTTGACTGCTGACTACTTGCATGATTGGAAGTCAAAAGCAGAAGACCCGTGAGCGAAGACTGACTGACTGGGTTAGATCTCACCGATTTGTTTGGGACGTTCCAAGTAAGAAGTTTAAGACCGTCGAAAGTTTGAGTGTAGGTCGTCCACGAAGACCTCAAATTCCAGACCAGAGAAAACGGAAAACCTGATAAATCACAGCTCTTAGGTGGACTATGGAGCAAACTTCTCTATTATGAGAGTGGTAAAAAGATGGAATAAGTTAGCTAGACGGATGGCTTAGACGAGCTGCAAACACATCTTAGGTGGAGTTAGATCGTAAATGGGATGAGGTGTTTTTAGGTTTGTATTCATGAGATGTGTTACATTTAACACTGCAAATCCGTTTGCTATCGACTAAAAACTATTCGGTCTTTCTCCGCGCGGCGAGATATTTTGACCACGAATAGGCCGCAAAAGAGGAAGCACCAGCACAGGAAGATGCCCGTTTCAGTTCATACCATTGGAAAAACTCTGGATGCTCGTTTAGCCCTTTGGTTTGATTCTGTCCAGTGCTAATCAAACTACATGGAATGGAACCTGATTTGGTTTAACTTACTCCGCTCTATCTACTGCAAAACCTTTCCAAGGTGACCGTTTTTGTGCTTCTGGGTAGTACTTTCTTACTCACATAAAAGGGTTCAATAAGGCATACCGCGGCATGAATGGTAAGACTCGGGTTCTGCTTCATGACCAGGGCGCCCTCTCCACGAGCAAACGGAAGCACACGACTGGGTCAATCACCCGTAACGAGGACCCGCAAAAGCGACTACAGAAGACAACACGAAGCCAAATGCTCTTAAGATGGAGGCCTATAGGTGAGGTACAGACATCTTTTACGTCAAGGCAGCAGTAGCAAAACCAATGGACGAGATTTCCAGTCTCAGACAGGTAACCCCGAAGTCCTTCAAGGCAGGAAGAGGAGCAGATCAAAATTATAGTATTGCCCAACGGGAACGGAGCAAAGCGGCAAGATAAACAAAGACATTAAAGTACGCCAAAAGGTTTGTCCGCGGTGGGATTTTCCAAAAATTGATTTCTCCAAGGGGAAGAAATCAAGGACTCGAAGACTGTCAGCTTGGGGCAGGCACCAGATTGACTGATTTTTGGCGGACAAATTGTGGAATTTACCCTCAATCTCGGAAGGCCCCTTGCAAGGGCAAAGGAACTCTGGTATGCAGCGGTGATATAAAATTCTGACGAGGCCCAGTTCCCCTGTTGCCCTAGACTTATTGGAAATGCAGGGGCGCAGGTCGACCGCAAGGTCTTGCAGCGTAGATCAATGGATGTCTCGCCTTAGTGACTCCAATCACCCCTGTCATATCAGAGTCTCACGCTGTTGCAGCACTCCACCATCTGGGGACCTCTACCATCTCAACTGTAGTCTCTTTACCAACAGTAGCTGAACCAGATATACATTGCGGTCCTGTGGCAACTCCTGGCATGCATTTAAGTAAGTTTACTGCGCTCACTGAAGTTAACTCAACAAAATCCCAGAACTTTATTGGTTCTAGATAATGAGCCTTAGCTAATTACTGTCGCAGACACCTGATTTATCGCGAAAATAGCCATCCCTGGACTCTCAGCAAGCAGACATAACTCAGAGAGCGGTCGTACCGGTGGGGTTCCGTTGTGCTGCTACAACTCAGTCCTTCATCTTTAATCTCACACCTCCGACTCTTTTGAAATTCGACTTCATATTTGTCGCGTGTCTTTGCCAGCCTGGCCACTATCTTTTGGAGTAGTGCACCAAACGCCCGCCTGCATCACCCGGGACATTATGCTGTTGCTGAACTTACTTAAAACAACAGATCAACGGGAAGGCTTCTCCCACTTCTTGTTACCGGAGATTTCAACCCGCCAAGGATTGGTCGGCTGCTGCAACAAGCTCGCCTTTGAAAGGCCTTTGTAAAAGAAACTTACGAAAGAGTACCGACTCAAACTGTAAGAAGGCCAGCCAGATTTCGGTAGGGCCCAAACCCTTCCCGCTAAGTTTTCCCATTGAGAAGAATGAGCAACATACTGAAAACATTTACTGCCTGCCTTGACTAGGCGAAAATGATCGTCAACCTACCCCAGTTGCCTATATCATCAATTGGTCGGGAATTGCCAGGGTACCCAAAGTTGCTCGCCCGTAAAGAGGGGTAAACCTCCAAGCCCTCAACATTTTCCTGCACCTTTACCAAGGATATAGGTTTCGAGACGTAAATGCCGAGGAGATAGCTGTTTCGTCAGAGCACCTCATTTGAACGAGTGGCAGCACATTTATCCCAAGAATTTGAACCGCCAGCTGCGGGAGCGGTTGTCTTTCCCGTCATATGGAACTAATATCAGATGAGAATTCCTGGCTGCATGGCAGGCTTAAGTTAGCAAGTTCCATTCAAGAAGTTTGTTTCCCATTCGTAAATAATGCAAGGAACAAATTAGAGGTTACCACAAGGCAGTAGGACAGGAGGAACTGCCTGGCACTCAAAAACCTTTGGCCACCTCTGCCACTACATGAGAATCCTGCAAATGGTAATGCCATCGTCCGTAGCCCTAAAAAATCCGGGCTGACCACCGAAAACATACCATAACACGGTAGTTGAGGCCTTCCATTTCTAATTCTGCGCCACCTTCAACGCCGATCCAGTGTCGTCCCATCCCACACTTCGTCCACTTTCGTTAGACTCCGATGTCACCTATCAGTCAACCCAAGCGTAGCCTTAGGAAGCCTACCACGCCTAAAGGAACACAGCACCGTGGGGCCTGATCATCGTCACTACCGCATCGTGAATGGACGAGCTGCGAGGCTAGCCGCTTTATTTACTTTTCACTTTCAGGCTCCAGTTGACAGTGGCACATAGAAAAAGAAGGTAAAACGCCAATCTAGAAAAACGGAAAAGGGCAACTACCCACTAGTCGTAGATCACCTATTCTTACCAGTAAACCAAGTAGAAGCGGACACTGAAATAATCTATACTCTCTAATCTACAGCGTAACAAAGTAATTCCTCTAACTCACCCCAGGTTTCCCACGGACAGGTCCTGCATCACCGACATGGTAACCGTCACGAATAGCCTCCATATAGCCCATCACGACGGGCGGACATTACATGGCAACTTCATGGACTTTGCGAAAGCCACTGAAAGTTATTTCTAGGCTTTAATTCCATATCCGTCTCCATTGCGTCCACTTAACCTGCATCTCCTGGTGGCAGGCCGCATCAAGAGTGAGGTGTTCCTGCTGTTCAAATCTGCACCTGGCCTGGACAGCATGGTTTTATCTTGAGTTTATTGTTCTCTCTACGATGCCATTCCATAAAATCTTTAAATCTCAGCCTCGAAACTCTCAATGAAATAAACGCATCACTAATATGGCAATCTCAGCTTGGAACACTCAACCCGTAGAAGTCGCCGGCTAACGGAGTAAGAAAATCGTGAAAAGAAATTTCTACATTCATCTAGGCCTCTCCTCCCAATCTTACCCAACAGTGATCATCCCTTCAATTGTGCCACGGCGCTGAAAATTGCTTTACGTTTTTGTGTAGTTTCCCTCGCTTCCTTTCATAATCATAGCAACAAGAAGATAAATGAAAAAGCGGGATATACGACATAAACTTGCAACCGCGAGCTAATTCAAGAATCGCCTGAAATGAGCAAAAGGAAAACAGAAAAAACTAAAGACGGCCAAAAGAGGGGAAAGGAATAAAAGAATGGGAAACAAAAGAAAGCTAAGCGTTGTTTCCGAAACGCATGGGCACATAAGCGGTATCTGTGCGCCCACAAACATATGTCCATTCCGTTATCACATCCATATTGATGCTCACCTCCGCCATATAACTCTCTTGATTACCGAGTATCCCGGCCAACAGGCGGCGACAGCTATTGCCCTCCGGCCATAATTTGCGCCTGCGATAGGCACCTTTGCTGCATCCAAACTTAATATTGCTCGCAGTGCAGGACTGGTAATCAGCCACAGAAAAATCTTTGCGAACCATATTTAGCTCTGATTTAAACTCGAAACCCCTTGCTCGGGAAATCACATTGCCCGTTATGATCTTATGAGGGAAACCACATTGCATCGTTTGTTTGGTTTCTGTTTTCCGTGTCTGCATTGTGCCTTCTTAGCCCAATCTTGATCCTGAATGCGCATGACCCTCGTATGTCGAGAAATATACAAAAACAAACAAACTTCTCAAATTACTAAATGTCGTTTTCACCTCCTCTCCCTTCGATTCATATTTTTCATATTTCCTGTGCATCATCATGTAAAAACTTGATCTTGGCTTGCGCATGCAAGGCAAATCGCAAATCGAGAAATAAACATTATTAGATCACTGGTAGCTAGCTTGGAGTGTGTAACTCTGTTTGGTTTCCATTTAGTTGGAAAGAAGCACCTGACGGCTGTCGCAAAAATGGGGCCATCCATCCTGCTTTCTTTTTGTGATTTTTTCACTCTCTTCCTGTCTACCGTCCCTCAGTTACAAATTTCAATTGGTAGCTCGTTTTCGCTTCTATGCTGTCCCGTATTATCCCGAAGAAAATAAGCCCGAAAATCTTGTTCTTCTATCATCTCAGTATGTGGGGCATGGTTACTTGGGATGCAGTGCACCGTGGAACTACTGCAACCGAAGGGACGCTTAGTAAATTTTGGCAGGGTGGGCTGTGGCAGATTTTACGAGACAGATTTGTTTTGCACTATTGCCCCACCTCCGGCGGGAAATGCATTCAAACACATTTGTCTCATTTCCCTAAAATTCCAGATGTGTCCCTCAAAGCTTCCTACCAAATAGAACAACTATCCCCATCTGCAGCAAGCGTACTCAGAAAATCTTGGTCCGTTAGTGAGCGTTAAACCTAGCGCCAGAACCTGTGCTACTCGAAAACTATTTTTTGAGCCCGCCAAACCTAGTAAACCTCGAAAAAACTGGACCACAATGAATATTTACGGTTTCCCGCCCCGTAAATTAGTGCGTAAAAGGAAAGAACTTCATATACGAGCACGGTAGAAGGTCTAGATAACTCGCCGTTAGCACACGGATGTGGATAGTTCTTTGACGGTTGCGATCAGGTCCGTTCAATGCACTCTGAATTGAACTTATCTGAACTGAATTGAACTGCACAAAACTATGATGTGCGCTACCAGGCGGTCTAAATTTTTAAGTGCCTTGCCCACAGTAGTTTCACCGGAAATGTTAAGTAACTTCAGTTATTCTGATGTATACAGCCTACCTCAAAATAACTCAAGGTAAGCAGTCTCAAGGTCTGTCGTTTTGTATAAAAGGTACCTTATCCGTTTTTGCAAAAATCTTTCACTTTTCCTCAGTATTTCGTGCAGGCGGTTTTGGTATTCATCATTGAAACGCTTTTTTTCCATGAAACTTCCAGATGTTCATAGTATCTGCAAAAAGAGGACAACGTGCCTAATATCCTTGTCTGAATATGGGCTACCTAAAACGTGTGGTGGGTGTCGATGAGTGTAAAGTCTGCCAAAGATGGGCACATACAAAGGACTATTAAATTAAATTGTAAATTTCCTGCTTCACCCCCAAAACAGCTGGGATGATTGGGTATGCGGCTGGTGCAAATAGGCTACCCTGGATGCTTTTCGTGAAAGCACGGGGAACGGAGGACGAGGATACAAGGCGACCTACCTAAGTCTCCCAGTCTTACGGAGGTAGGGAACACACTCAAAGTTCATCAGCCACGATCGCGCGTGATCTTAGCAGATTCTCAATGAATTGGACTCAGGAGATGGCAAATAGACGCAAGTACGATTATTCAGCCACACCTTCATCTACCCCTGTTAGGGCACCGGCACTGGAACAGTGGAAGCAAAAGAAGAGAAAATCCAAAAGCAGTGCAGAGGCTCAAGTCCAAGATGCTCGCAACCACACCGGGAGGGAATCTGGACCTAGAAATCGCTTTTTCGAGGAGCCAATTAGGAAGCCACAACTTCGACTCTAGCCGATGAACCGCCCCCCGGACGTCAGTCACCCTTTCTAAACAAAGTGAGCTGTTTGTTAGGAAAACGAGGACCAGGCGCAAACTGGACCCTAGAAGAGTGGGGATGCCATCCCCATGGGAGGAATTTCAATCCATACGGCAGTAAATAAGGTGCACAGCAATCATCTATAGGTCCTCCTGCTCTCTCGAGGATTGCGCAGCGAATCCCATTCTCTCAAAATTTGTGGACGGGGTAACCGGATATAGGCCACTTCCCAGGGGCGTAATAATGGCACCGGAAGGAAGCATCGTATAGTACCTGATGGTACAAGTGCTACAAATGCAGCAGCGTCCCGCTTAGGAATTGTCAAAATAGGTTAGCGGAAGTGCCTGTTACCGAACAAGGGAGGCAATTTGGGAGGCGCCCCCGAAAATTTGGTCCACGGACGGCGACGACTCTGTCTCCATTGCTGATGGCAGTGGTGAGCGAAGATCTCCTGGAAAATGGAAGCTAACAGAGCTGCCGGCCAAAGAAAGAGGAAAGTAAACCGACTGGTTGCTTGTGACGACTACTCGCTTGACAACCACCGCCCCTTTTTGCACTGATCGTTGCAACAAAACAATCAGTAACCCCTCGGGTGGTGCGCCCGAGGGCCGCGCCACAATAGATAGGAATAGCAGTTCATATTGAGTGCACTATGTTAATGTGCATAGTAGCAGAAACAAGTTGCCATACATTATTGCAGTTGTGAACGAGCTTAGAGCTTCTATATCAGCCATTAAAATAAACTAGATAACGAGGAAGACTATGTGTGGGTGACGGCTAGAAGGGAGCTCCACATTTATCGCCAAACAGCGACGCCTATTGTCAAGGGCTATGATGGCCGTCTTCATCCAAAAAGAGATTAACCATGCTGAATTCTATTTCAAATTATGCACTAGGAACACCGACGCCTATGTAGTCACGTTACTAATTCGGTCTAGGAGTGGCAAGGTGGCTTGCGTGTACGTGATTCGTTGCTCTCAAAAATAGATCTAATAAAACCAACATCTCCCGAGACTTCAATCTGTCAAATATAAACCAGAACTTTGGGAGACGCCCCTTCCAAGGAGCGGAACAAGGCTTCATGGAATGGTTGCTCGTGGACGTACATACATCGCATCAGCATTTTAAAGGGAATACCAAGTATAGGTATGGTCAAAATCTATCACTACAGAAGCTTGCAGTTACAAGCCAGGTGAATGACGCCACGTAAATCCAAGGTCTACTCCAGTTAGGAAAGGGTGGCTACAAAACACTAATAATTACTCCGTGCGTGCGTCAACCCGGGGCTGCCCGAATTGGTCACCGCGTTTCAACAATATGCTTGGCCATGGACTAAGTCAAGCCAATATAGCTAATACGGGGCAGGGCAGATGAAATTGAGGTGCAATAAAAGTGGAAAGTTATCAGGGTGCCTGTACAGACCCTGCACAGTAAACATGTGCACCAAATGTACAACAAGTCAACTTGGCAGAGGGCAAACATTTTAAGGAATATTGGATGACGAAATCAGTCCGGAACAAGCGAAAGTGAATACGGTATGCAAATATCACGAACAACACAGGGCAACTGACCGAGGCGAATAGCGCAAGTATGTGCCTAAAACGGTAAATGTGCTAAGTGGCAACCGAAAAGTATTAGGTCCATGTGCAATAAAAAAGCTCGTCATTTCGACCCTCTAAGTGATAGAGGACAAGTCATCACGAATGATTGCAGCATAGCAGTTTCACTGGCTAAGTACTTCGGTAAATCGTACTGATCCCACATGGGTAACCCCGGAGACGTAATGCTAGATTCCGCCCCGCAGTTCACCACAGACTTCCTCATAACGGGAGATATGCGAAGGCAACTGGAACGGTT
>LUCM01003488.1:0-23703 GCA_008360955.1 Fasciolopsis buskii | reverse complement strand
TGAGGGTGCCAGGCAGTCGAGGTGTACAGACAGGTTAACCCAATGGATCATCAGGGTAGCTAATGAAGCGCGGGGTTTTGTGGTTAGTTGAATAGGTCACTGGTATGCACTTTCTGTGAAATTCAACCGATTTTGGCTGGGTGCCATGCTGTTATTTGACGGAAGGACAGGGAAGTGCAAGAGGACGTATCTGGGATGGGGTATATTCCAAGCGGTTGATATTAGCCTGAAAAAACATCGGTGAGACGGCAATCGTTTGCGTGGCTTTACCGTTAGTGCTCTCATCTTGGGTACCAGATTGGGTAGATTAAGATGAGCGCGTTTGCGGGGTGGTTGAAAGGGCGAAGGGGACCGAGTTTCATCTAGGTCTACCGGTATTGGTTGCGACCAAAGGGGATGATGTCAAGGGATCAGCACCTTCGCAGCAGGTATACGCGAAGGTGGGGTGGCACTGCCACCATTAGATTTTTTCTCAGACAGACTAGTAACAGATTTAAAGGTGAAGAGACTGGACAGGAAGTTGAGCGGCGCAAGTACGGGAGAGGTCGGTTATGCAAATTGCTTGAAGGCGTAGTTTTCGATGTGTTTTGTATTTTGGTCCCGGTAGTGGTCACCGGGCACGGGATAGCCGGGGATATGGGGCGATGGAGACTGTCACACGGAGAAGGTAGGTTAGTTGAAACCTTGGCAGTAGGCTCGGGATTTAGCCGATTAGGGGGAACCTGAACTGGCAGCGCACTGGTCAGAGGGGGGGGGGCAAGTGCAACAGAAGTCCCGCCAACTTGAAAACCTGCGGTAAACTTTAGTGACCGTAATATATCTCTCTGGAACGGAGTTTTATTCGTAAAGATCTTAATATTTTTATATGACGTGTAGTTAGCAATGTTCGCCTTGTTTGCTATAAACTCCTTAGCAGAAAGTTCATAAAGAAAATGAAATAAAATTGGACAGTTATTCTTGAGGGAAGTTTTCCGGAGCCCAGAACAGAGACGGGCGTTGTGGGTCATGCTGCAAGCATTGAGAATGGTAGACTGGACCATTGGCAGTGGGAGGCGGTGAAACACATTAAAGACAACGGCGTTCTTCGCATTCCCAATACGTTTTTGAGCTTCCCTAGCTACGGAGTCACAACGGCGTCATGTAGCAGCTAGATTACTGGTATTATTTTCACTGGAAGGGTCAATTATACTGACCAATGGGAACAATTACAATGAAAGTTCCTCGATCTGCTGTACTTTGATTTCTATGTCCCTTAGTCTTTTTGAGACATCCAAAGCTTTGTAACCAAAATTGCTGAATATGTCAGTAAGCGGGACTGAGAATGTTTTAGTGGGAATCAGGGGTTTTAATTGTTTTCTTAGTATTATGGTGCGGCGCTGACGTCGCTTTGGTTCGGATGGTGAAGGCATCGCACTGGTTAGAGAAAGTCAAGGACGTCTGAAATGCCTATGAGAGGCTATAAGCGTTTGGTATCAGGCAACGGGTTGGTGTCAAGAAGTGCGGGAGCGTAAAGGTGAGAAGATAAATAGACAGGCTAATTGGCAAAATCGCTCTTAAAAGCATATCGGTGGCCGGATAGAATATATGGTCAGCAGCATAAGGACCTTTACTATAGGTCCAGGCGGGGGTTGAATATGTGACGGTTCAGGCTTGAAGCAGATATTGACAGAAGGGTCAGCTAGAGATGAGGTCCGAGGTTAATGGTCAAAAAAATTCAGGGAATATTTTCAACCAGAAAACGGTTCTAAGTATACTGGAAATACTACAATAACACCCTAAATTGCAAAAGACAACAGCGAGAACAATTCACAGCGAGAAGCGGAGGACCAACCTGCAACTATGACGAAGGACTTAAAACCAACTTTACTTACGCCCTTTGAAGCAAAGAACGTAGTTTTCACTCAATCTTCAGATGTGCAGTGAGATCTATTTTTATTGTAAAATCTTCCTTGTGTAATAAGCCTCAGTTGCATATAAGGTTTTTAGCTCCCTATTTATTAGCATTTCATGGTGAAATATGCAGGTTTATGAGGGAACAGTTTCAGTGCCGGATACTTACATAGACATAGATGGCATTTCAGCTAGACATACTTTATTAGTAACAACACCAATATTCCGCAGGGAAACCTACCGCAAATATTCCTCGAAATGTCATTGGACCAGGCTCCTATTGTTCAGTAACTGCCGTAAAAGAACACCGCACTTAAGTCCTACTGCTTCCCTTAAAACGCCAGTTTCCTATAGTCCAAACATACTACTTTTTCTCGTTGACTTGCTTGTTGGTTACCCCGTCACTACACATAAATATCTCAACCAATTTAACATAAGTGGCCTCTCTTTCATGGAGAACATTCCTGTTTGCACATATATATCTGTACATGTATATTCATATGGATAATTAATATCTGTATTCATATATGAACACAACCAGGTATTTACATATGAATGCATGGTACTATGAGCATACGCATGTAGTTAAACCGTGGCCTTGTTCAATTACACCCGCGAGTTCTTCCTGATCAATTCGTCAATGTACCGACCTTTAAAATCTCAATCACCCAAGAATATATGTATTCTTCGAACACTTCGAGAGGCATGCTGGGTTGCATGATCAAATGCTACTGGGGTACTGCGAATCCTATTGAACAAGTGATTAAACATTTGGGTACAAAATGAAAAGAAATAGCAATACCGGCACCCAAAGAGGAATAAGGTGTTTTTACGCAGCAATGTTACGTATCACAGGCACAGAGAACAGTTGAAGGATGGTGGCGGTTTTCGAGGTATGTTCGCAATAGTCGAGTGTAACGGGTGTACAAAATGGACATTAACGTTCAACCGCCATGAAGAAAGTATTCAAAGGCCATGAGTGCAAGGTAAAATATTGTCAAAACGGACCAGTACAGCTGGTGGGAAGAGTATCGATGACCGGTGGGTACCCTGTATTAAAGTGAATACGAAAAAGTACATCGGTCATTTTACCATGGTTCCTGGAACCAAGAGAATAGTCAAAAGCATTTTGAAAAAGCGGAGGGACGAGGACCACTGACGAAGAGTCTTGGCAAACCATTGTCTAATAGCATGAAGAGTGGAAACGTTGTCGGCATTGAAGAGGGTGAGGATTGATATGACATGTGTCGAATAATATACCAAAAGCTGTTAAACCAGGGTGAAACAAAAACAGCTTTCTTTGCTATTTTGGTTGTGTTTGGGGGCCCAACTGACAGCAATTGCTGTGGGCCGCCGTGTTTGTGAAACGAGGAGGTTGTCACCTGTAATGTTGGATTTTGTTGTCTTATATTCAGAAAACCTGGTTTGAAATTTCGTTCGCCCTTCGATTGCGTGATACATGAAACAGCAAAAATTTCAAAAAGAACCTCACGCGACACTTCAGTATGATTCTATCAAAGAGTTGCCAGGTGGATCCCGCGACTTTGAAGTATTTCGACAAGTTTCCGTTGTCGAAGCCCACACGAAGCGCCCTTAAAACAGATGGTTTTACCAAGCCAACAGAAATTCAAAGGTTAGCACTGAAGCATGCGTTGTTGGGTTGCGATATTGTGGTAGTAGCCGACACCGAAAGTGGCAAAACACTCAGTTTCTTTATGCCAGTGCTTAAAAAGCTGTTTGTGGAACGCGTCACCACATTTGATGGACCGGCCGCGGTGATTCTGACACCCACGCGGGAACTATCTCGACAAATCTGTTTGGTTCTGAAACGGTTTTGTGCCAACTTCAAGTTCACCATATTGGATATTATGGGTGATAAGAACAGCGCATCCAAGCGTCTTGAGTGGAGCGCGGTTTCCGGTGCAAATATTCTTATCGGAACTCCCGGTCCACTGGCTCAATACATGACCGAAAACCTCGTTTTGGACATGTCCAACCTACGTATCCTGGTTCATGATGAGGCAGACCGCCTGTTGGATTCTACATTTCGAGGAGATATGAACACGATAATGACAAACATCAATCCCGAGCGTCAAACTATGTTGTTCTCCGCCACGCAAACAAATACACCCTCCCAGTTAACCCGGCTTCATGTGCGCGATCCAGTCATTATGTCTACAAGACAGCTCACCACTGGTCATATGCCTGGAAAACTTGTTCAGTCCTATGCTGTAGTCTCACTGGAACGCAAATTATATACGCTGTGGGTGTTCCTACAAAGTCATTGCCGGAAAAGATCATTGTTTTTTTTCGACGCAGAAACAGGTACGCTGCACTTACGAACTGTTTCAAAAACTGCCCCCATATTTTCGCGTGATGGAAATGCGTGGTGACATGCTCCAACTAAAACGGTTCAAAGTGTACGACCGGTTTGCCGGAACTCCGACGGGTTGTGTGCTGTTAGAGACAAATGTAGCTGAAAGAGGTCTGGATTTCCCCGCGGTGGACTGGGTCGTTCAGTTTGACTGTTCTCGTGAGCTGGATGACTATGTGCACCGAGTTGGTGGAACTGCTCGAATCGGGAGCGCTGGGCGTGCAATTACCTTTCTGCTTCCCTCGAAGACTGGTCTTTTGGACCTCCTACGTGATCGCGTTGTACGGCTGAAAGAACAAAAATTTTCTGATGCTCAGGTCGGTCATCCAGTCTCCAGTCGAGCTCCGGCTCTGCTTGCAGCATGGCCATGGTAGCTCGCTATGCATTCAATGCATATTTGAATGACTACTGTCTTGGTTCCGGGGCCCCAAACAAACAAACATTTTGTATTTCCAGCGTCTTTAATCTATCAGCACTTCCACTTCCTGAATTCGCTGAGTCACTTGGCTTGCCGTCACTTCCGGATCTTCCCAAGCGCTTTTCCGCATGGATGTCCGGCGTTTCGACCTCACCAGATTCCGTAAAGCAGTTAAACACAGCTTCCTGGGGTCCGACACCAAAGGCTTCTGAAGTCTCCGAAAGATCTGGCATCGAATGCGATGAAAATGATGAGTTCTTGCGCCGCAAATCTCAATATGTATCTGCCTTGGGTCATCTAAACCAGCAAAATCCCAGTCAGAAGTTGTTAGAGTTGGTCGAAAGCTTCAGTGATTCCAGTAATTCAGATACGGAGACAAAGTCGACAAAGAAAACTTTCGACCAGGCAACCAAAGTCGATATTACATCATCTAAAAAGAAAACGCGTGTCCAACGCGTCAAAAGTGAACTGCGCCGAACTATTCATACGCACAGCAAAGTGGTGTTTGATGAAAGCGGCCAGCCCGTTGTCAAAACAATTGGAGGTGTGCCCGTCAGAGGATTTTGACAGGGAAGACGGACAAAGTACCAAAGCCAAAACCTTCCCGGATTCCACCGAACGTTTGGATGTGGAACGTGAAAAGCAGTACTTACGTGAAGACGTGGATAAAAAATATCGTGAGTTGTGGAAGTTACATCAAAAGGAACAGAATCGATTAAAACGTAAAAAGTTGAAAGAAGCGCGGGTGAATTTACAGCAGGCCAGAGGCGGTGCCACCTTGCCAACACTGGATGAGTAACGTATGAACTCGGATGCCGAGGGAGAAACTAAAGACGATAATAGCGATGGTAATGCGCTCTGTGCTAGTGGTGGTAGTAATCTGGATTTCCCAGGCGCTGAGAATTGTCCCTAGAAAACGTCTTAAGATATGAATGGTTGTTCCCTTGAAATCCCCGTGTAATTATTTACACAAAAACACTAAATACTATATGGTGATAGCTGCGGATGCACAGGCGATAATCGGGATTGATGTTCGCGGTGGAGGATGGCGGCAGCATCCGAAACGGGGATCTAAATGTAAGTGCCCTCGTGGCGATCGGATGTCAACCTAGTGGGCATATTAGCCACTGGCCGGTAGCTCCAGTAGTAAATCTGTGTAATTGGGAGAACTTGTCCGCTCGAAGAATCGCGAGCGTCGTGGCCTCGATATTCAGACAGACTTGCAACAGAGTCATCATTGTGCGTTGGTGAATCATGCGGAGAACCAGTGGTGTCCATTTCATCGCGGCCCGTGGAGCAGGTTGTTTTTATCCGTCCTGGGATGGTTGATCTGAGCCTCAGGTCAGTTTGCTTTCACTGTGTGCTGGGACGTGCGAGGATGGGCCAGAAACTGTGTTAGACCCTTGGCACAACGAGCGTGCAGATGGGTACAAATGGAACGGAAAAACGGAAAGATGGCGGTCTGGGGATAGTCCAGCTAAGGGTTATAGTGCATGCAACTACAAGAACGAGAAGTGGTAAACGTTATTTAAAGTGATGCAGTAATTGAAGTCAAACTTCGCGCTTGGAATGGGTTAATTATCGCATGCATCCAGAAGAAAGGCTTAGGTGAGAACGTCGAATGTTAGTTTGGGAGTAAGTGGCAATCTGATGTGAATGCATGTGTATTTATATGCCCTGCTGCATACGCACTAGATGAGATGGAGAGCTAGGTGAAAAATTGTCCTGACTTTGTTTCATTGACGGTGTTTTTCTGCCTATAACTACAGTGATTTGTACTTGCGGAAACTACTGGGAATTAAAAATGGCTGGATCTTGATGAGTGGGCTGAGATAAGACTTTGAGCGTTATATCCAGTCAATACTCTAGGCCCGATTCATAGGCTTCTTCTATTGGAGTGCAAGGATCATGCGTGGTTAGCAAATTTCGTACGGTTGTTGCCTTCCTAATTTCGTTTTTAAAGGAAACAGAGGCAGGAGAAATCATCCTTACGTGTTGGGGCAGTTTATTCCGCAGGGTGGAATATTTGATGACGAAGACGTTTTTCCTAAGTGCTGTCCTCGATATGGGAAATGACATCAAGAACTCAGCTCAACGCAAGCCATAGGGTAAGTTATTTCTTAATTGGGGTGCAGAGATGCATACATTTTTACCACTAACCCTGTGATAAAAGGAGAAGTTGATGTGAACTCGACGCAGCCATAAGAGATCGAGGTGTAGTTTTATGCAACGTTCCATGTAGTCTAGCGAGGAAGAGTAGCCCAGAAGTCGTTTTGTAAATGTTCGTTGAACATTCTCAATCTGCATTTTGCCACTCTGCCACATGTTGGAACACACGATGGAACAATAGTCCAGGATAGGTCTTAAGTGCGTTTCATATATTACCAACTTGCTTTCCTGGTTTCTGAAAGTTCTGTGCACCAACCCGATTAGTCTCCTAGCTTTTGCAACTTGTATCCTTGTGTGTTCTGAGAAGTTGAATGTGCTGGAGTAATGCAAACTCAGGTTTCTGACAGTGGGAGGGAGAGGAAAGACAACTTGGTTAATTTCAAAGATTCCTGTAGAAAAGTGGCATTTGTATGCGAGTATGCTGCTTTTCTGGGCCGAGTTTTTCATCGAGCATGCTGTGCACCATGAATCAAGCGATAGTAAATTACTGTTTAAATTACCTATGATGGTTTTAAGATCGCGAGGTGGTAACGTTTATACAATTTTTATGTCGTCTGCAAACAGAAGAGTAATACCAGGTCTCATGAGGTGAAGTGTCGTTGAAGTATAGCAGAAACAGTAGTAGACCTGGCATGCTTCCTAAAATAACCCCACTAGTAATAGGACGAGGCTTGGGTAGGATTCCATTTACACTCACTACCTGCAATCTAGAGGCCAAATAAGAGGAGAACTAAGCCAGACGGTGTTTGCTACATGGTGGCTTTAACTTTATTGAAAGCGTGCGATGAGATACATGATGAAAAGCCTTTGCCTTATCTAAGAAAATCACAATCACCGACTTCCCGTCGTTGTCAGCCTTCGTCACTATGTTGCAGAAATCATTCATGTGCGTAGAACATGGTTTAATTTGAAAGAAACCATGTTGACTGGGTTAATGAGGCCATGATCTAATAAGCAAGTTGTTAGCTTATTATTTATTATTCTTTCCATATTACGAGAGAAAAATGTGGTGTGATTGATGGGTCCTTAATTAGATGGCTTCTGATTTGAAACGTTTATGTGAATTGGGACAGTGAAAAACGTTTTCCGTTGGCTGGAGACAAAGCAACAAGTTAAGAAAAGATTAAAAAATTGGACAAAAGTTTTAGGATGTTTGCACCCCAAAATTTGAAAAGGACTGGGGGAAGGTTATCCGGTCCAAAGCGGGAAGACGGTCTCATTTTTTACAATAGTGGTTTAATATCACTTGGGTGGAAAGAGAATCTTTGGGGATGCAGAGGTTACTGGGAAAATGTCCGTTGTAATGATGTTGTCGTCGGTTGCCATATAGGGGGTGAAATAATCACTAGAATCCACCGACATTAGTGGAGGGTCATTTGCGCACGTGCCCCTGAATATGACAGAAGTGGTGTGCGCATTAGGTAGGGAGTCGTTAGTTCCCAGCAGTTTGGTTAGTGCTGCTGCTTTGTTGGTAGAGCGTAACTCCTGACGTTCCTTCTTCTTTTTAAGAGAATTTAGAAGTGTCTTAATCTCCTTAGACAGACGGTTCATTTGCAATATCAGAGCGAAATCTTTTCTTCTTTTGAATCTTGTTTGGTTTGAGGAAAATGTTTTTGCGGCGGTCTAGCGTGCTTAATCTTTTGGGGATCGCGCCATCCTCGGTTTGATTGATTAGATCAAAGTGCACAGAGTTGCGCAAAATTCGTTGGTGGCTAGTAAAGGATCCACCGTTGGAAAGAAACGGTTCCAATTTCGTCTACGAATTATAGAGGGAAGACGGCTCAATGAGACTCTGTGGTATGGTTTGGTGGAAGATGACAAGAAGGTAATGGACGTCCAAATTGAGAACTTGCGAACAATCTGGGAGTGGTCACGTCCGAGTAATTTATTGTCTATGGATGTACGTAACTGTGTTAAGCCAGTTTTGAAGACAAGATAGAGGATACTGTCGGCACTTGCGGGTAATGAAACATGCTGTGTCCACACACCCAGTCGTACACTAGAAACAAATGCGGAAGTGTAGTTTTGGGGGAGGAGAAAAGAGACCAAAAACCCCCTTAGGGTGTTACAGTCGCCCGCTTCTAGCTTAGGATCTGGAAGGTCGGCGGCCGAGTTAGGCGCATCAACTAGTGGTGGGAAATCTGACCGATGCTTTCTAGAGGGGGGTAGATGCAACTAATCAGTAAGTCTTGAAGGCCCATAGCCGCAGTTAGCCAGATAGAATCTTTCAGTTTATTAAGGGTGTTGTGGTTGCACCATGAAGCCGAATGGGTGTCGCTTGAGATGGTCCCCCCGAGCTTGTCTATATTTTCTTTCCTAAAGTCAATGTAACCAATTAAAATGATGTCACTGTCGAGGATTTTGCCGGTCAGCCAAATCTCAATGATAAGAATGAAATCATATCTATGTGTATGCACCAACAGGCGCAGTGTTTGCACCTTATTTAGTACGGAGCGCGTATTCAGTAGTAACAATGAAAATGGTCCAGAAGTGCTAGCATATAAATGTTGATACCTGGAATAAATACCATCAAAGGTGCTAGGTTTCATTTGGAGTGAAAAGTCATTACGAGACGAGCAAGTGAGAATGAATGTTGGCGGTTAGGCCAGTAGGTGACCATGTATTGTCGCGTTTGATCCACAAGCTGGGGTAGTTTCCAAACTGTTCGTTGGCATAACCGGTGAGCAGCACGCGTTTGTTGGGGAATGAAGAGGCTCTATAATGAAGGTGGAGGGTAAGGTATGCCTGGAGGGAAAACCGGGTAAAATAAAGAGTATCCTGACGGCATTTAGAACAAATCAATAGGTGACAGGATGTTGGAAGGCCTAAATACTAGCTGATTGGAAGCCTCGAGATTTGGCCCAGGAAATTGGAACAGTGGGTGTAGGCAGGTCGGCTTAAGGATTGTGTTTATAGGGCGGAGATGGTTGGTCAAGAGTAAATCGAGTGGCGTATGGTTCACACGTACGTTCGGGGGCAAAGTTGATGGGTCAGTAATACGGTCTCTGGGCTAACCTAGAGTTGAAAATGGAAAACTGTGCAAACATCTACCGGTTTGCCTCTATTTAAACAAATAGATAGATCAATAGTGTATATTCCTCAACATTCGAGAAACACGTTCAAGGCAGGACCAAATTTTCACATGGATGATACAGGGGCGTGTGAATAGCAGGAATCAAAATGGATGAGTGCAACGTTGGATTGCTCGGGATGCATACTAGAGGACACAATCGAATACCAAGAGGTAAACAGTTTGTATTTCTTGACATCCGAGAGGCATGCGCAAGGCACGATCAAACTTTTACAAGGGTGGCGAAGTGGGGGCATGGAAAAAAAACAGACATGAAGATGCGATGTGTCTGTGCACCCATGATCAAAACCTGCAATGTAATAGGCTAAGCAGGAGTTTTCAGGTTTCTAAATGACAGCTAGATAATCCTTTGCCAAGAATTTCTAGAGCTGATTATCAGTCGCGCACTGCGAGCCAATTCATGTTTCAACGAATCAAAGTTGCACATCGCTGGCGGGCGTTGCCACATGGCCGGCTTCTTCAACAATCAAGGGGGTATTTGGTGGAGATAAAGATCAATATGGATATGGATGTGGAGATGAGTCAAAACCACACTTGATGTCATGTTAAGTGGAAGGAGAGTGGTGACTAACAACATTCGCGTGTCAATATAATACTGAATGTGAAACAGCAAGATACATTCAGGGATGCATCAAACTATTTAGGGGAGCAAACCATGTGATGAGTTGTGGACGGAGAGAAATTGGAACTCGCACGAACGGCTACTGACTCGTGCAGCTGGGAGCGGACTGTGATGTAGCGGGAAGAAAACGAGCTATTGTAAGAATTACAACCGGTTCTTAAATACGCCTACCATGAATGATCTGTGTTATCCTTATTTAATATCGAAATTTTGGTTTTCTGTGGCGGTAGATGTCTGAAGATTGAGGAATTGCATAACGTTCCAGTAATAGCAGAAACAGCAATTTATCCGGTCGTAATGGTTCGTGTGAGATGGGGTACCCATGGCCGTCATTGGCATGGCTAGGTTTGCCTTATCGTTATTCGGCCCGATACTGGAGCATCAGATCCAGATGGCAGCTCAATAGAAGAGATAGACAACCAGTGCATAGAATGAGGTGGGTCTTTCGGGGAGAGATTGCGTTGCGTCTGCGGTCGTCAGTGGGCTTGTAGAAGAGGGCAGTCTGGAATTTGTTCCAGCTGGTGTTAAGGTGGGCAAACAAAAAATGGAAATAGCAGTAAAAGTCAAGCTCTTACAAAGATAACATGGTCCAGACGACTGTCTTGAAGTACGCAAGATGGAGTGATTCAGTGACGGGAAAGGTGTACCCAACTTACCCTCCGCCTATTCCCCAAACGACACATGGCTCGGTCAGCTCCAGGCTGCATGGTCATTAGTTGTAGCAGCTCTCTCTTGAGCATTACTGTGGCCCCTGCCTCAAGTCGCCCACACCAGCCTCCGTGAAGCATCTCGCAAGCCGGCACCTAACCGACAGCAACAGTCGCACAGTTCGTGAACTCATTCATAGATTTCTATTTGCTCGCTAGCTTTCAGCCAATGCGGCTAACTCCGCTCGCTGATTCAGCCCTGCTTTTCATTTAGCTAGCAACAAAATAGATAGGATTTGTCACACGAATTAAAGGACGGTTCAGTCAACCTTGCTTTTACTATTCGTTCCGCATGATGGTAAACCAGCTTTCCACATTGCATTCTCCACTAAGTTGCTGTACGCTTAACTTTCCAGCATCAACAATTTTTGCTTCTATATTCGCTGCCTCGACTTTCACTTCAGATCATAGTAAAGAACTTGTCCGAAAGTTTACCCCTGGAACATTCCACAATAATTTGTTTTGATTAGGTCAGCCAGTTAGTTCCCTGTACACGAAAATTTGCGTTTTCTTTCATTCTTTAACTAGTCGCAAAATACGACTAAGTTAATGTCTGTGAGTTGTTAAACTCCGTTTGTCGATCCTTTTCTTCCTCCGATTTCAAACGGTAATCTAGTTTACTTCGAAATTATTCAAATGTTATTTGGCTATTTTCAACTTTCATAATCATCGGTTTGTATGCACACTTATTCTATCGGCCCGGGACCAAGTAAATACCGACGATTCAATTCAACTGCACGGGCCGGATGATCGTGACGTTGGAAGTCCCGCGTGCATGAGCGCCATTATGTATGACTAACCGCTTTCCGGTCCATAACGTCACCGCACGTTTTCTTTTAAAAGCGTTCTGCATCTATCAACGGAACGAGCATACTTACCCTGTTGGTTTCATTGTACACTATGGTCATGCAGTTCGCAAGCTCCTCCGAAAACCTCAAAAATTATATCATTTTTATTATTATTTAGTTTTTGCCATCATTTCTCAAACAGAAAGCGAAATATTCATTGAAAACCTCTAAGTTCAAGGGAGGGGTATTGCGCAAATGTCTCTATTTATGAAAGATGTGGTTTGCGAGCCTAATAGGTAGGTCCCTTGTGATTTGGCCTGTACTCCGGCTCTGTTGATGGAGTGCAGCACCCTGATCTCATTTTTATCTCGATCAAAACCAAGGCCATTTGTCTAGGCAGACAGATGGCCCATCTGTGGCCTTAGAATAAACTCTTTTGCTCTTCTAAATCTGGTTTCCATGAGAACGTGTCTCCTTCCAGTAGACCAAGGATTTCCAGAATTTCGGGAATATGTCAAACTAAGTTGGCTGACTAGATTAAGGCAATGACCTAACTTTAGGTAAATTTCGTTGACAAGCAGTTTGGGGTCAAACGATAGGAAGGAGCAGTCCCAAATTTGGGTGCCAATCATGGATTGACAATGGCCCCGTGGGGCTCTGTTGTGAATTCTGATGGAAACTGAGGAGGAAATAACGATGAGCAAGACTACAAAATGCGATCAGTGGTTGCGCCCATGTAGCTTATCCTCCGTGGACTTAGGCACATGGATTAAGATAGTTGTGAATACAAGACCGAGGATACTAGGAGCCATTGTGGATAACGTAGCATGCTGTATCCTCCACTCCGTTACATACTAGAAAGAAACGGGAAATGATATTTGAGGGAGCAGAAGGAAGATCGCTGCTTTTTCAATTTACCAAAAATGAACCGTGTCCATGAGCCATGGAAATGTTGTCCATATGCTCAACAGTTTAATAAACCCTCTGTTAAAATACTTGAGGAAAGGATAAAATTGTAGGTAACGGAATCGGGCCATTTTTAATAGAGAATATGTAACTCATTGCTCTGAGCCGGTCCCGCTGTGGGGAAAACTCCCACTCCGTTTTATTTAGTTTGCCGCCTTTTAGCTTTCACACAGGATATTGGCCAGATCATTGGTGCGCTAGATTTTTACTCACTGTAGCGCATGTTGATATCTTATGCAACCTGCGGGTAATCAAACACGACTCCCCCAAATTTTATACTTAGCAGGTGCTTGCATTAATATGGTCGCTGCCATGCTTCCTGCTCCCAAAAATATTATATGCGAGCGTCCAAGCTTTCCTAATTCATTCCTATTTACTTACAAAACACAAATCTTGAAGCTCATGTAACCATGTTATCCACACATTCCAATATCCATACGCCAAATTATCAACTGCCCCCTACTTTAGGCTTAGCAGCAATCATCCCTGCAACAACTAGCATCGTGTCACGGAAGCAACCTATTTTTCGCGGGTTTCCTAGCCCCGCGGTTGCTATTTGAAGGCCGTCGGGTACCCAAACTATATGGTCCGTAACACTCATTCCCCTTGAAAGGGGATATCGTCCTTCTGTCTCTTCCAAGACAACCTTCTAAACCCCTCAAATGCACATAGGCATGTTACTGTTTTTAGTTCGCTGCGCTTGATTTCAGCCTATGTCCACATCTCTGACCACTTATTCACTCCTTGTCTGCTCATTATAATATCACCTGTGAGAAACTTCATGCTCGTGCCCTTTCCCTGTTTTCTTCAATGCAAGCCAAAGGTCAAAGTTCCCGCCTAACAATTAAGGGAAAGTGCAGATGTAGCGGCGCTCTTCCCGCTGAAATACCCAACACTCGTCTATGTGTCAGCCATTCAGTTGCGCCGGGACCCTGTGAGACAGGTCGGGCTCTCCAGCACTAACTCCGTTTATCTCCTGGGATATCCAAACCCTGTCGTTGATTGATTTGGACACCCATATTTAGAAAGACGATTTTGACTCGCAGAAATTTTAAAACATCAACCGGAAAAGTGCGAAACTTGCCATATTTTTACCGTTTCGGCCGGCAAACGCCAGCTTTAACAAAAGTGGCTCGGAGGTGACTCATTGCAAGCACATTGAAGAAACCTTGGTTTAACGTTGCTTGCACGGCAGAGTCTAGTTCGTTTTCTGCTGTGTGTGATTGTGACTAGTATTCTTGACAGTTTCGCTTCTTTCTTCTGCAAAGTACTTTGCGAAACTTCATCATTCAGATAATCTTGTAGTGTTGACTAGTTTTACCACCATTATTCCCCTCACCATATCTGCCCACCGTTAGTGTCAAATAACTCATTTATACACCCTCCACGTAGTTTCGGTTTGGTTTAACTAACCGCCCCCATTTATCCTATTTCTGTTGATGTTGATCCCGGAAGCTTCACGTTCACTTCCATAAGATAGCCTTTTCTAATCTCAAGTACTTGAACCATATATCGACACTTTCCACCATCATCCAGCTCTCGACACTCGTGTTTGAAGCAATTAAGCAGAAAAATGGCAGTCTATCAGTAGAGATTAGCCCCGAAGAATCACATATGCCGCTGTCAGGTGCCTTGCTTGGCTGCAAATTCCGGCTTCCACAGTAATGTTTTCCTTAATAAACTGCAACTGTTGGTTTCTTTTCTAAATGTGCCTCGCAAGTAATCAGAGGAAGCGTACGGCTGTTCTCCCACATGCCAATGTATGTCTCACTTATCATATCTTCGCTGCCCCACGCGTACTCGGACTTTGTTTACACTGCACATTTTTCTCGCAAACTTATGAATATACGCATGTCAATCGTTGCATCCAGTGGGGCGTAGTCGCTTTGGAATTCAGTGGCTGTTAACTGAAGCCCTACCCGTCATCGCAGTTCTAAGAAAGGGTTCAGGGAAGGTCATGCGTGGCGAACAACGACGTCGGCTACCACGGTCAATAATGTTGCAGCTAGTTTTGTTTCCAAGGTCACACGCCTTGCGACTACGTTTCCGGCTTACAAAGTATAAACGGTGCCTTTGGCCCTGTTCGCAAGGGGCAGTTCTAGGAATATGAAACACTCGCAAAAGGCTTGTTCCCACACACCGTGGGCTTTTCGGTAGTAGCAGTATCTGCCGTGAAAACAACCTGGATCCTCAGAAGGGAATCGACAATTATGGTGACGTTCGATTCTTGCATTCACGTACAAAATAAAAAAGGTGTATGCGCTACCTTTACAGCTAATCGACTCCCAGAGATTAAAGAACTTTTTCAGCCAGAGTAATCGAAGCACAGCAAGTTAGGACAGCCCTGTCAGTCTTGCGTTTTGGAGAGTGCGACTCGAAGATGGAGATGGACGTTCATAGCGAGAAAGACCAGAGATTTTTGATCTACTGACACTACAAAAAGCGACAGATGTCTAGAGAACAAAAACCGTTGGATTCACACAGTAGTTACCTGTTTCTCAGATTATATTAAGAGTATTTTGTGTTGAAACAAATCGTGGATTAGCGTCAAATTTTTTCTAAGTTGCACTCGGCACCTGCAAATTATATGCACCGGTGGCTTTGACATGAAGCTGCGTTTGGGACCGCTATTCACAATATAAATGGAGATGCCAAGGGAAATACTTAAGGTGGATCAGTGGAGATGTTTCTCCGCTTACTTCGAAGACATCCAGAGACACCGCGTCTCTAACGGTTGCATTACTTGGGGTCGCATTCTAAGCTCAAACCTCATTCTGGTTTTGAGCTGAATTCTGCTGTGTAGAGGGTTACCCTGGATAACTCATCGGACCAATCCGTACATCCAGCTGTTACCAGTCACTCGTGGCGGCGGGAAATTTACTGCTATCCATTCTCATAGAAAATTTGGACATGTGGGTCCAATACAGGTTCTGCCGACGGTGCAGCTTTGGTATTGGATATTGAAATGTTTGATAGCAACCCGCCGCACAGCCGGGCTGTGCATGCGCTGTTACCACCTGCCATCAAGGCCATGCTTGTCGCTGCCCTTGGACATTTGCTAACCGGGTGCGCACTCGCATGTATTGAAGTAGACTACTTCGGCTCCTAGTAAGTCACAGAACGCTGAAAAAATAGAAGCGATTCCTGTTCAATTGCCTGAACATCGGAGAAATACACGTCAGAGGCGCATCCTATTCAGCTAATAATTTTTCTTACACCTTTTGATGCACTTCGCTGCTAGAAGGGGTCACACACTAATTTTAGCGACAAGGAAAGCAATTACAAAAGTACGTGGGCAGACATTTTCCCTCGTATTCAAGAACTGTCTTTGTGCAAGATTTCCGGATGTTGTTTTCGAAGCTGAGAGGAAGTTGATAAGGTCTGCGGAAGCCAGCGACGGGTGCGGGACGTGGGGTTATATGACGTGCTCATCAAGTGGAACCTACCCCTCAAAAGCACGTGGGTGTTGCATTGCCGACGGAATTCTGGAAGTTTCTCGTCGAGGCCGGGAGAATCCATCGAATGCCCCCCGAAGCCGCTAGCCGGTCATTGGATGGAGCTGGTGAAGGAACGAACTGCAATCGATTTATTTTCAATTGCACTATGCTTTCTAGTGACTCATTTCTCTGAACTGCTCGTGAGATTGATCGCACCTTAATCCGCAGCTGGCACCTAGGCCGCCCGTCCTTTTTCTCTCTTTTCCAGACCTTATAGTTCAGTTTGGATGGAAAAACTTGCCCATGCTTTGGCGACTATCCGATGCCGTAACGACGACGTCTCCCTTACCCTACCACATTGGAATTCCTTCTCCAACACCGCGAGTAAACCGGCGTTACCACAATATTGCAGGACGCGGTTATGTCCACCACCTTGGCCGGCGCACATCGGGCAGGCAGCTCGGCTGCAGCGATGTGCGGATGCAGCTAGGTTGGCGGATTACACCTCCTGCGTTCACCCTCAAACGGTGTTTGTCAGGTTGGGTGGTCAGCACCCGGTTAGCCCCACCCACTAGTACTGTTGTGGTAAACATCACTCTAGCTCCTGCGTTCACGTGCACCATTTTGCATTGGCTTTCTCTTGATCCTTCCCAAACTTCTGAAAAAAACCACACAAAACGGATTCACGAAGGACAGCATTTTTAATGAAATCTGGAGCAAACTGACGTTCACAATGCATCTTGACATTGGAAAACAGCCGCGGACCCTCATTTTTTATCAACCTCCATTCTAGTCTGCGGAATTCGGCAATAAACCGGTGCTCCTTGCAAATTTTCTCTACAGGAGTCCATCTAACATTGCCTCTTTTGATTCCGGTTCTCCTCCTTCCTTTCCAACGCCACCTTCATCTCTAGACCAAGCTGAAATTTATGAACCCAAAACTGCTCGAAACAAACCTCATGTATTATTCTTACGATCGCACAATTCCCATCCAGCGTCGCCGCGTTCCTTGCTCAGCGGACTGTGCTTTTAGATTTTTCGAGTTTTATGCTGCCTTATTTGATATCCACTCTGGTTTTCACACATCTCCTTTCCGTTATCGCATTCATATTGATCCTCATCTCCACCATGTAGCTCTCTTGATTTTCGAGGATTCCTGCAAACTGGCGGCGACAGCCATTGCCTTTCAGCCATATTTTGCGCCTGCGATACGCACCTTTGATGCATTGAAACATAGTGTTACTCGCACCACAGGACAGGTAATCAGTCACAGAAAATTCTCTGTGAATCATTATCAAGGTCTGGTTTAATACTCGAAACCTCGTGCTCAGCAAATCACACTGCCTATTATGACCTTGTGAGCGAAAACACATTGCACTGTATGTTTTGTTTCTGTTTTCCTTGTGTGCTCCGTGCCTTCTTTGCGCAATTTTGACCTTGTTTTGCGTATGACTATCGTACGTCGAGAAATATATACCAACTAACAAATCTTTCAAATTACTCAAGGCTGCTCTCATCCCCTCTCTCTTCGATTCGTATCGTTCGTATTTCCTGTGCATCACCTCTGTAAAACCTGATCATGCCTTGCGCATACCTTTCGCAAATCAAGACATATGCATTCTTAATTATTATTATTATTAATGAAATAATTCATCATGTGATATCATCGCTTAACTCAACATAAAGAACCCATGGAATGACTGCACAACTGTTTCATCCGGTAGCGTAATGCCTAAGGCGTTCGACTCAAAATCGTTCGTCCCGAGTTCGCGTCCCATTTCGGGGGCGGTGGATATGCACTGCTGATGATTCCTAACAAGGATGAAACAGCTGCACAGTGCTTCCATGGTTCTTTTATGGTGAGTTGAGCTATGATATCACACGGTGAATTATTTCATGAAAGCATTCAGCCTCCAACCACTAACATAATAATTATTCAGCTGCTTCGAGGCGAACACTCTTTGAATGCTATGGCCTTCCGGATTCTTGCCTGCAGCTTCATTGAAGTTTCCAGATTTTAGCGGTGGCCGGTCGAACATCTGAGCTTGTTACAGCAGAAGCAGCAGTGAGAATGAATAATGGTTCAGCAGACGAAGATCCATTCATGTTGGTGACGAATAACTCATAAAGCTGCAAGTTAATTCAGGGTATGGTTACCTGCCTTTGCCCGGAGAGTGCTGGATTCCCCACAGTGTCCCTGTTTTCCACTTCCGGCAGATTACTATGGCTTAATGTGAGCAGCCCTTGTTTGTCTCATTTATACGAGATCCAATATTCTCAATATGTTTGGCGTTGTGGATTCTGTTCACACCTTATTGTTAATCTTTGATGTATGTCATGATTACTGTTATGTCACCATATGCATCTGTGACTTCTTTGTCTCAGTGGTGCTTGGCATTTGGGAAGTACCACTTGATTGGGAATTAACTTGCTGATTTCTATGCTGAGAAAGCTTTGTTCTCGGCAGGTCGTGGTTGAATTCAACGGGTTTTGCGCAGGACTAAGGTGTTCTTGCGAAGCCTCTTGAATCCGCTGCATTGTGGCCTTTAAATGCAGGTTATCACCATAGTCAAAAATTGCAGGGTAGTCTGGAAAACGAAGAGAGCTTTCGTTCTCTGAGAGCCCAGCCTAATAATATTGGCAGTCATTGGTAGCTGTTTCTCGGATCCCCCCTAGCGGAATCCTGCGCCTAACTGTTTGCTTGGTTATTCCGTCGCATTCGGCAATACCAGACATTTGAGACGTTGTTCAGCTGTGCGTCACACTACTGAGCATGGTGTCCAGAGTTCCGTCTCGAAAAGACTACGGCCATGAATGAACGTGGATAGACGTGTTTACTGTTACTTTCACTCAAATAACTCATTTTTTAATAACGAATTTGCGTTATCTGCATTATATCTGTTTGTGATTTGGGTCAAACTATCCCCGTGTTGAAGCAGTGGTCGGGTCGATCGGTGGAGCATCAGATAAAGATAATTTAGGTTGGCGGGATCTACTTGGTTGAACCTTGAGTGCGCGCCAAAGGTGGCTATAAATCTGACACCAATTTACTCCACTTTTGTGAGGTGGCGCCTTCTAACGCTAAAATATCTTATCGGGATTACCAAGGAAACTTCTTTATTGCATTTTGTAACCACAACAAACATTAAAACTGCTGCTTAACTGCCGCACCAACGTAGCTATCAGACGTTCTGGAGAAAAGGCTAAAATCCGCTCGTTTCGGTTTCATGCAATCAATATAACTCTTATGCAGAGATCACAGTGATATAAGGCTTATTAAAATCTATGGCAGAAACACTAGATTTAAACTTGGTACTATGCCGACAAACACTGTCAGCCCCGAAGGCATGAACGGAAGAGCTGTTCATAAAGATTTACCTGTTGTTCAAAGAGCCTGCAAAGATCCCCATCCACTGCTTTCCCCGTCGCCATTCACTATCATCATGATACCCGCAATTGGAAAGTCAAAGCACTAAAAAGGCCAAATGGATGAATCCTGGCACCGGTGCATCTGATCAGAGATTCACAATTCGATTCGTTCCTCCATAAGCTTCCCTAGTCTGGGATGGCACCTCGAGACCTCAAAGCGACGTATAATCCAATTTGATGCGGATCACATGAAGAACAGGAGCGTCTTTCAAACTATACGGCACCGAATTGATAGAAGCACACATGGTGACCATGCAATTCACAGGGAGCCCCCAGATGAATCGCCTGTCGGACATAGCAGCAGAAAATTACTTTAAAGCAATCCACTGATTTGAGATTAAGGTTTGACTATAAAACCGATTGTCGTAATGTGAATATCGTATTAAGTTTGCTTGCTCCTAACCTCTGTGACCACTTGAGCATCACTCTTACTCGGCTATGTACGATTGCAATACTGGCAACCCTAACACTCGGCCGGTGCAACGAGAAGACAGTCTGAAGTGGTGGTAGGTTGAATGTATTTCTAGCAGGAGCGTGCGAGCATAGCGTGCGTGGGCAATGCGGAAATGGCGACCACGCTTGGCGGTTAAAGTTTAGTTAAACAAGCAATCCGGAGGAACAAATCCGTGTTCCGATACAGGTTCCCACCCCAAGAAGTTCTTTGGAGAACGGCTTTGATTGGGGTCATAGAGAAAATTCCGGAGTCTGGCGGATGTCTTGAGGCCTCTGCAACGATCACCAATCAGAAACATTACCGTTATTCTGTTGGTCCCGTGGCTGTTTGTTGTTGGGAGCTGAGCACGCGTCGGACACCCAGCCTGAAAAAACCATTGGGAGGTGTACGCGGGTGCGATCCCCCGGCCTAGATGCGCTCGCACACAGTTGCAGCCGGGCTTCCCGCCCGACATGTGCCTGTCAAAATGGTGGATCTCACCAACTCCCACACCCACGGGTCTCCCCTTGCCCAGAATCTTCACCAGGCGGAGTTGAAGGCGAGTGTTTCATCTCGGGTTCACTTCGTCTTCCGGTGTGCACATGATGTCGACCATGACAACGATGGTTGTTGTGCCGGAGTCCGTGGAATCGCGTCAGTCCTGGGATTCTTCCGAGGGAGGGCAGTACAAATACAAAGTAATAGAAACGGTGCTCGTGAAAACCGGTGTATATTCGACTTGACGGTGGACATTCAACAGCGATCAGCGCTGCCCCTTTCGGTATAACATGGGGCGACACACCCATCGGCGCATAAATTATCGCGACATAGATGTCAGCCTTTTAAGTACAGATATGCACTTACGACGGGAGAGTATTCAACCACCTGATATAAAGATAGTAAAAAATCCGAGAAACCCACGGGTTGCCTTACCTTGCGGCCGCTGCGGCTGCTTGGCATATCCAGTACTCCAGGTGCGATTGGTGGTGCTGTGGCTTTGGCTTTACCAGAGGCCCCGTGGGTGGCGCTGGCAATGGCTGAACTCGACCAAGATGGAAGGACTCATCGGATCAACTGAGTCTGTCGTTAGACCCGTATTCCATGGTGGCAGGTCTAATACGATTGATAGACACCGTGTCGTGCCAATCGGCAATGTCCAAAATGAATGCTTCAGGACAGCGTCTTACCACGAGAAACGGATTGGCATAGGGTAGTTGCAGTGGTGGTCGAACACCGACAACGCGCACGAAAACGTTAAGTGAAGCATTCAGTGGCGCTGAATGTAGTCCAAAGGTCGTTGGTCCCGCAGTGGATTGGCGTGAGGCGTTCGCGTGTGTTGTGCGAGACGTGTTCTATAGTCACCGTAACTGAAATGCTTGGGTCTCGAAGGCGTCATCAGATCCTCGGAGAGGGGAACCAAGTAATCAGGCACGAGCTAATTTGGTGTGGTGCGCATTTCCTCTTTAGCAAAACTCCGAATGCTCAAAAGAGCTAACGGTAGTAGTAAGCTCCATGACGGGCTGGCCCCGGCCCACAGAGCAGCTTTAAGATGCCGGTGAAGTCTTTCTACCAGACCGTTAGTTTGCGGATGGTAGATGGTTGATATAATATGCTCGAAAACAAGTGATTTCATAATATTTGAGAACACTTCGTCGAAATTTGAGCTTCGGCGGGTGGTCACCACGGCGGAGCAACCAAATGCACTTACCCAACCCGCCAAGAAGCTTTCGCGGCCTCTTCTGACGGAAAGCTGGGAACTGGTATGGCCTGTGACCAGCGAAGAGAGCGGTCTTCACTGGTGAGTATGTAGACGTAGTCGTAAAACAGTCGGAGAGGTCGTACGAGATCAACGTGTACGTGGTGAAAACGTGTCTTGGCTCCAGGGAAAGCAGCCATCGGAGCTCTGGTAAGTCAATGGGCTTTCGTCCTCTGACATTAGAGGCAGGCGCGGGACTACTGGCGTACGTCACATTTAACCTTGAACTACATGCGACGTTGGATCACTAGCTTCACCGAAGCAGCCTCAACCGGGTGGGTTAGGTTTTGTAACGGATGAAATGCGGTATAAGGGTGAGCTGCTGGAACCACCGGCCTTTAATGACCTTGCGAAACGTCGCAAAGAATTGTATTCTGTGATGCTTTGATAAGTACGACCGCTGAGTTAAAGGAGCTGTCTCGTCGAGGTTTGTCGATATCAGGTTCCATCAACTGGGCCTGGGCCATCGCATCGGGTTCGTTGGAGACAAATGGAGGTTGCGCATACGAGAAAGTGCACCAGCGGTGGGGTTGTCTTCCCAAGAGACATGTCATATGTCTACAGTGAAATGTGAAACAAAGTCTAAGTGGCGGATCTCGCGTGGCAAGTATTAGTCATAGGATGAAGGCAGCTCGTATACCAGCAGTTTACGATCTATGAACACCTTGAATAGACGACCGTCAGATGCGCGCGTGGAGTGCCAGACAGCTAGGTAGACGGCGAGCAACTCCCTGCCAAATGTGCTATGTCTAGACTCTGCCGGCTGCAGCCGCTTGTAAAAGAAAAACGCTTCCGAGAATAGTCGGTGTACTGCTAGAGTGCAGTTTTCACTGCAGTGTTTGAGGCGCCGATTATTAGAAATATGGGTCCTACAAGGTTGGGATGTGCGAGTAGCACCATTCTGGTGATATCATTTTTAATAGAAATGAACGCCTGTTTTGCAGCCTCGGGGAATGCGAACTTACGCTTAACTCCCAGTAACAGATCTGAAAGGGGGTAATTGTTTCTGCACGATTTGGAATAAAATGCTGATATAGGTTAACTAGATCGAAAAATTGCTGTAACTGCCGATAAGAATGAAGCTCTGGGTATTCCTCAATAGCGGTAACCTTATCTGACAAGGGAGCTATAACCGAGGACAATATGATATGCCCTAAGAAAGTGATGTTTAATTTTCCAAGCTCATATTTTGAATCTTTGACCGTTGCGCCATATTTTCTGAGGCGGTAGAAAAAAACACGTACGTGCACGGATTGATGCTCCTCCGAGTGGCTAACTACTGGGATATCGTCTAGTTGCACATAAATATTCTCTAACCCAAGTGTGACCTCGTGCATAAGACTTTGGAACGCTTGAGCTGCACTGCTGAGACCGATAGGCATCTTCATGATCTCGAACAGTCCAAAAGTTGGTGTCACAGTCGTTTTCAGTTTGTCTTCTCTTCTAGGGCATTTGACTTTATGCTGGAACGAAGTCTATGCGACTGAAAATCTTGCAACCGGACAGCGTCGAAGTGAGGTTCTGTGAACTATTCAACTAACCACAAAACCCCGCGCTTCATTAGCTACCCTGATGATCCATTGGGTTAACCTGTCTGTACACCTCGACTGCCTGGCACCCTCA
>LUCM01003487.1:0-38884 GCA_008360955.1 Fasciolopsis buskii | reverse complement strand
TGTTTCACTCACGCAGCAGACAGACATCAATCGAAAGTGAGTCCACTGTCAGAGCCAAACACGCCTGTTGGCTAGCCGGCATTAAAGTGCGCACATTGAAGGAACCCAGATGCAGAGGCTGACGAGGCTTGAGAAAATATGAGCTAACAGACTGAAAACCACCTACTACACTACTTGACAATGAGCCGTTGCCAGTATCGGGCGTGTTATCAATGGGGACACTATGGGTAGGCAGAAGGGGCAAACAGATTGGGTTGGAGACAGAAGAGACAGGTTGAATAAAAGAGAGGGACCCTATGTCATAACAACTATGACGAGAGAGGTTAAAAAACGATGCTAAAAGTAGAAAAGAAAAATCCTTTTTGTTGTACGGTTCGTCATACACTTCATACTCCCTATCCACACCATTGCTCGCTGCAATCTAATTTGTATATCTTGGGTTATTTAAGTCAGCTCTCTCTTTTACCTTACTCTGAGAAGACGAACAGTCGCTATTTTTGGTTCTTTAGCTGAAAGCGTATAAGTTAATGATAGGTAATGATCCTTCGTTTTGCTTATTTTTAGCTGGTGTTGGCAAGACCACGCTCATTTTGTCGCTAGTAAGCGAAGAATTTTCGCCAAAGGTAAGTTCCTTCCTCACCATATGCAAGCGATTGCCACCATGTGAGACTATTGCTTGTTTTTTTACTTTTGAAACTTTTCATCAAACGATTCAAGTCAACAAAATGGGCGAGCACTGGAAATTTTTGTATTCTAGTTCTAATAAGTGAATTTGGTTTTGTTAATGTTACCCTTTTCACATATGGTCGAACTCAGTCTTTTTGGACCGTTTAAATAAAATCGTATTTGGGGATCTAATTTACGACCGATTTTGATCGATGTGCTGGTATTAGTTACCCTGTCGGTCAAAATTTGGATGATAAACAACTGTTGTCGGTGTCTGGATCCATGTAGTCAGTCCGTGATACTACCAAAACGTTCGAAAACACTAATTTGTGAGCTTGGTATAGTAGAGTGAGCTGGACTTCCTTGTTGAGGTTTTCGATGGCTTTCCACGGGAGGCTTGCAGACATTAGGTGATTTCAGCATCTGAATTTGCTGTTTGGTAAATTCAGAGAAGCGGGCTGGCTTCTCTAGGCGTTAAGATCGACAAATGTGATAACTATAATTTCTATTTTCGGACCATAAACTGTTTGTAAAAAGGAAAAATTCTAACCACGAGGAGTGGTAGCAACTCACTTGGCATTTCTTCATATTTACAGTTTTGGATCCGAGTTGAGTATATTGCATCGGGGGCGAGAATCAGACAAAAGTTATCGATCATTGTGATTCTTGTGCGGGGACCCACCACCCAGCGTCCGGCCTCTTCGAATCGTTGGTGATGCAGATCGACTACATCGCTGTTATCAGCCAATAACGGCGGAGCTGCTTACAAGATGGCCGGTCATGCTGGAGGACTCCCTCAAATCTGACCAATCGCTAGTCTGCAAGGTGGACGCTCGAAACACGAGCGCTACAAGATGGGTTGTCTCAAGCCGAATATCCTATCATGCCTGGAAGGTCAGTCTGTAAACAGACGTCTGACGAAGTAGTCTCCTGGTTGGAGATTGATTTGAGCTGGCAACTCAGTCGGGAAAATGAATAGAAATAATTGAACCAAGTAAATGGGCTTCCACTCAGCCATACGCGGCTGCCTTGTGATAAGGTTCTTGTTAAAACCAAAGGCTTTGGTGGGAAACCCTAATCGTTCTTCTGTTTTGGAGGTTGGATTCGGTAGCAGCACCCGTTCACCATTCTCCATAAGTTACACGTCTACAAAGAGTTCCATACAGCATCGGTCGTCGCGCAGGATGATCAGGACCGCGCTGTCCATTGCATCGAGCGGGGTGGCTAGTGATAAGTATGCTATTGATCAGACTTCCTTCTTTTTATCCAACCTGTCTCTCCTGTCCCGAACCAAATCTCTTTCCGTGATCGGTCTGCCTGTAATACCTTTACGGATAACGCCCGATACTCGCAACGGTTCATTGGTAAATGGTGTAGTAAGTGGTTTCCAGCCTTTTCAGTCTCCGAATGTCTGCACTCCCATGCCAGCTGGCCAACAGGCGTGTTTATCTCTGACAATGGACTCATTTTCGACTAATGTCTGTTGCGTCAGTGAAACACGAATTCAGGATTCGAATAGGGTAATTCAACTGACTACGCCCATTATCTCATCAGGATATTTCCTGCACACTTCAGGAGATGAAGCAGCTCAAGCGGTGGGTCAACGGGGCTGTAAGACTAGTCTTGAGCAGGGAGATAAAAGCGGCCTTTATCAACTGGATCCCTCTTGATAGTCGTTTGTAAGCCGTAAGAGTCCAGGAATCAGTCGGCGTTCGGAAGGATAGCTGTGCTAGGCGCAACTTCTTTGTTCTCTTGGCATACACCGCCACAGATTGCAACATTGACATGCAAAAAGACGAGTTTAATGACGAGCTCATCACTCTTGTTCGGAAGAGTAAAGGCTATAACATTGTAGTGGTAGCAGGTGACTTTAGTGCACAAGTTGGAAAACTGAGTGCATCGGAAGCTTGTTTAAGTAGGCGGTGCTCCTCATTTGTTCAGCGAACAGATGACGGGGACAAGCTTATCCAGTTTTACGCAGACAACCGTTTACCCTTGTCTAGGACGAATTCCCGACGCAGTTTGCATTGCACAGTGAGGTGGCGTTCTATCTCGACAGATAGTCTGAGTCAGGTCGACCATATCACAATAAGTTACTGTTGGCGCGGTTCTGCCAAGCAGTGTAAGTTGTACGAGTCCACGTACGTCAAATCGGACCATGTACCAGTTTTGATGCGGTTTTTGCTGCAGCTCAACGGCCATCGACGCAGACCGCAGGTCCGGTTGGCCGTGGGAGATCTATCTGGTTCGGCTGTTTGCGCCAGCTATGAGCAAAAATTATCGGAAGAACTAAGTACCTCGACGAGCAGCAATCTAGACGAGCTTTGGGATAGAGTCAAGTCGGCGATGCATTTGGTTTTAGGTTTCGCCTGTGGTCCTAGATCTAGCGTTCATCAAAGACATTGGATCTCACAAGGGTTGTTCGGTTTAATGGAGCAAAAATATCAGCTCCCTAACTGCAAGGAAGTGAATAAGATGAGTCGAAAGTTGCAGCGTCAGTTGACCATAAGCCTTAGGAATGACCGTGAAAACTGGTGGGTTAAGGTAGCCGAAGAGATGGAAGTGGCGTCCGCTTCAGATGACAGTCAAAGACTGTTTAAGCTTATACGCGACAGCGGTGGGCGGCGAACTTCGGTTAGTGAAGTTGTGTGCGATGGAAATGGGTTCCCATTCATGGTAAATAGCAAAGACTCGACCATTGGGTCGAGCATATCAAGAATCATTTTAGCCGTTCGCACGCTAATGTAGTTAGTCCGGCAATCGATGCTGCGAATCCTTGGGTGACTCTACTTCGGTTTCCCGTTGGGATTCAAGAGTCGAATATTCAACTACTGATAAAAAGGATTTTTTTACCTTGTCATCTACTCCACACAGGACTGTCAGTCAGGTAAATTCCTTGGACATCGGTTGCTTTTTCGGGTACCCACAAACTTCCTTCTCCCAACTCCACACTCAGATGAGAAATGATTGATAACAGGGGTGGGTTTCTAAATGTAAGAAAGCAAGATACAATGCTGCCGTTTTTGATAACCTCAACATTTGCAGTTTGAGTAAAAGTATCGGCCCACGTGAATCGAATGCAAATATGATAAAGAAACCCGACTGCTCATTGATTCATCCTCATGTATTTCGTCTGCTGCGCTGTATTGAACACTTCACTGAGGGATTGCGTTGCTTCAGTTCCCTAGTAGCATTTCGAGAGATGTCTGTGAGAAAAATAACGCGAGCAAATGTCAGTCCTTTGTCAGAATTGTTTTTTTTTAAAAAGTGGATTATGTCTCTTTTCTCGAGGAATGGTTAGATTCTGTTGTGAGTTCTCGGATCAGTCTTACTAAACGGATGAATGTCTAGGGTTTAGTCTCGATTAATGCTTGTATCGATACGCAATACGGATTAAAAATTCCTGTGGGAACTACAGGTTGATTGTTTCGATAACTGTCGCATTCAAGCTGCTCGTAGGATGCGGTGACACTTCTGGATGGCGCTGTTATCCTCCCTTTTATTCTTACAGTTTCATGCGATTCAGTCGATAGCGTGTTTTTGTAGCACTGCCTCTCGCTGAATCATGTGCATGAGGACTTCACCTATCTTTTCCAGTCATTTGTTTATCGGCAAATGTCAAAGGATCAAATATTTTTCATCTCAAAAAGGTCAAAGGTTTGTATTCTGTTTGCCGATCAGTTTATTGGTAGACGGCAAATCACTGTCGTCCTACTCGTTACCACACCTAACCTATTGAGACCTCATGTGATTCTTTACCGCCCCAAGTTTCAGGGTCATAGTTGGGAGTCTCCATCACCATACGGTGAGGCCTACTGGTTATGGGACAAACCCCTTCTACACATGTCAAGGGTGTAGTAGTAGCTTTCTTCACTCCATTTATTTTATTATACAAAAATTTCCCTTATATTTATGTAAAAAGGCCTCAATCGTCCGGAAATTGTCATTTGGAAAGTGCTCAGCAGTTGTCTGTTGATTCCAGTCCGTGACATTTACGTCCAAGTGGGACGGTGTTGACCACTTGGTCACCGTCAGCTAGAATCGAATTCGTGCTTGAATCGTTTCTTCCTTCGGTGCTTGTTACGAAAAGTGCGCCCATCAAGGTTGTCTTCCAGCTTTCAACAATTTGTTGTATGCCTTTGTCCTTTTGAATTTTAAGCAATTGTTTTGGAACGTGTTGTACCACTTCAGTCGATTAAGTTTTGCTTTAGGTCATCTCGTTGTATTTGCTTTTTGAATGACAAAAATTGGGATTTGGAAGACGATATTGGGGTCGTGTGTGTTTGTTTGCTGTCTGATTCAAGGTGTTCGGAGGATTCGCAATGTGGCCTATTACTCTGGTGGTGATTTTAATTGTGTGCACTATAAAATTGGAATCTTGCGCTTCATTGAATATGAAAACTGCCATGTCGGAAATTGTTACACTTTGAATTGGGAAACTGTAATTGTGATCTGACAATGAAACAATGCGGTTGGTTTAGAGCACGTACGACACATCTCACCCGGGACACATCGATCTCAACTTTACGTCCGATCCCATACATCAGTTGATTGCGATATTCCATTGGGGTCAGTAGGGGCTGTGGCAAAGGAATGAATGTGAACAGATACCGCAAGTACGAATAAACTGCGAACCACACAATTTGCAACCACTTCTCTGCTTCCTCGTCCTTCACCTTGGTATTTTTCAAGTCCTAAATTAATCACTTTGATTCCTGCCTTGTGAACGGTGAATAAAACGGCGATGAACGTATGATGATGATATGCAAATTATTGTTTCTTCCTCCATCTCTTCTCTTCAGTTCACTGCCGACGGTGCTGTTTGCGTTTTTTTGTAAACCAAGATCTCTTTCAAATTTGCTCGCTTCACCCGTCCTCTCGAAAGACTAGTAGACTCATTTTGATTTTCCGACTAATTTATGTGATTAACGTAATAGGAGTGTATTTCCTTTTTGGATTCGTTTGACGCGCTGACGGACGCATTGCACTGGGTGAGATCAATGCTATCCTGGTGCACGTGACACCGCCAACGTTTACCGTCAGTTGGAATTTCACGTTTCATGTTTGATTTATCTCGTCCGCATCATCATCGTCATCATCGTTCAGCGTTAAGCAGCAGGGCAAGCCCCGCTGCCTTTTCCCCAAGGTTACATGTTTGTAAAAGAGTGAATATCCAAGGGGAACAGGGAGTGAACCTACATAGGTGGGAAAAGATAATATGCTGCTGTAGCCAACACACGGAACACAGTCTAACTTTGCAAATGCACTTTCTCAGTCATTCTGATTCGATAGAAAATAACAATACAATCGCCACTTTTCGCGATTCACTGCCATATTCTTCAGTGTCTCCAGCCAGTTAGTTGACGGATCCTTCGGACCCCAACTACCATTCATCGAGTAATGTTTAACTCGTTGCGGCCATTCCCACATTAGTGCAGAAGGAGTGCTAATAGTGAGATGTAAATATAACCTTTTTTTGAAAATGCTTTTTATGATAGACTTTTGCTTTTATTTTGCTATACTGTTCCACTGTCCGTGAAACCGACTTCATTACAGATATAACCACGATCCCGACCACAGAGCTGACATTGATGCCATAATCTAACAAGGTCCAACATGATGACATGATTTTTCACAGAAAAAACCCTGTTTCTAATTCTGTCTTAATTGGAGTGAACATCCTGATGTTACTCTGCGTGAAACTGTGTCTCGCTTAATTTTTGTGCACCGCTTATTCTGAACAAGGCTGAGAAATAAAGTTATGATTATGAAAGGTACTCCTCTGAACTCAGGATCATCGGTTTTCAAATTTAAACCCATCAGCCGTGTCGATATACTGATCTGTTATCAGTGATTTTGGTTGTGATGTTTAAGTATTCCGATACCGAAATTTCCTCGTCCACCTTTTTTCATCTCTGCTGGGCTCCTCTGACCCATCAAATCAGAGCGGGTTAAGCGTAAATGAACATCCCCGAAACAACTGTAGTTTGATCATTTCCATATGTGTAAATGTAATGAAAAGGGCTTGAAAAATTGTTCCACTGTCAGGAAACGTCTATCCTCGTGGTCCTTACATTTAGTGCATAATGCACTCCAGCGGGCTCAGGGTTTCGCCGGTCGGCCGCAGTTTTAGAGTCAAACCGGGTACTTCCAACTACTATGACTGACATTCAAAAAGAACAATATCGCCTTCACATCAATATCATGATGTCAACTAAGTATGCTCCGTTAATGTCTCATTTATGGGAAGCGAATCTAACAGTCGCACTCACCCGCTGGTAACCTTATTTGTTTTCTTTATCGTTACTTTCAACCGTTCCCTAGGCACCTGCGCAAGCGGAGGAAATCACAATCCCCGCAGACGTTACTCCAGAGCGTGTTCCCACTCAGATCGTGGATTACTCGGCTCGCACAGAATCTCAGGAACAGTTGTGCTCGGAGATTCGTCGAGCTGATGTCATTTGTCTGGTGCATGCTCTAGATGACGAGAAATCTCGGGAACAAGTAAGTTTTTTTTTCTTGGTCCTGTTTTTGAATGGTATTTCTACTTGCCCAAGATTGTCAAACGGATTAAGCGTCCGTTGCCCCCAAAAATTCTAGGCCGTCTTGGTGGAAGGAAGGAATTCTCTGTCGTCTGGCTCTTTATCATACCGGACCTGTTGGGACTTTATGTGGCTCTATGCCTCTCGAGTCGTGGCTTCCGACTCTCTCCCTTCCCTCGTGTAGTGCGCTGTAGCGGCTATGACCCCTGCTCTCCACTAGAGCCATGCGTCAAGACCGTAATAATCAAAATAGAGATTTTTGATGCGACCAAATGGTTATTCTGTGACGCGGATTGCATAGCTTTGACTGGACTGTTCGAGCCTTGTCACCACGAATTTTCAACCTTCTCACTCGGGGGCATTTCTGCGTGCACTTGATGCGCAGACCTTCAAACGTTGTCATTTCATTAAACGTTAGAGATCACGAAGTTGAAAACTTACTTCTTTTTTATCTTCTAGAGTGCACAATGATTGATTTTATAAGATGGTTACACCTTCGTTTCAATTGTGCTCTCTACAGAGGCGGTACTCATCGAGCGCTGTGTGCAACGTTCTGTAACCGACGATGAACGCTCGTTATATCATTTAGTGTTGACGTGCATTAAACTTTTGTTAGTCGGCTGGGATAGCCAAGTGGCTATGTTGTTCGGCGCAAAATCGTTCTTCTTTTGTTTGCATCCCGTTGCGGTTGCGACAAATATGTCCTGCTGATCATTCTACCAAAGATGAAGCAGCTGTGAGCTTTGATATTGCATAGTGAAACGTTTCATGATGTGATAACCAACGGGCAATTAGCTCCCGAAGCGGCCCGGCTTTTTATTGTTCCTACGCTTTCTTCTTGAGCTAAGTTTTTTTAATCCATGGTCACATTTGAATCGTAGTGATCATGTAGGCGTCTTAGAACAGATTTTTTGCTGAACTACCTACTTGTTCGCGATCCGCGGTTTATCCAGTCATACTCCATCCTATTTAAACGTGCTCCTACTGTTATGCGGTCGAACAAACTGGTCCCGCACACCACTTTGGCGATTGAGAACGACGTACCAAATCAATCTTGAGGATTAGTTCTAGCCATGCATGTTGGTCTTCTTTTCCGGACCACTCTCACGCAAGACTGGAGAATTGGCTGCGAACAGCCAACTAGCTGAACCTACACTTGGATACTTATCAGTGACCGCGGTTGTCTGACTCAGTGTTGCGCAATGTTTTCAAGCGGTCAGGTTTCACATGCCATTGCATTCCGGTTTCTGATATGCATAGCATTAGTTATTGTTCGTTTTATACAGGAAAAAAATCTCATCCGAACATTTCCCTCGGATCGTATCCTCGAGAGAACGGCTATTAGGGTACGGCTACACTTAATTTTCTTATCGAAATCGAAATGCGGACGCTGTGATAAATAAAAAAACAAATTATTATTGTCATTCATAATGTCACCGTCTTGTTTGCTGTCAGTTATTGGCAATCGTAAGTTACGTGAGAAAAGCATTGCAATTTATTACAGAAATTACCCGGTATATATTTGTGCATCAATGTGATCAACTAGTCCACGGTTCAGAACGCTCTCCCATAGGTTTGCTTGTATCTAACTTGTCTACTTGTTTCACCGTTTACTGTTCCTAAATTATTCGTCTGTTCTATGCTGCACGGCTTATTGATTCTTCTAGTGAGTTTTTCTCCCTTGATTTTCCTACACTTTTTCTCCACATTCTTTTTTCTACACTGGCTGCGTAACACATAAGTTAGAACTTCCAAAGCCGTTTGTTCTTTCCTGGTGCTTTTCGTGGGCTACAATAAACGACGGTCTCAGACGATGCCGTTTCAGAGATTGATGCAGACACACGCGCAAATGATGTCAATCATCATTCTCTCCCTCTTCCTGTTTTTCATCCGCAGATATCATCGTACTGGCTTCCACTGATCCGGCACAATACCCCCAATCCAGATTCTCACATTCCCATCGTGCTGGTTGGCAATAAGTTGGATTTGGTTCCCGAGAGCAAATTAGAGGTAAGTTTCGATTGAAATATCGTAACAAAATGTCCCCACCTACTTACCACAAGTACAAACCATCCAGACGTAATTTCCGAGAACAAAGTCCATCTTTTCGCCTTTTTATCCCGTAATAGAATGAGTCATTTTCTCGCCCTCATCGTTTTCCCCAGACAGAACTTTTTCGCTGTCATCACGGATTGGATTAGGTTACCCTTAGAGGACTTTGATTATGGTACATCCTTCTCATCGTCGATGTCATGGCAACCTGTTGAACCGAATAAGGGGCGTTACTCAAACATCTATTCTGTATTGTCTTTTTTCCAGATTTTAAATTGAGTTTTTCTCCTTCTGACTCAGCCTCCTTCCCAAGTCGTCTGAACTTTGCAGATGTAACTAAAACATATTAAATACTCATTGTTTGTTTCTGAAAATTTCATTTCTTTGATGTAATGCTTGTTTAGTCATTGTGATTGTCAGAGTTTGTCAATCATTTAGGGCTTCATTACTAATCAGGTTACATTGATTTAAGGGTCATTATCTTGAGAAACCTGTCGTCTAAATCAGTTGTACTCGGCAAGTTTAAAAATCCTCGCCACTGCACAATTGAGCAGTAGAATACCTAGAGGTGAATTTTGATGGTTAAAGGGTTTGTTAGTTAACTAGAAAACGACCTTCTACTCCCCGTGACAGTGTCACTGGTAGGCTACAAACACTTTTTACCTGTATTGGTACCACATCTGGCCGATAGTGGTCAAATAGATTCGGAGTTTTGTCATCCCGATAAGGTCAAAGATCCGACACATTGTCGTGATCAGATGAGCCAATCTCAAATGTTTGACTTTCATGTGCTATCAGGCTTCGAAAGACAAAGTTCCTAAAAGAAGAAAGAAAAGAAATGTTATGCAGACTTCTCTACATGGATGATAGTTCATCCATTTTACACCTCTACACCATCGGTTGTCCATCGAGATGCATGGTTTGTCAGTGAGCTTTGTACTACCCGGTTACCCAAACGAAAGTAGCAGTGGCGTTCGATGGTTCTATCATTGTTTGTCGCATCTCCTTTGGTTGAGATTTCTAAATAGATTTCAAAGGTCCGAGATCTCGGAAATGACAGTTCGAATGCCAGATCTCCATATCACTCAGGTTTTAGATGAATATTTTTTTGTCGCTTGGCTCGTTAAGGCGTCTGACCTCATTGAACGTTGTGTTCTTTTGTTATACACATATTTGAAATTGAGTTTAATTCCTTGTCAATGGGTATCTGGAGTGACTGAACATCCTTGATCAAACTCCGCCACTGTTGTTCTTATTTGACATTTGGAGTTTATCAGTCGGTGGCATTGGTCGTGGTGTGGTTCATGGTGTTGTGTACTTGACCATTCTCACCGCGTAAGCGCAAACAATCGGTTGTGCGCATGCCATTTCCAGCTTGATCCATTTCCGGAATACACGTTTGCTATGGGGTCGTAGTTTTTTCCGGCACACTTCCACGATTGTCTGTGCTTCTCACGTAATCTTCCCCTAACACAGTGATTTGTTATTGCTGGTTGATTTTTAGCCGTGTTTGATTGCCTACCCTTGTCTGCTGTTTGGTTGCTCCTATGCCATGGAAATACTCACGCAACCACGCTTTCCGGTTGATTCCTCTGTTAACAATGATTCCAGCATGTGGTGCTATGCTGGTTATCTACGGCCCCGTGTTACCCTCAACATTCTACTGCCGGTTCGAATGAGAGTGTAGACAGTATTGTTTTTCGGGAATTTGACGGACAGATTTCGGCAATTGTAGACCTGTAAACCACTAACTACATCTTATTCAATTTGTCAAGACAGAAAGAAGACGTGCAACGAGATACCGACATTTTCGATCGCGAAGTACCTGGGCGCATCGGGTCACAAAGATGACTTAACTCAATCTTTCAAACTACTAGTGTGCAGTGTAAGCTCCAGACTACTGGTGTTCATTGGAGCTCTGTTTATCAACGTGTATCGACCAGCGCACAGGAGCCGTTGACCGAGTGTTAGTGTACTTTGTCCTAAATCCACACCAATTTCCTCTGCCCGTCACTCCACTTCATTGGCAACCGCATGCATCAGACTTTCGTCCAACTCAGTTCACAACTTCTTGTTATCTGGAAATCTTAATATTTTACGTTCACGATCGAGAAGAGCAGACAAAATGCTTGCATCTCGTGGCAAATTGTGAAATTGATCCAATGATAGGTGATAAATCTCTGACCGCGGTTAGACTCAAACCCACGTTTTTTATCGCGTGTATTCTACCAGCTGAGCCGCGAGGCCACGCCGAACGGTATTTGGGGATCTCAATTAAGGACCAATGGTTACCTGTCCAAATTCCACCAGCACATGGAACCCACCACAGTGAACTTTTGGCAGCTTGACTGTCAGAACGGGATTTCCCTATGAATCAACCGGAATACACTAGTTAGTTAGTTCGCTGGTACGATTGGTCAGAAAATTTGGCTAGCACATTTTGGCAATTGGTTTTGAGAACTAGTATCTGATTCTGACCGTAGTCCCACTTCTCGTTGAACCACTGATTTCACGGAGTCAAAAGTGACACTGAAAAAAAAACTGTGAATGAGCTTGGTCGGATTTGGAATTCATCAGTGTAGACAAATGATGAACTCAGGCAGGCCTGGAAAAGATGGTCAGCATGCAACGGCAATGCGATCTCATTCCAAGTCTGATATCGCTCTTGTTTTGACTTTAGAGTGTAGCGTAAGCCTTAGCGCAGAATTTTTCAAAGGTTATATTCTGATCGTTGAATAGTGTAAGTGTGACAGGACGCACCGCAGAATTCTATCTCCATTTTTACCACACAGTGATTTACAGCATAACGGGCAAATTACATAATCATTCTGTTTCCCCTTTTCTATATGTATTCTCCATTCACTTCAAATCGTTTGATTTGTCGTTCGCAATCCGTCCCCCGATCGATTGTTGAATTTCTTTTCCGGTTTCTGCACTCCCTGACATTTTTCGTTCGTTCAGAAAGTGCTCCCGATCATGTCCGACTTCTCCGAAGTAGAGACTTGTATTGAAGTAAGTCTCACATCTGCTTAGTTTGCAATTCTCGTTCCTTATTCATGATTTTATCACGTGTAGTCAGCTGAACAACTGGGCGAGAAGTCGATTTGTTCTATCTAGTCACGCTTGTGATCGGGTTGTTGATCTCAGTGAGCCACCCTGCTGATCACCAACAATGTCTTTGTTGCTGTCAGCCCAAACATACCGCGATGTAAGTCAGCTCACATGCATACTAAGAGCGTTTGTTGATGTGTGAGCTTACTAAATCTGCGTTCAATCCATAACAGTCTGCTCTCAGCACAGAGGTGGGTCTGCGTGTCTGCTCATATAATATAATATATATATATAATATGATGGTTTGGTTTGACCGTTGCGTATTCAGTTCCGTGAAGTGCCAGCCGTTTTCATTTTGCTTCCCTTAGAGTAACTCACTACTGACACTTTCCGTGAGAACGACAGCGTATAGAAGAATTTAACCGCAAAAGCATCACGCATTTCATTAAATTTTAATGACCAACAACATTCTCAGTAATAAAATTTAGATTTACACTCTTATACCCTTGGATTTTTCGAGTTCAGTTGATTTAGATATGTGTGATCACGCGGTACACGTGACAAGCAAGTATGACGTTTCCCAATCCGGTTTAGATTTGGATAGCAGGCTAGCCACCGTATAACCTTGACATCCTGATACCGTAGTCACTGTTTCGTCGTGCGCAAACAACTGACAATAGCATTATCCTGGTTGGAATAGGGTGTTATCACGCTGGTTAGCATCAAGAACAAACCTTTTTCAATATGTCAATTTGCGCAATAACATCTTGTATTTCTTCAAATAAAATCCTATTTTTTCAACTTCGCTTGAACTATTTGTACGTTTAAATGGAGTTTTTGTAACGTCATTTGAAACTTCCAAGCAAGATCTATTTTCGGCAGATATACGTGATTGGTTGCCCAACAGCTACTCGTCATCTATCGGAACCCCCCCCCGTGACCCTAACTCTTTTTACCGACTACCAACGTGGATAAGCGGAATTCTCATTCTTGCTGCACGTGTCAGATTTCGTGATTGTGACACAAGCACGGTAGACTCAGCCGAGGTTCAATCATCGCGAAGACGACAGAATATTGACGAACGGGGTCGCGTCTCTGCGAGGCTTCTCAACGGTGATTTAGAGCTATCCTCCTAGATCTTGGTAGCCTTGATGTGGCTGGTTTGTCTTAATACGATCGATAATTTCGTTCGAATCCCGAGATTGTGAGCATGACGTGCAACAGTTAACAACAAATAACGAATCATGTAAAGTAAGGAAACTCATCAAAATTGGTTGTGTTCTGCAATATTGACGCAGTGGGACAAGAGATCATCATTTCTCAAATAACATTGAGTTTACAAACGGTCTTTAGCCATATCCGTTTGGAATAGTGAAATTCAGTCAATAAATGATGTACGGATTTCGGTTTGGCTAGATCGGTCTTGTCATAAGTTACGCGCCCCCGCAGAGCAACTCCCTTGGTGTGCGCTGCTTCTCGAGATAGGTAATGAATGGTTGAAAGACGGGCACAGATGACCAATCCCTTCTGTCTCGATTCATTCTTTTGACCGTAGCTCAGGTTGCTGGTCCATAGCGTGACGAGTGGATGTAAAAATCGTGCCCGTTAGACTGTCCTAAGTAGGCCGTTTTGGATTACCAAATTAATGTTCATGAGGTTCCCCAAATCGGCGATTGGAGATACCAGGCGATAGTGGCTAAGTACTGCAGTCAGCGGCGTTCTTTCATTCGAATTTTTTTCCTCTTATTCAGTTTTTCTGACTTAGGACTTCAAGATTTTTTGTTTAACTAATATTCGGTGCTGCGAGGCAGTGACTATGAGCAGAGCGCGTTATTGCAATCTTGACGATTGTTATGAATAACAGCTGAAACTGTGAGCTCGTTGGATTCCTTGAACCAAGCTCTGATGCAAATAATTACATTCTCCTCTCATTCTGTACATGCGCGTGTGCGTACATTTGCTGACCGCACCGGTGGTTTAGTGTGCCGACCGCCGAATAGTTCCAACTGAGCGCTACCGTTACCGAAAGCTGATGGCGGTTGCAAAATGACACTGATTTTCTTCAGGTAGTGAATTGGAGGCATAACAGGCTAGATTTTCCACGCGGTTAGTCATTAAAATGTGCATGACCTAATTAAAGTATTATCCCGAAATGTGAGGGCGTTATTCACTGTGATCAAACTGGTCGTCTACAACTTTTCTCACATCGGTTTCATATGATGTCGCACCCGTGTTGCATTGTCTTTCCAAATGTTAGCTTGGTTTGACCGTGATCAGGGTGACTGATTAAACTCTTCTCATTTGGATGTTCCTAAGTTCACATCTCATCATTGCCAGTCTTATTCGGAGTAGCCGTGAACCTACTCCATCGCCTGACTTGTTACTGCGCCCAACCTTCTATGATTCTTGTCCTTTTCGAGTTTCATGTCGCGATGCCAGTTCTCTTCATATGGAGTAATTGACTGTTGATGCTACACGGTACACTATTTTCACACTAACCGTTGAATAAGTGTGTGGCAAAAAACCGTCGGATGTCGTTAACTTCGACGTGTCAATGCTGCCCACGGTGGTAGCAAGTGTTGTTCCACGATGAAGAGCTATGATTTCCTTCCCAAAGGTTCCGGACTATACGCAAAAAGTTTCGGATTCATAGTAGTCTGTTGTATCTCATCGTCATCTTCATAATCGTCCAGGTAAATGTGAGTTATCACAATTAAATTACTGAACTTAATTGGCTTATCGGTTTAAATGTATGTACATGCAGACATACCACTGGTTTAAGGCACCACCAAGAGAAAAATCAACTTCGTGAACAGTACACGTTACAACATCAGATGTAAACACTGAAGGTTTGTGCACAAAATCCCTGGAATCGGGCGACTGAACGTCAATTACAGTACGATTATAAAATGTGTGGTCTTGAATATTCCTAACAAGATTGAAAATCAGTCAATGAATCTGGACGTGCGCAGTTTAGAAATAGGAAAAATTATAACAGATCTCCGGGAATCGGGAATTGCGCAAGCGCTCAGCGATGTAATAACATAGGCATGAATGTTTGCAAAGTTTGATTTTGGCGGACTGGACAAAATTAGGCGAATTCAAGGAATTCTAACAAGATTGACACGAAAACTCCTACTTGCACGGAACCGACTAAGTGTATGCAATTAATTTTTCTCAAACTTTTTTCTACGGTCTCGATATCGTTCTTTCCATTATACCGGAAAACCGTTTGATATTTTTTCCGGTTCCTGCGGGTTTCTTATTTTCTGTGTCAACTTATCACATATGTGTCTCTTCTGCTTCTTTCTTCAGTGTTCTGCAAAAAGTCTACTAAATCTCAGCGAAACATTCTGGTTCGCACAGAAAGCCGTACTCTATCCAACTGCCCCACTGTACGATGCGGACAGAAAGGAGGTAAGTATTTAATGAACAGACGAGTTTTTCTTATTCACAATTGGATTCTCTGATATGTTCATCCGTTTTATCCAATATAAAAGCGCATCGTATGACTGGTAGTCCTACGTCTGTATTGCGGCGACACACTCGAACGTAGTTGTGTTTGCGCTGTCAGCTCACGTATTGCGTTATGCTTTTATAAATGTATCAGCCTATTGTCCAAAAATCAACGTCAACTGAAGAATGTTCTATGTGGTAGTTCTGATTCCAGTAATTTTGAGGAAATTTTGTCATAATTGCCGTCCCATTAATCAGTGTGGAATCAACTGTGCCGGTTCCCAGAACGGTTAGTGAAACTCAAATCCTGAACGTCCAACCTTCATTGCCGTTTAGTGACGTGTACGTTTTTTCAGTTTCACAGTCTACTGGCTTTTATATCTTGCGGGAATTTTCTAAATACCATTAATTTAAGTTAAGTTCATGCTATTTTCCCTTTCTGTCATTTCTCGGATAGCTCACTCCAGCCTGTGTTCGTGCCTTGATTCGAGTCTTTCGAATTTGTGATACTGACAACGACGGATACCTGTCCGATCGTGAGCTTGAAGCGTTCCAGTCTCGATGTTTTTCAGTCCCACTAACCACACAATCCTTGCAGGATGTGAAACAACTGGTTCGTCAATCCTGTCCCGGTGGTGTCACCCTCAGTGGGATCACGCAAAAAGGTAGATGCTTGATTTCCACTATTCCAAACGAGTAGTCGTTTGTCACCCCACTTCTTCGTGAATATCCGTCTGCGTTCATGTTTACCTGTTTTTTTTTTTACGACAGATGCGCTCGAATAATAGCCCCAATGACTGACCCTATGTAACTCCTTAGTTCATTCAACTGAAGGGATGAATTTTCTGCGCTCACATCTTTATCTGACTTTGGATGATGTAATTGTGCCTATTTTCGATTTAATTTGTTCATGAGATAGTCCTTCGTGCTATGTGACCTGTTGATACATTTAACCCGTAGTTCCCAAGGCTCACTACTACATGACTAAGGGGAATCGGGTTCCATGCGTTTAAACGCGAGGATTTAAACCAAATGCATCTCATTAGTGGGACGTGATAACTTGTTGGGAAGAGGCATTCGTGCATGTGCTCCGTTCAGATATGGTACATTTGTACCAAACCTGGCCGTTGAGAGCACAAAATATATGAAGATTATTGGTGTTTGAACACCGTTATTCTCGTAATGTTGGTAGAATATGATTGAAGGGTTTTTTGAATAACTCAAGATTTAGGCATAGAGTACTGGATCCTAAGGTCCAGTCTTTAGGATAGACACTGAATCAGCATAAGTTGATGTGTTTGGGACATGTTTTGGGCATTCTCACAGAATGACTGTCTGGCTCGCTGTACCATGTTGTCCAAGCCAGGTAATGGTTAGAAGATGGTTCCAGGTGACCAGCCGAGGACATGGAGAAAGAGAATGAAAAGTTTAACCGGTTGATTAACTCGTGTAGTTCCCATTAGACTACCGGGTTGGGGCCCGCGAGATCCCTCAAACCAATGATTGAAGACAATAAGTGATATGGTTTAGTGCCTCAGTCAGTGGCGTTTTTGCATTCGAAACCTTTCTTCTTCATACCTCTTCAATTGACTATGTTACAATTGATCTGTTACTCCTCGCTGTTTTCCTCTGCTTGAGCAGATGGTGTTGTCGAGTGGAACGTGGAACGTTTGTGCAAGATAATGGTTGTCCAAACTGAACTGAGGTGTGCTCGAACAGTTGTACCGCAGATAGTCAGACAGCGATAAATGAGCGATCTACTTTTACTTTGGCAAAGCGATCTACTCCAGTACTCAGAATAATGTAGTGTATGTCTATGTGTATAGTTTGTAGTGTTAGGAGTGTGTACGGAAGCCTTTCGTTGGAATTCCACAGAAGAATCACAACTGTGATTCGTTCATAATCCTTTGACATTTGGGCTGAGCCAATCTTAGGAAAACGACAGAGTGCCACCGGAATGGATAGAAATTGTAAGTAGTATCTTGATGAGTGAACGAAATTTGCCCGGATGCACACGGCCGGTTTCGCGGTTATTGCCGCTCGTCTGGGGTGCACGTACCCGATGCTCTTTCGTCCAAACATTCTCGTACTTGTACATTCTCATTCAAGATATCTCACCAGAATCTAATTTGTAGTGTTCCTAATCATTCAGCCATCTGAACTACAACGAACTTTCACTGTATTCGACGGAGTTTTCACGGAAATCAAATTCACAGTGGAGACAGAACGTGACAACAGTCTACCGTTTCTAGACGTGCTCGTCACACGGACAAATACAAACTCACTGGAAACATCCATACACCGCAAAACACGCACTCAGATCGAATCCTACTATTTCAAAGCTGCCACAGGAGAAACTGCATCAAGACACTTTCCGAAAGAACAATCCCACTGCTGCACTGCGGAACAAAGAAAACAAGGAGAAAAACGTCTGTTTCAAATGTTTTTGTGCAACGATTACGCACGAAGCCTCATCAGACGAAGCATCAACAAAAAGTAGTACCGAGAGATGATCGCTGAACGGACCAAAACACGAACCATCCTACCGTACATCAAACACATCTTTAGAACGACAGCAAGATTACTCAAGTCCCATGGAATTGAGATGGCGTATAGGCCAACAAGAGCCCTACGAAAGATTCTATCGAAGACCAAAGAACTGACAGCTGACAAGAATTGGACTAACGCTGTCTATCAAAGTGATGGCAAAGACTGCGAAGAACAACATACGGAACAATCCGGAAAGTAACTGGAGACACGGATTCATGAGCACTAACTGGCAACAAAAGGCACGATCCACTCATCCTAATTTCAGTTCACGAAGACCGAGAAGGTTAAAAGTTCAACTTCGAAAACGTACGGATCGTCACCCAGGGTAAAACGAACCATTCGAGGAGATTTTTCAAAGCATGACACTCTTCGGAAAGATCGATAAACAGGCACATGGATCTGGGCCACGTATACCTATCGACCCGATCAAAAAGCCCATCAACACAATCCAGTAGGAATGGATGATGATTCAGCCCACAACATTTCAGCAGTAGACAAAGGTGAATCGAACAACTGGGCAACCCTACAACCTCACCCAAAGCAACCAATCAACGTCGATTACAGACTAGATGATCCATTTAAGCGGACGGTAGGAACCGGACGCTCGCTGCAATATCATAGCACTGATGATTTCACTTCGGCTGATGATGAAACTTTTGCAATCGGCGAACAAATCAATACTATCCTGTTGAATCTGAGGTACGCGAAAGAACAATTCCTTAACCTGCTACCATATATATATATATATATATTAGGTAATAACATAGTTACCAACTAATGGCTACAGTCTTCGTTGGGCACTCTTGACGATAAATAATAGATTTTAGGGAGACAACACATCGGATTATGCAAGTGTTTGTACGCCAGGGTACCAGGTAAACATACCTGACGAGCAGCAATAACTGCGAAACCGGCCGTGTGCCCGCTCATCCAGATGCCATTTACACCATATAGATACGCGTGTCTATATACGTGTATATGTAAAATTGACATAAAAATAAGCATGGCATCCAAGCAAGGACATTTAAGTGGAATTATACGGAACGGGTGCAAGCGGAAAAAACAATAAACGACAAGGTTCTCTTTCTATCCTACACATCTTACGATTTTTTGTTCTGTTTTCGGCTTTTTTATCCGACGCGACTTCTGCAGACTGACCGTACAACCTTTATGTCTCTGCGATTTTCGGCCACATCTCACGCCGTCTGCGGCCAACTAACCAAGCAGAAAGCACCAACCGATGCCAAGGCTGATGCCGGAGTTTTTATAATATCTGCATCAGGTCATCCTCTGAAGCTTCCGTTGCTTTTTCCAGTTTTGGTGTTGACAGGGCGGGCGTTCACCCTAGGAGCTGATCCCCTTTTGTGCATGGCCATCGAGCACTTTGTGTTATTTGTGTTTTTCCTGTTTTTTTTTGCAAATTGTCTCGATAGCCCGGTGGTCGACCTTGTCATTAACAAATCCAGAATAATAAAACTGCTTTATGCATTTTCCCAACCCAAATGCACACTCGCGATTTCACCTGAATAATTCACTATGAACTAGTCGGTTCTGGATGTAGTTTTGTCTCCTCTGTCACTGGCGATCTTTGAGTGTTGGAATCATTTCAACAGCTTTTACCTAGAATAGCAGTTTGATGAGTCACGCTTTCGAGCTCCCTCCCTCGCACTGTTGACTTTGATGTGTTCTCTGTTACCCCCTTGTCCGATTCTTGATTTTCATTTCTCGTGCACAGGATTCCTGTTCTTGCATCTGATTTTTGTACAGAAAGGACGGCATGAGACCACGTGGACCGTGCTTCGTCAATTTGGCTACGATAATCAAATCCGGTTGTCTAGCGAATTTCTCTATCCTCGGTAAATGTTTATTTCTATGCATGTTCACTCAATCAACTCATCGTTGGCTAACTATTTTCCCGTGATTTTTCCGTTGTATCTGCTTGTTAACATGCGACGGGATCACGTTTAGCCAATATATTGCCGGTTTTTTCTTTGAACATCTAGTGGTGGTCGATTGGGCAACTTTGACTATTAAACACTTTAAAAGAGAGCTTGGTGGACGCGTTTCAGGTAACAATTGCAGTTCTTTCCTATGAATCTTTTTCAATTTGTTTATATTCCACGCTTTTGGACACACTATCTACGACCCCATCTACTGCTACTGGTTGTTCTTTGTGAGAATTATAGGGATTTCATTGTAAATATCGTGCTTGTTTAATTGTAAAATATAGTTCTCACTCGGATTGCGTTTTCGTATATATTCCTCCTTCACTCCGATATATGGTCTTCTTTCCAGGAGTGGTGGTGGAGCGGGTATTATTTTTAGGATGGATAAAGACAATCTGATTTCTTTTTTGCGGAACAAAACCTCAACCAGTTTACTACTCCCATTAGATCGAGTGAGACTCTTGGATCAGCAGGGTACGCGAGATCTCTTCACCAATTGATTAGACTAGATGGTATGACTAAGTGTCCAAATCAATGGCACCTCTTTTATTTGATCTCCTTTCTCATGCGCCTGATTCTTTTCACTTATTATTCATTTTCTAAAGTTCATTTCGTTCACTTCTCTTGAATAGACGCTGCACCGAGGTGGCAGTTAAAACTAAGAGCACAGGGATGCATAGTCAATATTGGCAAGAGCTAATTGTTTCTTGTAGAGAATAATATTAAAAGCGTCAATCTTATTTTTTTATTGGTCATTTGTTTCTTTTGATCGTGTGCCAACCTCTACTCCAGTTTGATAAACCCAGGATGTGCCTCAATCCTCGCGTTTGACTACGTACATGTGATCTCTTCTATTTTCAACTTAGAATTATTCTTTTGCATCACCGTTAAATAGACACCGAATCCGAAATTCGTCATACTTATTTGAAAGACTACTTTCGAGTTTCCAATAGCCGTTTTTAATTGCTTCCGCGTAGTGGATTGTTATCTTCCGTGCATCATTTCTTTAGCCTCAATTTGGAATTGATTCAGTGACGCGCAGATCGAAGCGGATATGGTCCAGTCACGAAATGAATCAAAAACAAATTCCGATACTCATATTATAAACAATAATGATATAAAATCCTAGTACATATCTCAAATGTAGCCGAACAAAATAGAAGAGAAACCAACTGGACTGAGTCGGCCGATTTGAAAAATGCAGCACGCGGCGAATATGAAACTAAACGCGGTAGTTGTGTCGCATTGATACGATAAAACAAATTAGCGAGTTCATGTATTCGATACCAGAAATTCGACAGATAAGTAGATTTGAGAAATGTGAGCACTAGTCAAGGGATAACGAATGTAAGATGATAATGACGGATGCATCTTCATGCATGCACCTCAAATTGACATGACAACGCGTGAGTACTTTTTAGCTTCACGGCTTGGCTGCAGTTTCATTCTTCTCTGCTAGCAGTAACTGCTTTTTTCAATCCTTGTTTTGCTTTTCATGCACTTTTCCTCAGGTTTTCCGTTCCAACCGGTTGCAGCACAGAAATCTCAACACTGGGAATTCAGTTTTTGCATACACTATTCAACAAGTATGATTTGGTGCGTTCCAAATATTGTTGTATTGGTCTCATATAATTTGTTGTTCCCCGTTACATATTCCCTGTTTTTTTGTTACTTAGTTGGTCGAATTTTCGTTTTGTCCTCGGAATTATAATGAATACGGATCGATCGCATTGTCGCATGCCATTACTTACATGGTTCGCGTTAACCGTTTTTTCCAGGCTACGGCCTCGTTCTCGTGTTCGGCGTTCCTATTTTCTTGCCAATTCGGAATAATCTTAAACTAATGATCTTGCTTACTGCAGCAGGCGGTTAGACTTCCTGCTCTCTAATAACAAGCTGATCAAGTGCACTTGCCCCATACTGTGATATTCAGTCCCTCTCGCCAACTTTTTTCATCCCAGCGTATTGCAATTCGATCTTCCAACCTTCTTTTTTCACACTAATACCTCACTAGAAAACACACTACCTCCCATTCACTAACAATTTTCTCTTAAACAACAGAATCGACAAACTGGTTCTTACGTGATCGTTCTCCATAACCTTTTGCTTATAGAGTTTACACCATACATCGTAATTTATTTGTGTAATTAAAAGCAATCCTACATTCTGTTAAGTCAGCCAATGTGATAGTGATTCTAGTCATCGAACGAGATTGCTCTTGCATCCTCTATACACTAGTGCGATGCAAGAAGCATGCGACATGGCCCATGTGGCAGTTTATTTGAATTTATTCATCCCACATGAAGCAGAGTGCCTCGTTTGAACAATAGAGCTTTCGAGGAAAATAATTAATCATTTCATCACCCACTCAGTATTAGACGTTTTCGGTTGATGTTCTCAAGTTAACTACTTGTTGCACACACTGTCCTCAGTGTTGGTTTCCGACTCAGAACTTAGTCACGTATTCCGATTTCTTAGTCTCTACTAAGCTTCTGATTGTGGTGGTTCCGTTACAGTTTTCATCGTTACAGTCGTTCAGGAATTCACCGGTGTTTCCCATGGTATTTGGTTTCATGAATACCTATTCGAAATGGAACTGTATAATTCCAAGGAAACAACAGTTCTCTTCCTGGATGATCGCACTATTTTTGTTTTATAAATGTTCCACATAATCCATGGTGTTTAAGTGGATTATACTTCTTTCGCCACAACATGTTTGGAGTTTAGAACTCCGAATCCACCGATCGCTTTGAGAGTGCGCGGCCATTCGCTATCACTCGCCTGGCTATCACGCCTAATCTGGTGAGACTTTATGTGGTCCTACGCGGCTCAAAATTTCCGGGTCATGATTGCCGGTTCCCCCCGAGTGTAGTGAGCCGTAGTGTTTATGAGACTTCCTTCCTCTATATTGATACCGGAAGCATTTCTTGGACACAAGTCAGATGGATTTACTACGTTTATCGTAATTAAAAAGGAATACACTAAGTTTCATTCCCGTCGAATTTGTAGTCTGCTTGTTACTTCATAGGCTATTGTGATTATGCGAACAAATTATCCCCAAAATCAAACAAAGCATGTTTTCAGCTCATCTATGAAGGTGTTCAGCACAAGCTCGGGCAAATGAGATGACTGAGTTCTGCCGCATCGCAAACCAGCAATGCTGTCATTTATGATCCTGTTAACAAATTCGCTTCCAACTGGATTAGGTCCTGGTTAGCAATTTTTTCACCCGTACTGCTATGTGCTTTAGCTCATCAGTCACTTCAGTTCCCTTTCATATATTCTACTGCTCCCTAAGGATCGTGACGGTTGTCTGTCCCCGGCCGAATTGTCCGAACTGTTGGCCACATGTCCAGAGGATCAGTTGCCCAGCGTTTCCGAGTTGACCGACTCTGTGACAACAAACTCTTCCGGTTGGATCACACGACAAGGATTTCTTGCCTATTGGGCGTGAGTATTTGCCTGGTCACTGTTTAATCACACACACACACACACAAGCATTTTACTCATTCTCGCTTAGTCGATTTGCTGTCGATAAAATTTGGTCTTGAGACAGCTGAGAGCAGAATTGTGCATCTGCCGCAAATGACCTGCACATCCAAGTTTGTACATCATATCCATTTTGGTGGTTAGCCGCACCGAGTCCAGGTTTCCTCGTCGTTCCTCAATATTTTCACTTTTGTACTCAGTCTTATCATATTTTTTAATTACAGGTTTCGCTCATTTGTGCAATAAACAAGGTCTGTCCCATAGTTCTGACCGGCGGTGTCCAAGCGGGTAAGGTCGTGGCGTTTGGACGTGAGAGTCGTGGGTTCGAATCTCCCCACCGCCGGTCAACTTCCCCACTTGACACCCCTCTGCTGGCCACGGCCCTCTTCCTGCAAAACTGATGTACATTGTTATTTCATTAATAAAAAAAGTAAAAGATAAAAGTCTGCGGTACACTAAAGCGGGGTAGAGGACCTGCTGTGTGTTCCTGGCTCTTGGAACGGCAGATCCGCATAAGTTCAACAAAGGTGTCCTATTTCCCCAGTCTTGTTCAGCTTTGAGAAGGCTTCAGGATATGGGGATTGAACTGACAAATTGGAAAATATTATGTGATCTAGGTTGTGCAAACGGCCTCCTGCGCCTGTTCCAATCTGTGGAGTATGCGTAACTCGCCCTAGGCAAATTGAAGAGGTTAGCTCCATTCGACATATGCTTTGAAGCCTCAAAATGTAGAGTGCCGTTAGGAGACTCGAAGTCGACAGACTGGACTTTGCTACTGGATGGAGAGTAACTAATGATTAAAGACCGTTTCACTTACCCCGGAAGCTGCGTGGCTAAGGTTGATAGTACACTGATAGAGGTGAGCATGCGAATGTCGAAAGTTTGAGCGATGCACGCCGGACTGAAGTACGTTCCGTGGCGAATGGATATTTCTTTTAAGCTGAAAGACCGTGTATACTCTGCCGCAGTGCTGGGGTCAGTTCTGTGGTATGGTTACGAGACATGGAGTGTGCGTACCGAACGTGTCCGTCGCTTGCAGGTTTTTGATTATCAATGCTTGTATAGTATTGTTGGGGATGGGTTGAGCGATGTTGGGAATCTAGTATTCGGTACCCGTTCGGGAAACATCACACCGTATGAAGCTTAGTTGCCTGCGTTTCTTGGATCACGTGTTGCACATAACGTACATTCGTCTACCTTAATGTGCCTCATTTTACGTTCCTCTTACAGAGTGGAAGCCACTTGGAGGTCAACAGATGACTTGGTATCATGGAGTGAGAAAATGTGATTAGTTTTCGAAATATCCCTGAAGCCGTTGGTTGGAGACATTAAAAGATATGGAAGCGAATCATGAACAGTGGAGATTGTGTTGCCACTTTCCGTCACACGAGAGTAATTTGAAGCATGTGCTTATACATTCAGACTGTAGTCCATGTGTTGGCTACTTCGGCGTTCCTTCTTCGCCATGTGTTGGCCCACCCTCGGTTCGTTTTGTGTATTGATCTTCTTTTCTGAAGTTTAACGTTGTGAGGAAGGCACTGGTCAGTTGGGCTTGCCCTGGTGTTTAACGCTGAGCAATGATGATGTCTCCCGGTGATAAGAAATCGATCTTGTTTATGTCTGTCATATGTAACTCTTGCTCTCAGTCATCTCATTAGACTCAGTTGATAGTGAAATCTATGAATAGAAGTGGAAAATGCCGACCGATTTGTTTCGGGTTATTCATTGATGCAGATGATCATCTTTCGCGTTCCGTGCTACACTTCAAACTTACTTTCCGCTGTCCCCGAAATCTCATTTTGCTCCCCGCCATTTCGACCGCAGTCTCACCGGCTACCTTGAACCTTCAAAAGTGTTAGAATACTTTGCCTATCTGGGTTTCACATATTTTGCGGCTGGCTCGTTCTGGTCCACAGTACTTCCCCACCAATCCCATAATGGTATTCCCGTTTCCGGAGGTGCTTGTACAGTGCTACCTTCGGACTCCGCGTCATCGACTTCCAAAGGTCATTATCGTGATCGTCGCCCCGGGGCCGCATCCCATCTGAGTCGTTCAGACTCAGGTCTGACAACTGGCCCGATGAGTCGTAGCGCCCGAGATGCCCTGTTGCGCGGTCTGGTGATCACAACAGAGAAACGATTGGACACAATTCGTCGATCCACTAAACGGACTGTTTTCTACTGTCGAGTTTATGGAGCACGAAAAGTGGGAAAAGTGAGTGTGCGACTGCGTCCTTTATGACGGACAATATCCCTTTTGTTTTTGGCGTTAGACGAAATGATGGATGTCCGGTCAGGGATGTTCAGAACCATTGTTGTTCATAGCTCGTCATGTTTTGGTGGATTGCTCGCGTTTTTTCTAATCATCCGCATTCAAACAGAGTGCAGTCTTACCACAGTTGACAAATGTTCTCGCCTATTGGAAGTTACACTAGGTCTGCAGAACGAACGAGTTTTCAGCTTATTTTTTTTTTTAGTCTCTAATGCTCCATAAGTTGTCTGTGATTTTCGTTCCCAAAGCATACACTAAGTTACAACATAAGAAAATCTCCGTGCAACATTATTTCTTTTTTACCACCCTCCTCAAAATTGTCTCTGCAGCATCATATTTTGACTTTTGTTGTATTCCGAGGATGCTGGTGTCATCTCTATTGAATTACCCATAGTTCTGTGAAGTACATATTGTTGCTCGTTCTGCTCGCCTGTTTCCAAATTTTCCCCAGTCGAAGTCAGTGCTTGTGAGTATGTCTACATCTTCAGACGTGAACGTACGCTCCGAACTACTAGGTTCTAATGGCGATGAAATGGACACGCCCAAAACATGTGGCTTTTTCGCGAAAGATAGATTTCAAAATCCCTTATTTTAACTGCCATTGTGTTGTCTGTGAGTGAATGGGAGAATTTCCATGTATCACAAAAACAGATCAAAGAAATTGATTTTCTTTTTTCTTTTTGTTTCAATGAAAATTCTATGCATTCATTTGTGAGTCTGGACTGTTTTGCAGTGGGAAATGAAGCCGGGGGCCAAACTGGGCTCGTAAGGAAGCTGAATTGTAGATGCTAGCTGTTGTCGTGATCGTACGAATTAGTAGTCTTGTTGACTCACATGAAGTAAGATTTTTAGAATTACAGAGCGTCCCTAGATGAGAACACTGATGGATGTTACCAATCAAATGGTAAACGTCAATCCTACGTCCTTTTAATTCATATTCACAAATCCTTGTTTCGTAATTGAACTGCTGATGTTGTCTAACGGGCCACAGAATGTTACCAGCGTGATGTGGACATTCTTTTGATTCCCATTTATGTGGAGATAGGGCAGCAGTGTGAGGATAACATGATGACTAACTCCTGCGATTAAGAACGATGCGTCACAAATACCAAGATCAAATATACGTTGTCCAAAAACGGCATCAGTCCCCGGGATTATTGGCCTGATCTGATCACATCGTGCGGGGTGAAATATTGGACTCACTTTCGCAAATGCGAACTCTTCCAGATACACATTTAGTTATCTTTCAAAGGAAGATGGGTCGATTTATGATAGTTTTACACAATGAACGCTATCATGCGGAACATGCCAAACTTTTCGGGTCAGTGTTCACGAATTTCGCCTATTGGCAGGTTTTAAATATGCCGTGGTGCGGTCGTAAGTGACGGGTGCTGGCAATTGTATTCCGTCTTCGTCTCTGGAATTTTTGCGGATGCATGTCTCCAATGTGTTATCTGTTTATTTATTGCGTGGATTTGTCCTGGACAAGTTATTTCTGCGACCTAAGAGTGATAACCTGAGCGTAGAACCAATCGCTATGTCCTTTGGTACATGTTAAAGGACTGTCATTTTAGGAGCCAAACACTTTGGTCGGTTCGTTTACATTCACCGCGTGTCGTTGATCACCGGATGTCACCCTGCTGATTAACTGATGCTTCTACGTTTTCTGCGTGGTGAAGCACAAATGGAATTTACGGAGACTGAAATCAAGGTCGACTTCACTCGTATGTTGCATTGCTCTCAAGGACACGCGATCATTAGTCACTTAGTTAAGCAATCAGGTAATAAGATGTCCTAAACGCAAGCAAGCCATTTTAAATCATTAGTTTTCGAAATAAATCGACAGAACTCCAAGTCCACTTGGCAATATCGCAAACCAGTCTCAAATACCTGTTCTTAGGTTGTACTGAACCGTTTACTTTTTTGTTGGGCCTAAGATAACTATTCATGTTTCATTTTGACTTTCTGTCCCTATTTCGTCGATTGCAAATACCTGTTTAGTGGAACACGCTCGTCAATTAATTCACAGAAACTGTACACCGCAGAGATAGTAGACGCGGGTTATGTTCTTTTGGTTTTGACCTTCAGCATTCACCTGAACTATAACTGTTCAGTTTATCGAAAGCGGTCGTCGATTTTCTTCGCGACATTCTTGATCGGGCGTTTGAATATTCTGTTTGAGGGCTGGTAGACAATACTCCCATGTTGTCTGGTCCGTGCCATGCTTGACCTGTTGGAACTTCAATTGTCAGTATTATGGTTGCCAGTTTCCATATCCGGTATTGTGCGAACCACTGGGGACATGTGAGACATCCCTTCCAGTACGGTCACGCTTCCTAACTGTGCTCTCGACGATTGACGTAATTTTCTCCTCATCAGTAATTCCGCTTTTTTTGTTTTTACCCAAACCAGTGAGAATATGTGTGGGTTCTTATCTTCCCAAGGGAATATGATGTTTACCATAGTTACCGCGAATTTGCTATTCGCACGCCGAACAATTCTATTGTGTCAAACTAAATTAGTCTGTTCTGTTCACCAAATCCAGTGTATTCTTCAACAAAGCTCTTTGTGCTTAGTCGCACACCGTTTAGAATGTGGTCCGCTCACTTCCCTGTAAATTGTCTGTCTGTTGGTGACTTGCGTATTGTGCCAGGTAATTGACTATTTTCTGTCCTTTAGTTTGAACTGATGAATAGGAAAATGTCTTTCATTTGTGTGCTTCATTTGTCATGTGGATTAAGCATCTGTTACCCAAAATGGTTATATGTTCGAATCCCAGATCTGCTGGTCACCCTGGTGACAGTCAGCAATCCGCCGTCGCACAGCTTATCATCACACCTTACGTAGTGGTGGGACGTTATGTGGTTCAGTGCCATTCCAAATTTCCGAATCATGGTTACCGGTTCCCCTTCCCACGTACAGTGGGTCCGAACGATTATTTCCCACGACACATGCTCCAAGTACGACATAGAAAACAGCCGTATATATATATATATATATATATATATGGCATTGGTTTGTTCGCTGAACTGGGCAATTTGATTGCAAAGTTTTTTATCACCTATGCGTTTTGTCAGTGCTTTGATGTTTATGTTGGGAGCGTCTGGTTGCCGTCGTCTCCTAATTTCAGCGAAACAAACCAATGCATCCTATTGAACTGAGCTTACGTAAAAGAAAATTCTTAACTGCTATAATCATATATATATTATATATATATATAATTAGTATTGCGAGAAATCTGCAAAAAGCGTCAACTGGGCAATTTCCGCTCCAGTAGACAGCAGCACAGGGAAGCAAATACTTAACATTATATTCCTTTTATCGAGCGAGAACTGGCGCATCTTTTACATTAATACTGGCAATGCGTGTTTTCTGGGTTAAGTCTAGGATTCAAATAGGTTTAGGAATTCAGATCGATAATCCCATTATCGCGCCACCATATGTGATGTCTGTAGGTCCGTTTGGAAAACGAAGTGAGATTGATTCACAACACTTAGGGGCGTGTGCTGTTAGAAATCAAGCATCAATAAATAACGATCATCAATGGGCCCGACACTCTCGTCCAGCAATTTTTGGCATTGATGTGGCCACCCAGATTTCCACGCGAATTGGTTTTATCCATAACTCGAGAAACGTTAGGATTTCGAAGTCAGTATCCACCGGTTAAATACCAACTTTAATTCTCACGCCGCGACATGAAACATGTTTTGGATACAATCGAGATTCAGGCCGACTTAGGATTTTATTCTTAAGAGACATCCTTCATTCAAGTGTACTGTTACCGGAAAAACCTCGGAATGAATGAGAATCACCGTACTCAAGAAAACATATGTAACAAATTCTGCTGGAGTGAACCACGGAGCTTTCTGAATCCGAGACGACGCTATTTTATAGTTGACTACTTCTTAGACTGGAATGGAATATATTCTCTGTTGGCCATTCGAAGAAAATTCCTGTCTGGAATGTATTCTCTTTTGGTCCGTTGGTAATGATTTTCTAATTTTATTCATGTGAGAGTGACCAACTTGGACGAGGATAAGAAAACGGGACAACTTTGTCAGAGAATATCCCTCTAGAAATGTTCATCGAGTAGGTGTTTTGCAGCTCACCACATGCCATTCATTTATCAGCAAAATTAGCAGGTCCTCAGACTGAGATGCTCAGCATTTTTTACTATTGCACAGGATATTTATATTTTCTGCTTTGTTATACAATTAATTCATACTACATGTATAGTGAAACTTGGAATGTGTAAATATTCTTCAGTTCTATCTGGACATTGGTACTCGAAACATTGGTAATAATAATATGCTACGGGATTAGGGGGGGGATTTTTTGCGTGAAATTTTGATGTGAATATAATTAATTTTGAAGTCACTTTCGGATATGATTTCGTCCATGGAAAACATGCTCCTGGCATAGTTCATTCGTTTGATATGATGTTAATGGTGTTGCTTAGTTTAAAAAGCTTGAAAAGTTTGACCACAAAATTTCAAATCGGTCGGTGGTTAGATATCAGTTCCTGGTCCTCTGCGATGCATGATACCAGATGGACCCATTGGTCGAAGTTTACTGACTTTATCCTACCATCCCTCACCGTCATAGATTTTCATTGTATCATATTTGTTTGTCATGTGATTTGACTTCGCGTAGCCCATTATGCTTTTATGCGAGTTGACTTATTCAACCAGTAAATGGACCCAGACATTTTCCTGGTACTCAGTGACTGTCAGTAGTTCATTTTCAGGAATGTTTTGGGGTGTTTGAATGATGTTCCTCGTGGCGATTTTATTCTCTTATCCTGATTGGTTGTTCATTTCTTGTCCGATAGACGTGTCTTCTTCAGGGCTTGCTCGGAAGACATTTGCGTGGTTCCGGCGGTCTGGGAATCGGTGGAGTTGCCGGTCGAGCATCCGGTTGGACAGCAGCTTGTGGTATCCCGGTCTACGGTCAGTCACGAACCCTGATCATGCACGAGATAGGAGCCGCGGCAGGAGAGCAAATGACCGCAGGCGAGGCCTTGTCGGCGGATGTGGCCTGTTTAGTTTACGATGTCTCCGACCCCGAATCATTTCGTTATGTGGCCAATCTATTCCTCGTAAGTGACAAGCACTTGAATGATTGGGCAGGACACTTCACATCTGTATATTTTGGATTATCGTGCCCTAATTCAGTTGAACTTTCAGAATTACGTTGGAGGCTACGTTAATCTGGGCAGTAAATGTTGAGGGTCTGAAGACCCCCTCGAATTACATCAATTGCAGGGTGGAATTTTTCGTCCTTCCGATCCTCAAAGGTGTTTTTTTTCATCTTCGCTGCCTTCATCTACCGTTAATACCACTGTTCTGGTACATTCTTAATTCTATATATATATATATATATATATATATATATATATATATATATATATATCCATTCAAATCTTCTATAATCTTTTTTCTAGAACTACTATCGTGGTACACGTGTTCCCTGCTTATTCGTTGCCGCAAAATCTGACCAACCACACGTGGTACAGAATTTTCAAATTGATCCAACGGAACTTACACAAAAGTACAACTTGTGCCCGCCGGAATCCTTCTCGAGCATTTTACTCGAACAAGAACTGTCCGCTCTTCGATCGCTTGCCGATTCGGCATCCGATACTGATCTGTTTACCAGTGTGTCACATCCACGTCAGCAGCGTCGTGCAGGCTCTGCTGAGCCATCATCTGCTGGAACCACATTACGACCTTCGGGCGGTAGTGATGTCCATCTATTCAGTTCCGCCGGGCTCAGTGGAGTCAGTACTGATCCGCATACTAATAATTCGGAGGCATCGCCTGCCGGTGATCCGAGCACGACTTTTCAAACCCGCGGTCGTCGACATTCCCGACCAGATTTGGCTTATCGTGGTGGATGTGACCCGGTTTCCATGGGCCTAACTTATCATCATGTTTATATCACGCTGTGTACATTGGCAAACTACCCGTGAGTTTTCATTTCATTTTCGTTTACTTGATTAATCCGGTGCACACTTTATTGTTACTGTGGGGCAGAAGTACGAAACATATAAGGACTGTAGCTTCCGAGCCTAAGTTTTTGAATTTCAAGACAGCACAGGTCAATCGGGTGGTAATCACGTGACTGAATTGTTTTCCCATTGGTCAAAAGTTCGATTGCAAAATCTTCCAGTCACTTTGTTGCTAGACAGGTACTCATTGTCTTTCGGCTCGTTACCACATCCGACCTACTTTAAATCTTAAGTAGTTCTATCTCTCTCCAGGGCTGAGGATCCCAGATTGTGACGGATGATTTGTGGCTTGGAAAGCGAGTTTAGGAAAGCTTGCATGTGCTCAACCACACGTAGTCGTCTTCTTTCTCTTTCTTCTTCAATGGTTCCCCTAGCACACAGCGTATGAACAAATTCGTGAGAATAATAACGCAATCCCATCTTTCGAATTTCCGAGTTTCTTGTGTGTATGAAAAAACCCAAAAAAGACAGAAAATCAAGCAAAACACCAAATATTGTGAAACTCGCGAAAGTAATTTTACAACTTTTCTGTTTCTCTGTATCGCTTCCTCTTTAGCACCAATTCTGTGTCAGATTCGTGTTGGACTTGCATATATATATAATATATATATATATATATATTATATATATAATCCTAGGCTAAACTTAGTTACTTATTGATCGCTATATTTTGTTTACTGGGATCTAATGATCATGGTTGGCCACGACTATCTTTATTTCTATTAAAGTTGACCTCTTGTCATAATCATTCAAGTGAGCTGCGTTGGCCGCTTACGTTATTATCGTGAGGCTGATTCAGTGAACAAGAAACGGTTGCATTCATTGACGTCATAATATAGGGGAAACTAAACTAATTTATAAGCTCCAGTCAGTTTTGATCTTTGTACTTAAGCATTTCCAGTGCTTTAAGCTAAAACAAGGCCACCGTTTACACCATATTAAACCAATGAACTATGCCAAGAACTTTTTTCATTGAGTGGATCAAGCACATCCGAGAGTGCACTGTTATTCATGTTGGACGTTTCCAGCAGAAGTTCTTTTCTCTATTCCTGACGCAGATTATTATCAAAATTTTATGCACCATTGTCCAGATAGTGTTGAATAGCATTTAAGCGGTCCAAGTATCAGCAGATATGGGGGCTTGAACGGATCGCGAAATAAAGCAAGAAATATAATTATCTTGTGCAATAATAGAAAATGCTGAGCGCTTTCATTTGGCGACTCTTTAATTCTGTTGACGGACGCATGGCATGTGGTGACCTGGAGAATACTTACGAAAAGGATATTTATGGGAGGAAATCCTTTGAAAATGGTGTCCAACTTTCTTATTTCCCTTCTAAATTGTTTATTGCTACACAAATAAAAGAATTTTAGGAGACTAAATCAAAAGTGAACGCACTCCGAATAGGGCAAATTTTTTCGTTCGGCTAACTGTGATATTCAATATAAAGAAATGACAGGGCCTCCGAAAGAGGCTCCATCTTTCACTCTACCGGAATTTAGTAACCATGTTATCTTGAGCAGAGTGTGAGCTTCTCTCAATCTGACGTAATTCGGATGGAAGTGCACTTCGGTCGAAGACATACTTCGTATGAAATCCTATCACAACCTAAATCTTGACCCTACCCAGAATGTTTCATGTCCTGACTTCTATAGTTAAGCGAGGCACCTAAACGGTGGGTACTTACATAGAAATTCTCATTGTTTATTGATACTGGATTTGGATCAGTACATGCGCCAAATAGTTTTGAACTAATCTCATTTTGTTCTCCTTGGCCAACTCGTGATGCGCCAGTGTTATAACATTAAGAACCAAATTTCTAGTCTATATGCCCCGTAGATGACATCAAAGCTTACGGCTTGTTATCGGAAAGATTCGTCAGTTCCGAGTGAATAAAAGGACTACAAATTCGAGTATTTGCTTCCCAGTGCTGCTGCGGAAAATGTTTAAATGACTCCTGTCACATGGGTTTCGCCAAAACCTGTATGTATTCCAAGTTAGTGAAGCAACCCTAGCGGGTATGAGTGCTTGTCTCTTATCACACCCATGCCCTGAGCACATGTGATACCACCTACGGTTAGGAGATTTGTGTAGGTTTATCGTCTGTGGTTCACCTCATCAAACGCATGGACATCCCGAAATAGAACATAAATCTCCAACGTGCGTTTCGGTAAATTTAATTGGTACTCACGATAAGGAGGATTTGTTAGTATCCAAGACGATAGCTGTTTATTCCAACGTTTGGGCTTACATGACGGAATCCTGTTGTTTTGCGTGACACAATTCAGTCGTTGTTATACATCTGATGAAAGTGACTCCGTTTATTTTCAACCTGGATTTACGAATCCTGTTTTTCCAAAGGGATTGTCAGGTGTATTAGGTAAACTTTGTTGTGTGCCTAGTTGCATCTCAACAGGTGGCCATACATCGGATCAAGTTTCTTCGCGTAGCTAGAGTCATTTGCCAATTTGAGATATCTTTAGCATGGGCACAAAGACGTTTGTCGATCAAAGTTCGAATTCACATTGCAGCAACAATATGGATCAGGAAAAATAGATGTTGATTACAAGTATGGAAGGATTGCCGACGATTGAACACCGATTCCCGTAAATCTAGCGGGATAGTTCCATTAGTAATCCTGAGATTAGGTTTATGATGATGAGTAGCAGAACTCAGTTCTTGGGGAAGAGATTAAATCTGAACTGCTCAAGGTAGTTGGGGCGTGTGTTACGCGTGCCCGCAAATCGACTCCCTCCATTTGCGCTGTTCTCCGAGTCAGATGATGAACTATCCTCAGTGAGATTAGTCAGACGACTGGTTTGATGTCCACTAGCTCCCCTCACACGATGCTTGGGAACATTAGATCATATGGTTACGTATCGCAGTGGGACATGCGACAACTTGTCAGCAGCGGGACTACGATAGCGTCTACTTCAAAACGACCCCTCGGAGTAGTATCTTGTTTCGGATTGGAACAGAGCTTACGGGTAGGTCCGATGGCTTTCGAAATATTATAAGGAGAGGCAATATTGCGTATTCGTATAATTTACAGGGTTTATACGAAAAAGTGTTTAAGTCAACAGTTTTTTCCCAAAGTCTAACGATTTGTTTGACAAGTCCGTCCAATATTGTACAACTGGACACTGGTGATGTACTTTTAACTACCTCGTCTTTTGTCTCCTGGTAATTTCTGTTTTTCACTGTGCCATTGTTGCGTCATCGGTTTAGATCATGAATGAAAATTGCCGCATTCTATTGCTAAGTAAATAGTTATCCGATTAATTCTGACATTCCTAATGCTTGCGTAATTTGTGGCTTGTATTGGGAATTGCCCCAAATCTCGGATCGCCGAAATTGACTTCTCGGTCACAGACATTCCGTCATCACTCAGGGAGTATCACTGTTCAAATTTTAACCCTCGGTTTGTCTATTATCGGCCATCAAGACCATTCGGTCCTCCTCTGACCTAATGTGTTGGGAACAAGGTGTACACATAAAATTTAGAAACATTATCCTTTTGGCTAAGGTTATTCAGAATGTATATCCAATCTGAACGTGGTACCTGCTCAAGAGGCCACTGCCCTGTCATTTTTTGACACTGAATTCCATTCGTTATTCAAAACGGAAAGTTTGTCCTGCTTTGTTCTATGTGCCGAGATTACAACTCATTTCGTTTATCCTTTCTAGCCATCTCCGCGGCCTACAACTGGCTCCGACCGATCAAGCGTGGAAGTGGACTTTAGCGGCCACCATCCTGGCTGGATTCGGGTTTGTCGCATTTCGCATTGCAAAAACGCACTTTTAATTCTCATATCCAACCACTTCTCCTATCCGTTCGCCGCTACATGCGTCCAAAGCCTAAGAGGAGCAGAATTTCTAAAACTTCGTATCTCGATTGGAGGTTGACTTGCTCTTGCGGTAGTGTTGTACTCATTTTTTTCTGTCAACGTAGCCTCCGTGACAGATTAGAGCTTTTCCCTTTTCAACTTCCACTTTTCAATACTCTCAACTGTCACAATCATCAAACACACACAAACACACACGCACGCACGTCACATCACTAGACATAACTTATCCTGTCGCCCAGTTTGGGTTGGACTGGTCTGCGGCGCGTTGCACAATAGATTGTACATTGTTCGTCTGTCTTTTGTTCACCAACCCGGTCAACTGTTGTTAATGCATCCACCACTTATTGAGTTCTGTCTCTCTCGCCCAACCTTTTGCTTACATACAAACACACGTACAGTTTGAAATAAACTCAGATTCGATACAACGATCTCACTTTTTGTTCTCCCCAGTCCGCGTTCTGTTCCACTGATCTTCAGTGACTTCAAGTGCGTATTATCCCAAGCACACACTGTGAGAGACAGTCCTCAATTTAAACCACTAAGATCCCGTGCCGATCTCACCTCACGCGGTCAGCTCGTGAGTAGGATGTTGCACAGTGAAAGTGCTCCGCAAAACCATCGAAGTTTCCCGGTGGCTTGATTGGAGTATGGGCGTTGAAGAAGCGAAGACGGGAGATGTTCTTTGGAAACCGTAAGGCTACCGAAAAGGATGATCACTGTCGCACAATCTGTCTGCGACCCTGAATTCGCTCAATCCTCGAATCGAGCGGTTCACTAATTCCCATCTATACACAAGAAGCCTTCTTGTGTATTGATTTCCTGGATGCTTCGAGGGATAACTCTTGAGTAGTTCAGTTGTTGCAAAAGTCGGGAAACTCCGCAAGATTCTCTCACCGGCTGGTTGAAGATCACAGATGGTGATGATGCGACCAGGTGCTGCGCACATCATCCTTCTTACCTTGGAAATCTTCTTTGACTTGTGTACTTCTTTTTTGGCCCGTTACCTATTTCTAACATCAATTTTTCTTATTTGCTTAGCCGTGCTAAGAGTAAGAAACCGATCTTGAGGCCCATCCGTGAGATGTTGATCATCATAACAAATAAATTGAACTGAACGACGAGAATCATTGTCTTGATGAAATGTATGGTGTTGGCGTATTGATCGATAACCACGACTGATCAACAGCTGACGCAGTCCCAGTGTTGTCAAACGACGTGATCCATCCTATGGTTTTGTAATGCTGCTGTGGCACGTGGCATGGACTGAATTTAACAACCGCCACACGAATGTCGCCTGACTACCCAGCTCCACCAACTCGTTCGGCATGTGATTTGTATAAGATGCTCCTCTTTTGCACCAACTTACGTCTGCTTGAGTAAAATGGGAGTTTTGCCTAACCACTTGGAACCACTATCGTTTCTGGATAGCAGGACAGTAATCCTGCGAAGGTGGGTGCCGCGGCTTTTCAAATTTGCCAATAGGAAAAAGATAGCCTCATCAACCGTAATTCAAAAATTGTATTTGGCAATGTGGAACACATTTACGAATAACCATGGTTTGTTGTTGAATTTTGTCGCACCAAGATCGCTATCCACGATCCGGAGAATCATGTAAGTTTCATCCGGTGACGACCTATTGTTGTCTATCACCGACATCAGTGATTTGGTTTCCATCGAATTGCATCACCGAAGTCGTGTGAGAAAGAGTCTTCATAAAGTGTATTTACTAAGCATGAAAGCTAGAGTGTGGTAGTTTGCAGCATGGTATTGGACACATGTGCGTAAAATTCCTCCTTGTAAATTATAGCCAGTTTTTACTTTCTGTTACATCAAATTTGAAGGATTCGTATACGGAGTGATTCTAAGCTGTGGACAATGAATCGAAAATTCCGGCTGCAGTAAAGTGCAATTTTTAGATAAACAGTTCAATGAAATTAATAAAAACAAACAATTACGGCATGTTCTTGTGTGATGAAAAAATAAAATTCAATTATCCAAAATTTCCACAGCTTAATTAGCCGTATAATACATCCGGGCGTAACGAGTTCTATAGTATGGCTCTGCTGGATTATGACAACATGACCATAACTCCATTATAAATTGGCAAGTAACCTACGTTAAAGATGGTTCACTCGAAGGATCGACTTTTTTTTGCTGCTCTATGAGGCGCCGTTTTCATGAAAATAAAAACATATCCAGACCATTCTAATATGGTATGTAGCATATTATTTCATTCATACAGAAAATAGACCCAAGTGTTGAATTTTGCTATATGGGAAATCCTCGTGCGTTCCGCTAAAACATGATCCGATGCATTATCAGTAGACATCTTCTGGCACTGCTGTCCAACCGACTTAAGCTATTTTCAAGGCCCGTAAATTTGTGGATCGAACAACTTCATCTCGACCCTTCAGCTCATCTGGAATTTTTGCGTGTGTTCGACAAACAATGTCCCGCTGCACGCCGCTCTGAAGCTTCCGCCGATTAACGATCACCAAATCCCGTAGCCAAGAAGAAATATCGACTAAAATCGTTACGGGCCAGAACGACTAGTTCATCGAAGAAATGTCGCAATTAAATGCTGTATCGTAGGATAAATTGTGTTCACTACCAGAAAGACAATTAAATTAACATAGTTACGCAACCATATAAAAAAAAACGATAACGACAATAAATGACACCAAGTGCTATGACTCTAGATAATTACCCTGTATATCTCGCGTACGGCGACCAAGTCACGAGGGCTTATTTGATTAACATCGTATTGATTAATAGTTTTCAACCTGGAACGACGAAATATCTCACACAGGTTATTACAACGAGTTAATTTGTGTATATCTCGAATATCCATGATGCCATTACGGTAACGGGCACCGACTGAGAATAGGTTAAAATCTATTCCGACAACACTTTCGGACGCACGATGCAGATTGTAACAGAAAATCTAATGCATCGCCAATTAATCAGTTGTAATCGATAGTCTCGGCACTGGTTCCGCCGT